>CM068761.1:973658-1242389 GCA_035084275.1 Hydrolagus colliei | reverse complement strand
TTGTACATGTACAATGATTCAATAAAAGTCAGCAGTGTCAGTCAGGTTAGCCCCTCAACTTCACAGCCTTTTTTTTTAATAAAAAAAAAGCTCATCAAAAAACACTTTCCAAATTCCCCTCGGTTTTACCTTCTCCACACCAGCCACAATATCACTTTCCGTGTTCCCCCCCCCCCACCCCTCCCTCTTTACCGTCAAGTCACAGATTCCAACTCCACACGGGATCTTAACTATTGTAAAAATACAATTTTTTTTTAAAAAAAAGGAAACGGCAGGAAAAAAACAACAACTAAATTGCGTCCGTCACCGTCACAGCGCACGATGGACGTTGCCAACAAAACCATGGTTAATGGGTTTAATTAAAAAAAAGCCACTTTGTAAAAAAAAAAAAATCAAAACAGAAGAGATATATATCCTGTTGGCACCTTCGATTCCCCTCACAACATTCTCACTTCATACCATCATCTCCACAAACATTTCAAATCAAAAACCTGAGCCAACCAGACACAGCTTTATTGGGGGGGGGAGAGGGGGGGGAAGAGAGAGAAGGTTAAAGGGGGTTTGTTGTTGTTCACAGGGAATGTAGTTGAGACTTTTTATTTATTTAATATAATATATAAACTCCCCCCCCAAAAAGGCAATGGTATTTTCATCATGATTGACAACACAGATCATTTCTTCTTCCGATTTGGATAAAAAGAGTTTGTGATTTTTTCTCCCCACCACCCGCCCCCCCACCCCACCCCACCCCCACCCCCCTGCGAAATGAAGTCCTCCAAATTTAATGGCCATTGTGAATGATGAGATCCTCTGTGTAGTGTTCAGTTCTCACTGTACTTCATGCCTGAAACCAAACACACCAAGTTACCAGGCGTCCGTGGCCCCTGGCGACCTCTGAGCTCCACCCCCACCACCCCCGCACCCCCCCCCCCACACACCCGCCCCCACCCACACCCCCCCCCTCCCCCACACCCCCCCCACACCCGCCCTCCTCCACCAGCACCTCACACACAAAATAACAATTGTGTTTGAGATTGTTTGTTTCATTTTCATTGTCTTGCGAGTATACAAATACTTTAGACGTCGGGGGTGGGGGGTGGAGGGGGGGGGGACTTTTATGCCCTTTCTGCCATTTCCAATTCGAGACTGGGCTTGTCCCTCAAGGACTCTCTCTCTCTGCCTGTCTGTACAGGGCGAGGTAGGGGATAGCAAGTCACGAATGGAGGACGGGAGCCTTTGTCAGGGTGGGGGGTGGGGGGGGGGGGGGCAGGGAATAACACACAGGAAAGAGCAACTCCCAACACCCCACTGTCAATGTTAGCTGTCGTCTTCTGGGAATTGAGTTGGTGATATTCCCTCGTCTCAGCAGAGTGACAACATCCAACCCAAACTTTTCAAGATGACTTTTGTCAAACCATCGACAGTTATCCCCCTTTATCCCCAATTTAATCTATTCCAGGTGATCCACCAAGACACTTGAGTGACTTCAGATCCACTGGTACAATGGGAAAAAACGAGTTCTCAAAGTGACAAAAAATGTCAGGTAGGGGAATCGCACAATCAGTGAAGTAAGGAAATGGCTATTTTACAGCCGAGTGGAAAATTAAACTACGTTTATCATAGAGTTTGTCAGCGGATTAGCATTTGAAGGGGGAGATGCAAAATTGAAAAAAAAAACTTTAAACTTAAAAAGCCCGGTTTAGAAAAGCAAATACTGAATGTGACGTGTTTCCATTAACTTCGGGGTGAAATAAGGAAACGTTTCCCCGCGCAGAGCGCAGAGCGCAGGGGAAATCTGGAACTCTCTTCGCCCCCAATCGGGCTAGTGGATTCTTCACATTTTCATCAGGATCTTTGTTTGTGAGGTCAGGGCATCGAAAGGGCTAAACCCTAGCCAGTGAGAATCACCACCATAGCCTTCCTCAACACAATAATCTCACCACCGATAGGTGCTGTGCTCACACGCCAGGATTTACAATCAATGCCAAAGTGCCAAGCCCAGAGTTAGGCCAAGTCAGCACACATCAAACCTGGAGCTTTCTGCGATGTAAGATGCAGACGACGCACCGGCGAGCAATGGAGAGAGAGAGATTTGGTGGTGTGTGTGTGTGTGTAAAAAAAAGCACTGGCCATCTGTCTGTGTTTAATACACCTCCACATTCCCGGCGGGAATTCTAATCCTGTCTAAGCGCATAACACGCTTCGTAAACGTACTTCCACTCGAAAAAGGAATTACTCCACTTTCGCACAGATTAGACCCAAATGCTCATTAATCCCGACCATTAACTAAAGCTCATTCGCTGCACACTTCAAAAACATTTCTTTTGTCGGCATTAAGAGGTCAGAGTGAACCCCCAAAGGGGGTGGGGGGGGGGGGGCGTGAGAGCAAGCGACACCCAGCACAAGACACACTGAGCAAGAAACGGAGCAAGCCGAGAGTCGCACAATCATCAGTCATGTTATTATCGGAACACGGGAGCGGGAGTTCAGTCTATCTGATCTGATCTGACGGGACGATCAGACCCCTTCTCTCCCTCTTCCCTTTGCCCCCCTTTCTCCCTGATTTTTGCCCCCCACCCACCTTTCCCTCCCTCTCTTCCTTTGCCCCCTACCTTTCTCCCCCCCCTCTCCTCCCTGAACTTGCTCTACACCTTTCCCTCCCTCTCCCCACTTGCCTCTTTTCCCCTTCTCCCCTGCCTTCCCTTTCCCTGGCCCCATTTTGTGACTGTTTGTGGGGACGCTGCTGTGCGCAATTTGGCTGCCGCGTTTCACCCACAAATATACAGTCAATTTTCCTACTCTTCTCCGTCCTCCCCAACCCCTCCCACCCTGACTGTACAGCGCCTTGGGACGTCCTCTCGATGTGAAAGGCGCTATATACATGTAAGTTTTGATTGATTGATTGATTAATTGATTGATTGATTGATTGATGATCAGCTTAGTTTGTGAGCATGTATATATATATATACTTTTTTTTAAAAGCACAAAGACTTGTAATGTAAAATAATATCTGCAAAGGGCTTGCAGTAAGGTGATTTATTCAGCTTTACACAGCAAGGATATAGGTGCGTGGGGGGGGGGAGTTATAGGTGCGTGGGGGGGGGGGGGGGGGAGATTTGAAGTAAAGAGCAACACATTCTTCAGTTGTAATCTCTGTGTGTGGATCGATCACCGTGCGATAAGATTAATAATTAGACAATCACAAGCCAAAGAGACCTACCATCATGCATTTAGACCCAGGAATCAACGGGCTGAGGTTTAATGTCATGAGCATCCACAAGATTGACTGAGGCCCTAATATTCCTGTTAGTGTTTCTCTTATTTGTGTCATTCTGCAGCAACAGGGAAGAGGGTTAATAGCGAGAGAAAGAGAGAGAGAGAGAGAGAGAGAGAGCTGGCTTTAAAACAGTTACAGATAAAAAAAAGGCACAAGCAGCATTGGGATAATCGACGGCTCTGAGAATAAGGCCACAAAGGAATAAATTAGTCTTAAAAAATATAGGTGTTTGCGATGCATTTTTTGTTTTGTCGGAAATCAAACTAATTTGGGATCCAATCTGAGATGTTTAGAGCGGGGGCTTGAAGATAATTTAATCAGCGTCTCACTGCACTGACAGCTGCTCCCAAACCTGGACACAGGCCAACATACAGTGCAGTGATTTTGCTCGTCTGGTCTCCAGTCAGACAAGTAGATTGAAGAGTATTGAAGAGGCCTAATTTAGTGCTGGCATGAAGACAAAGTAAGGACAACATCAGAGATGTTCCTTTACATTGCGGAGAGAGAGAGAAGGGCTGTCCCTCGCATTTCAATGTGGTCACTGCAGACTTGGGATTGAATCAGCTGAAAACTTTGACTTGAATATCTGTATGAGGCCCATTAAAGTCAAGTGCCTTTAAAATGTAAAACTTGTGGAAGAATTCTTAATTTCCGTCCTTAATTTAGAATCAAATAGCAGTTAAAGATTGAGTTAACTGCAAACCTGTTTTCAGGGTATTCTTCATAATAATCACAGAACATACCGACAAGTGAATGGACTTTGTGGGCGAAATGTGGCAGCCAACTGCATACAGCAATGCTCTACAAACAGATTATTAGTACTTTTTTAAAAAGGGATTATTTCCCCCCGAGCAAAACAGTCCGACAATCGACTAACAACTGGGTTCCTACTTATTACCATGTAAACAGAGATGTGTGGATTCAGGAAACTTGCCCCAAATTACTAACAACTGCACTCCAGGACTGCTACTTTAACATCAGAACAGCAGATACGACCCTGAGCCTCAGAGCTGAAGCTCTGGGTGACTGTGGCTCGGGTTGAATAGTTGGAACGAGATCAAGTCGTTAAAAGTAAAAAGTTTAGCTGACCACAGAAACTCTGCCACAAAAAGGTTAGTTTCGCAACACGCTGGAGCAGGCGAATTGTGGCCAAGTACGTTTATTCCTTTTTTTTGTGGCCTTAACATTTAATTTGGGAACAATTCATTCCCGACCTCAGAGACAGTTCATGCAAAATTCACCCCGCCCGCCTTAATCACCCCCCCCTTGTGATCGGGGTCAGCAACAAACGTTCATGCACAGAGCTGACAAATCAAAACGTAGAGAGAGCAATTTTGTAAAGGTTGTTTTGTAACAGAGCGAGGAAGCAGATAAAGCACTTCATTAAAAGATTATCACCCAACAGTCGGCATCATGCCATTCTCTCCCACAGCTACTGGCAACGGGAATCTGCCCTGTGTTCATGGAATCCTGTTGTCACACACACACACACACACACACACACACACGCCACCATAGAAACCCGGGCCTGTGAATGCCTGAACCGGTGACTTTCTCTGCCATTCAATGGTGGCTTTCACAAGGGAATCTCACAAGGGAATCTCTATCTTATACAGGAAAGACGTGCAGCGTGATAGGGGCTTAGTAATAGGACTAGCTGGCAGCCCGTCCTCTCGTCAGGCACGAGAGGACGGGCTGAACAGTGTCTTCTCTTCTGCGCCGCGAGACTCTGCGCGCAAAGCGGCGACACGCGCGCAGAACACGGCCTACCCGCAAAGGCTCTCCCTCGGCCTCGTCCCCAGGGCTCTCTGCGGCTTGGTACTTGCGCTCCTTTTCCCTCTGATCCAGAGTGAGTAGCCATCTGTGGTGACAAAGACGCGCGTGGTTAGGAAGGCGCGGCACCGCAAAGCAAACACACCGCCTCCCCACGAGTGCTGCGAGAGAGAGAGAGAGAGAGAGAGAGAGAGAACTGCCACCTTCAGCTCGTGCACAACAGAGCGATACGTTTGCTGGGGAAAAAAAAATCTTAAATAAAGCTCTTTTTGTTTGAATTAAAATTTTAAAAAAAATAAAAGTCAAGAGAGAGCTCACCAAAGGCTAGTGAACCCAACGCACTGAGCAGAGGAGACTAGTTAACCACAGTACGCAGCTCCCAGCACATCTCGAGATGCTAAAAGCCTAAGTAAAGTAGGTCAGAGAGATCGATAGATGTCTTTACACAAATCAACAGAGGAGCGTACGGCTGCAGTACTCGACTTGCACCACTAGAGGCTGCAGGTCAGCAGAGCCTCAGTCACTACACATCAGTGTCACCTCCACCACCACCACCGCAAACATTAAACAAGACACCACAGACAGACACAAACCTCTACCCCTCCAGAACACAGCACAGCACACACACACACACAGAGACAGAGAGAGAGAGAGAGAGGGGGGGGCAGGTCATCATATTATAATTGACTCAAATCATTTATCATAAGATAGTCATTAATGTGTGTGTGGGGGTGGGTTGGGGTTGAGGTGGGTTTAAAGACTCTTAAGTCACAGTAATGGGTTTCTGCAGGTGTCAAGGCACACAGCTGAACACCCTCCCCCCAACACCCCCCCTCCCACACCCCAAAAATGTGTAAGTGTTAAGGCAATGGTATTTTACACTGGCAACTGGCTGAGTGAGTGAGCGAGGGTGTGGACACATGGTTTAGCATTCCACCAAATAGACTAGAGAATGGAAGGTTAGAACCCCGATCTGATCAGCTTGATTCCAGGGTGATAATAGGTCTCGGAAGAGGAGGGAGGGAAGACAACAACAACAAGTGACAGCTGTGTATATAGTGCCTTTCACGTCAGGAGAAAGACCCAAGGCTTGAGCCTTGACCCCAGCAGGAAGCTGCTGATGTTTATAGTCCAGGTTCACCCAACGCAAGGAAAATAAAATAACTTTGGGAAACTGAAGCAGGCCTGTGGGACTGGAGCGTAAGCACAGAACCCACACCATCAGGAGTGAGAGAGAGAGAGAGAGGGAGAGAGAGAGGGGGAGGGAGGGAAAGTGGAAAACGGCGAAAGGAAAGAAAAAAAGGCACTGAATTGAGGCCTTATAGCTGACTCTGATTATGAGCAAGAGGAGGGTTTACCTGGACCAAGCTCATCCATGGGTATCATTTCACAGATCGTTTCTGACCTAAAAATAGAACTGATCATGAGGTTTCTAGGAGGCAACACAGCCAAGTCTGCCCACTGCCAGCCAGCCAGCCAGCCAGCCCAACTAGCCAGCCCAGCCAGCCACATCACAACTGAAGGTTCGAAATTTCAGTCAACGCTGGAGTCCAGTGGAAGGCTTGGCCACGGTGGGGCGCTCGGTTGTATTCATGTGGCTTCACTGGGTAAGGCACTGGCCCGGAGGCTGAGGTGTCTCTCGGGGAGTGGAGGGGGAAGAGATTGGGAGGAGAGTCACATCGACAGCCACACGCCAGCTGTTGGCGGCAGGCAGGGCTGTGGATGGCACCTTCGGGCCAATTGGCTGGAAGAGGCTGAGGCTAAACAGTGAAGGGGAGACAAGGTGTCAGACAGTGGAAGGTCCTCTGGTTGTGTGACCACCAATTCTTCCCACGGTGGACAATTTTTGACGTTGGATTGAAAACGCTGCGTTTTCACTGAGGTCCACCTTTATGTGATTATAGCACTAAACTATTGGCAGTATCTTCAATAAGGGGAGGGTGGGTTTGTGTTATCAGTTGATAACCTTGACACGTGGATGAATAAGGATCCGTCGCCAGTGAAACAGTGAAACTCACCTTCCTTCTGATTCCTCTCGATCAATGGAAGAGTGCTGTCATCGTAGCCTGATGTCCTGCCTCCAGTAGCTTTAGCTCCTTGGGAAGTGCGGTGGCATTAGGCTGCCCGTGAGAAAAAAGACTGTAAGAAGCTTGGCGCTGAGTAATTCATCACAGACAAAAACACACACGCAGACGTCTCAAGGTCTGAAGTGTCTTCCAACGAACCATACTGGATCGTGTTTGAGGCAAACTATTTTGGGCGCAAACTTACTCATGCAACCAACCAAGGTTTCGCCCTACCCGGAATCAAACTTGTGTCCTCTCTCTTGTGAGAGGATCGCAGAGTCCTATCCACTATGCTACAGGACTCCATTACATAAGGAATTTGTACACAAGCGGTATCAGTAGCTGTTGTAGCGACGCCACAGAACGTGGGCGGAAAGGAAAACCTGTTCCTGCAAGCAAGCCGTCTCTCTCATCTCTCCTATCATTTCCTCCGCGATCCTCACAGCCTGCCGTCACAGCCTGCCGTCACAGCCTGCCGTCACAGCCTGCCCGTCACAGCCTGCCAAAACCCGAGCCATCGACCGGCGCCTTCACTGAGAGACCAGATGAACTGTTGTCGACCGTTCACTGTACCTGGAAGTGGGACTTGTTCCATCCGTCCTTGTGTAAAGTGCTTTTCAGCTCCTTGTAACTCCACACGGTCTGTAGGACATGGGAGGCTGCCTTCATCTCCCTCACCGACTGGCTACACAGCGGAATTAAAGACACGTATATTTTTTGTTAAAAAATTCCGAACCCCAAAACGATGAGAGGAAACACAAATCCCTAAAAGTTACAGACACTAGACTAGTGTGTACAGGATTGAATCTTGGGCGTCTGACCACTGCTCATTTCACAGCTGGCTCTGTGACAGTCTTCTCCCACCCCCACCCCCCCACCACTTATCCACTCTAAGTATTGCTCCAATTCCTATTTAAGACAATATGGTTTCCTGCCAAAGGCTCGCCAAAATATAGAAGAATTCGCATTCTTGCTTTGATCCACAATATAAAAGGAACATTAAATCCTACACAAGGAAAAGGTCAAATCAAGCACTCGGGGGGAGGGGGGGAATAAATATTATAGTAATCCTGGCATTGGATACAGCGCCTTATCACGTCTTCTAGACCGTGTCTCAAAGCGCTTCACAGAATATACTGTAAAGTGAATCGACTGTATATATTGTGGGCAAAACACAGCAATTAATGGTTGACACCCTGTCAGTAAACTAAAACGACTATAGAGAAGCTGCAGGTCAGGATATCAGATTGAAGAGGCATCTTGTATCGCAGTGTTTATAGAAACACTGGATGAAGCTCTCAGATGATTAAGAGGATTGTTGCTCAGGGGACAGACATCGAGGATTGCTATTGATTGACTCGATGTATCCACGATGTAAGGTATTTTACTGAACAATATTCTTTATTAACAATAAACACTTGACTAATAAAAGGGGGAAGAGAATGAGAGAATGAGAGAGAGAGAGAGAGAGAGAGAGTGACACACAGTGTATTCCCTAAATCAAAAACTGGACGCGGAGCGGTGTGGGGAAACGGCTGGAGTTTCAGCGTTTGTGTTTTGCTGATGGCGGAAACCAGTAACTAACGTCGGGAGCAAACGTGCAGCATCGCAAGTCTAGATCCGGTCCTCTCGGCCCTCCAACAACAACAACAACAAAATACTAAACGGCATTTGTAGAGCGCCATTTCACGTCGGGAGGACGTCCCAAATCTCTACACTGCGGCAGTGACACGGTACAAACATCTCACTCCTCAACTGACCTGGATTTGTTGATGGCGACCAGTTTCTCAATGCCCTGCGCTTGAACGAGGGACCTGGCGTTGGAGGAACTGTCTGTCACTATCTCGTGGATAGTGTTGAGGATGGCGACGATGGTATCCTCCTCCAGGTTCTTGGCGGGTCTCTGCTGGCCCCCCGTCAGGTTACTGACCAGGTCACGCATGGCGTAATTACCTTCAGGACAAACACAGGCGACAGTTAACACACCTCTTCCTGGACGCACACTGCGAGAGCGAGGGCTAGAATAGCTCTGAGTGAACGCAATTCAGCGTTTATGACGTCTGACTGGAAACGTACTCCCTTCATCAGTGATTAATCAATCCCGGTCTTGAACCACAAAAGGCTTTGTCCACTTTTATGGCTGACGTGTGTGACTAAAAATAAATCCTTGTATGTGATTCACTGCCTTATCACATCGCTGGGGCGTCTCAAGGCGCTTCACGGGATACACTGTGAAGTGGATTGACTTGTATTTTGGGGCGAAAACGCGGCAGCCAATTGCGCACGGTGGCGTCCCCACAAACAGCCGTGGTATATTCAATATGGTTTACGGAGTAAATTTCAGAACGTCAATAAAAAAAAAAAGGGTCAGTTCCTGAGCTCTCGCAGTCTTCGAGTCCGAGAGAGATTGATCCTTCGCAGTGTCTTCAGTCGGGAGGCAGAAGAATCCACTACAATGTGCTTCACTCGATGCCCCGAGCCGACTTGTCATCTGTCCAGTTGTGAGCCAGACATCCTGTTTGGGAGTGTCTGAAGTCTGCCAGGCTCTTGAAAAGACTGGCCTTTGAAAGACCGGTTCAGAGACAGTGGATTTTGTTCCCCTCGCTCTGACTGCAGAGAGCTGTTAGTTATCACAATAATACCTTTCCCATCACTTCTGATCCAGGACAGAACGTTCCTGTGAATGTGCTGCTCGCTGTCTCGGCTGCCAAAACCTCGTGCCTCGGCAAAATCGGGCGTCCACGGCAACAACTTGCGTTTCTAACGAGCCTCTCATGCAGGGCAGAGTCCTAGTGTTTGACAGTAGGAGTGGGGGGGAGCATGAAGCTAATCCACAGCGCCCCCCCCCCCCCCCCCCCCCCCACCCAATCCCTTTTGCTAAGGACAAGATTAAGATAAACAAGAGAAACCAGGCCGTGAGCCTTCCACCCGTGCGGGGTCTAATCTAGTAGATGATGGAGCAATGAGAGGAGGACATTATAGAGCTGACGTTCCCAGTGCCTGTACCTATGAGATCCTTATTGCGTCCGTCCACAGACAGGTTCCTCAGTGCAATGGCCACGGCGCGCACCACCTTGTCGGAGTCTGACCTCAGCAACTCCACCAGGATGGGTAGGCCCTTCTCCTTCCGCACGGTCGAGCGTATGTAACTGGACCACTGGAAACCAGAGCAGAGAGAGGATCAGCCGCCGAAACACACACTGGGGGCAAACTCCAGCGGCGTATAAGGCATTGCGCATCGATCCACACACACACACACACACACACACACGAGGGGTGCATCTGCTACTTGCTGCACTGGCGAGTGACCTATTCAGGTACCTCAGCACACCAAGACATTGCAGGCGGCAGGATAGACAGCCGGGAGCATTGGCGTGACAGGGAGAGACACACCAGTCAGTGGGGCCAGGGACTGAGAAAAACACTTATGTTTGGAATATTTGACACAGCTGGTCATACAGTCCCCTTTTTAATCCTCGATCGGGGGGTAAACTGAGTGTTGTTTGCTGTCTTAATCAGCTGCGACTTCTTGCAATATATAGATAGATATATATATTTAAATCCCTCTAATGTGTACTTTGTTTCTCCGCCACCAGAGGGAAACGGTTACTATTCCAATTCAACAACACAAAGAAAAGGCAATAACCAGCAGCTGATGGGGGAACGCTGCGCTGATCAAATTGCAGCATATTGATTCAGACAACGTTCACACAGGGAGAGGCGAGGTTTCAAAGCGCGAGCCGGCAACAAAAAAAGGTCACTCCTGCTCAGGGCACGAAGAACGTACAACGCGATCGATTCTCTCCTCTTCACCCCCAACCACCACCACCGCCCCCCCACCCCCCACCCCCCCCCAACAAAACTAACGTGAGTGAGCGAAACGGCAATTCTGAAAGCGTTAAACCTGGTAAATACAATACGCATTGTACACACGCAGAGACACACAGAGAGAGAGAGCGAAGGAAAGATCCCTGAGCTGTTAAAAGTTCACCTGAACGAAATGCGCCCGAATTCTCCACTTGAGAATGAAAGCAGCGAGATTCAAAGTGGCTGAGAGGCCATCGCAACGTCTCGACATTAAAAGCTCAAAACAAGTCTGATCGTAACACGAAAATCCCATCGTGGGAACACCTGCCCGAGTCCCCAGCAAGGGTCGACATTCTCCGCAGGTTTGACATCACACCCGTACGCTCTGCGCCAGACAAGTCAGGCCGTATTAAATGTCTGTCCCCCCCCCCCCCCCCACCCCGACTGACGTGACCGAACGCCAGCTTTATTCGCTTGTGCTGAAACATTCCCGCTTCACTTCTCACCGTCCAGTGGCCAGCGCTCAGGTTCTGAAGGGCTCCCGCCGCGGCCTCCAGGGTGTTGTAGTTGCGGCTTTCCGTCAGCAGCGATAGGTAGAGTCTCACCACCTCGGGCTGGTATAGCAGCTCGTAGCCTGCGGACACACGAACCACACACCGCCCGTTAGTTAACACAGGATTACCATCACTTATTCAAGACAAACGCAACACAATTCAGTGGTGGCTGGGGGCAGCCGATCCAGCATTAAACCCCCGGCCTCCTCTTCATCCTCGCTGCGCACACGAGAGAGCAGGAAGCAGGGGAAAGGGAACAGGTGGGGTTTCATGTGGGACAGACTTTGTGTGTGTTGTGCGCTGTATCACTCAAGACAACTCTTTGCCAAATGTATCGATGAATAATGTTAATTATTATTATATTTCAGAGAGGTTATTACCTCTGAGGGCCAATCGACTTAACAATCGCGTTCCTACTTACTGGTTTAAAAGTAAAACCCTGGGCTGAATATTTAACCACTAAAGTCCTCTTTGATCCTGGAGAGCTGGGGCTGCGGAGAACACAGCCTCTCCCATAGCTGTCCCCAAACGACGTACTGCACGTAAAGTCGAGGCCTGTTTTGAGTAGAATTTAGTCGCGTGTCTGTCTGTCGGTCTGTCTGTCGGTCGGTCGGGGCGGGAGGACATGAACGTGTACGCAGCAGTTACTGAGGACTCCGAACGCTGTCCCTTTGCCTTATTGATGGCGGTGTTCATCCGCAAAATTGCCAACAGCCACAAGCCATCAGTATCGGTGACAAAATGTGGCGTTTTATGATGTAGTTTAGGACTGTTCAAGGGAGGAACAGATAAATCTATAGCAGGGTCAATATCCCTCAGGAGACAAATCTTCTCGGTGCAGAAGCTATCCCTTCCGCGCAGACTCTCGTTCTTTGCAGAGTTGGGAGAGAAGCATTCGCTTTAAAAAACCTTTTTTAGGGAATTTTTTTCCCCTCCTGGCGTGCGCAGTTTCCCACAGCAGCGTGCGTTGGGAGTGAATTAACGACACTGAAGATGAACGGAACGGTTGAGAGACGCGCAGTGTGATTCAGTCATTACTGGAGAGTGCTCCAGCAAATGTCCCACTGTTGACAAGTCATTCGTCTCCTATTCTCTCAGATCTCGAGAGTCTGTACACTGAGATCACACCAGGGCTGGGCAAGCAAACAGGCTCAAATTGTATTCTGCAGCATTATTAATTTACCCCCAAAAATCAACCACCACGGACTCTGATCAAGGCGTCCCCCTCTGCCCATTTGATCTCATCTCATTTGAACAAAATGATAATAATTTGGTCACTCGGATGCAAGGATTCTAATTATCCTTTCTGACAAGAGTCTACAGTCTTGACATTTGCAGTCAAACATAACAATCCTTGCATTGTGTATAGTACCTTTTAACATCTGTGAGATCATCAGGATTTACATCAGGACAAAGTGAAACGTTTCCTTGTGTCCTACTGCCTTTCTGTTCCTCAAGCTACTGCTCTGGGTGTATATTAAGGTAAGAACATAAGAATTGCTGGATGAAAGAAGACCAAAGTCCATCCAGTTTGACTTCCACCATCCTGGCACAGGTCGTGTCCCAAATTATAATAATCCTTGCATTTAATAATAATCCTTACATTTGATATAGCGCGTTTCATGTATTCTAGGCGTCTCAGAGCGATTCAAAAATATACTGTAAACTGAATTTGACCGTGTACTTGTGGGAGAAACGCGGAGGCCAGTTGTGCACAGCTGTGTTCCACAAACAGGCGTGGATTGAAGCCACCAATGTATTATTACAGTACTTTCCTTGAGGGATTATCGTCAGGTGTGTGAAGTAGGGAAACTTGCCCAAGGTTTTGCCCTGACCTGCCTGGAATCAAACCTAGGTCTCAAACGCAAGGCGAGTGCTCTGACCACTGAGTCACAGGACTCCACAAACTATATACTGTGTCCGCAGATATTATTTTAGTCCCGCTCCTCTACCACTCTGCAGCCTCCCCTCTTTTCTAAGGCTAAAAATACCTCAACCTCATTCAGTAATTCCAGTTTTACAGTCAGACAGTTTCACTGTTGCCTCCAGGGTGTGGCGGGCGCAGCCACAAGAGATGTACACAGATGCAGCTTGTGGTCAGACCCTTGCACAGGATCCAGTACCACTTCCGGCAATGTGACTTCAGGTGTGGTGACTGCACGGCCCGGCCTCCTGTTTGCCGCACGGTTTACAGGTGGCGATCAATGAGTCGACGAAGAGCCTTGAAGCCTTCCTTGTTTTGATTCCTGTTCGCCAAGTTTCTTTTTTTTTTTTTTTTTAGTTCCGCGCTATCCTCCGTGATTGAACTCGTCAGCGATCAGTAGTCAAGTCGGACTCTCGGCTCCAGATCTGGGCTGCCTGCTCTGATTTCACAGCACAGCTGGATACGCTCGGAAAATATTGCTCCTTGCGTTTTGCAATGGAGGTTTCAAATCCAGATCGTTTGATGAGTTGGAACAGGGTGATTCCCACGGTGGTTCACTAAGGCATCCCACGCAAAAAATTCCCCCGACATCAAAAGACAGCATTTTTGTTTCTATCTCCCTCTGAACACACACACACACACACACACACACAGTGAAGTGCTGCTCTAACAACCCTCGATCTTGTTGATCCATATTGACCAAAACTCTCCTCCCACTCCTGCCTGCTCGCTTGCCTCCTTCCCTACATCCAGGTAGTAAGAGACAAGGCAACAAATGAAGGCCTTTTCTTGCTGTTTGTATCAGGAATAACAATAATGAAAACCTTTTGGGTCGGGAGGACATCTCAAGGCATGGGACAGGCAATGGTTTGCACCCGAGTTGGGGAGGGGGAGGGGGGTTATCAGGAGGGGTAGCGGCAGGGAGGAGGGCGGAGTGGGAGGTGACTATAAAGGCACGGTCGGAAGAGGAAGGTCCTTAGGTGAAGGAAGGAAGCGAGGGTGTGGGTGAGGAGAGGACCAAAAGGACTGTGGGATGGAGTTCCAAAGTTCCAGGGCAGTCATTTATTCCCCCAAATGATCAGCCTCTCGTGGTGGGGGGGGGTGGCTGGCGGAAGGTTTGAGACTTGCAGCCAGCGTTTTGCACAGAGTTAGAAAGATTCGAAAGAGGACAAAATCTAATTGGTGGTGGGGAGGACAATCACTCTCCAACCCGTCAACTCCACACGTCCAGATGGGAGGATACTGGGAGCCAATCTGTCAGGGCCCAAATCATTTGTAGCCTCAGAGCTCAAATGTCAACACACAATGTGGAACTCCTGATCTCTCACAAATTGATATGAGAACACGTCAAAAATGCTGCGCGCGCATACACATGCGCACACGCACACACGCACGCATCACAGTTCAATTGGAAATGGAATATTGTACATGGTGGTGAAGTGCTATTGTTATACAACACGTTTTGTGCCAAAAGTAACACCTACGGCTTCAGATGCTCAACAAATCCATAACGTGAAGTTGCTGAATCACACTCGAATAGATTCCGCACCGCTTCCAACAACGCCTCCAAAACAGTCAGTTGAGTGTGATGTGTTACAGCGCGCTGGAACGCCGCTACTCTGCATGAGGGGGCGCTATATAAATCACAAACTGTTTGTGGCTGTTGTATTGGCTTCCGCCTCATAGACAGAACTAACGAGACAAGCAGAATGTACGCTGAAACCATCCTTGGTTGATTTACTGCTTGGAGCCTGACCTCATGGCTGAGGGGGTAGATTTAACAGCATGTTGTGAAAGAACTACACACATACACACACACACACACAGAGCATCAGTTTCTAATGTTACCATGGCTGGGGGACTGCGAAGGGGAGACACAGTTCACGTCTTGTTAATTGTGTATCACTGAGCATCTCAATCCACCGGTTTCGCAAAAATTCCTCATCAGATTCAAACACCATGGACACCAAAGGGAGATGATGATTTTTTTTTTGCGGGGGTGGGGGGTTGGGGGGGAATCTTAAGAAGGCAGTGGCACTGAATCTCTACCAGGTCAGGCATCAGTTTGTCAAGAAAACTTATCTTTGTAGCTCAAGGCTGGACCATCAAAGGGTTAACCTCCCAAATTCTAATGTCGCCTTTGGCTCCTAAACAAATACAAACTGTAAATTGCAGGAAGCGGTGGGTCCATGGTTTTGCGATCACAATATACAGGATATGTCCACAGCCACTCTCGGGTTACAGTCTTTGAGAACTGCCTGAATGTGCAAGTGAGGACAAGCGCCTAAGGTTCATCCCGGGTTTACACAGCGACAATCATTAACACACGGAAACTCAGCATAACCTGTCTAACAGGCAAGAAGCAAACGAGAGGAGAAAGAGAGCGAGAGAGAGAGACACTGATGTCAGAACCAGCTTACGAAGAAAGGAAGTCAGTGCTAGTGAACTGAACAGGCTGAAGATTATAAAAAGGGATAATTTGTTATTGAAAATGCAACTTTTGACTTATTCCAGAGCAATAAATGACCCTACCGTATGAAACAGCAGCTTTCACATCGGGAGGACGACTCAAAGGAGTTTCACAGGATTTATTTTAAAGTGTAGTGACTGAACGCTGCGTTTAGACTCTCAGTATTGAGCTCCAATTTCTCTTGGCATTTAATGGATCACTCGGATGGTCAAAAAAGCTCATGGAGGAACAGTTTTCTTGGGGGGAAAAAGGTGAACAAAAACAGCAACAACTTGCAGTTCAGCAGCACCTTCCAGACAGGGCAGCGAGACCCAGAACGCTTGGGAACACACCAGGTTTGAGTCTATAACGCATCTTGGTGTAAAGCCTGGATTATAACCAGCTCCCAAAGGCTGACTGAAAGAGCATGGTTTTTGTTTCAAAATTGCTAATTATTTCCTGCTGTGACTTTCCTGTTAAAGCTCAGAAGTTTTATTCTCAGCATCTGAGCTGTCAAAAAATCCCTGAGGAAGCAAGCCAGCTTCCAACTGGCTCTCAACTCCCCTCCCCTCCTCCACACACACACACACACACACACACACCCGTTACCTCACTGTCAAACATCTCACACATTGCTCAGATAAAGAGAACAAAATTAGAAATGATTTGGAAACGCAGGAGCTATGAAACGGGCACCAAAGTCCGTGTGGACGGCTCTCCCGCACGGCCACGGTTCGAAATGAGTCGAGGAGAACGCAAACGCGTTGAAATTTTCACTCACAGGGCTCGCTGCCCCCGCTTATCTCCTTTCCACTGAGTTCCGGAATTCACACGTTTCAAAATCGACCACTTGATGATCAACACAAGTCAACCCTGTCGAGCTCCAGAGAGAGCTATCCCCGCTGTAACCCAGCCAAACTGCCCAACTCACAAAATGCTTAATGAAACGGCGATTAAAACTGTCTGGTGAAAATAAAGATCAGCATTAATGTGCCTGTAGGAAAGAGCCCACAAAGACACAACTCAGCCCACAAAGACTCATCGGTGGAAGGATAACCACTTAAACAGACCCTCAGAGTTGGGCAGAAGCAGGTAACTAAATACAGATGTGACTGGAGGATTCACAGATGAAATTAATTGTGTCAGGTCACACGCCAGACTCTAACGTATATTCTGGCTGGATTAGGACTAGTGATAGGATCATCATATAAATTGAATCATGTAATTTTCAACTAACTGGCTGACATTCAATAACTTGCCTTCCAATAGACAGCCCAGCCCAGCCAGCCAGCCAAACCAATCCGACTTTGCTTGATTCTGTGAATGAGCTCATATTATGAGAGGCTGTGAGAACATGTGCACTCCGGGTGCGTTTCCCCGCTGCCCTATCGCTCAGACCCTTGTGGAAACCCTTTAACAAGAAGGAACTTCATCAAACAGCTGCACTGAGCTGGCTCACCGTGCAAAGGAGCCGAGAGACTCCGAGGGCTCATGTTGCCATAGAAACATCAGGAGGCAAAAATCTCTGCTCAACTTGAATAACGAGCTGTGTGTGTGTGTGTGTGGGGGGGGGGTGCGTGTGTGGGGTGTGCGTGTGTGTGCGCGTAGGGCGTGTGTGGGTTGGGTGCGTGTGTGTGGGGTGTGTGTGTGCGTGGGGCATGTGTGTGTGGGTTGGGTGCGTGTGTGTGGGGTGTGTGTGTGTGTGTGTGTGTGTGTGGACAATCAGGACAATCACTGTGAGGCCAGGGCTATTTTAAGGAGAGAAGCAACGCGTCTCAGAACACCTCTCAGACGATGGCTCTTTCCTGGTTCAGCTTCTGAAAAAAGCCGCGGCTCTCACCGTCCCCTCGGGCCCCGAGTCCAAAGAATAAAAGAAACCACACTGCGGGAATTTCCTCGGAAACCGACAATGGGCGGCATTCTTGTAGAAGCTGAAAGCGCCCGATGCACACATGACCTTTTCGTGCTAACGGCTTTTCAATCCACTTATCGCTGCTCGCGGTACGGCAACCAGACTCACAGCAGCTATAGTACAACTCAGCGCATTTCAAATGCCTTCAGTGGCCGTCACCTCTAGTTGCCTCTTTTCTCTCCCCCCCCCCCCCCCCCCCCCCCCCCCTCACCACCCCCCGCCCCGTTAGAATCCAACACCCACATTGCTCTCAGCTGTGCTGTCAAGGTGGCGCGTCTACAATACCTCATTCTGTGACAAGAACCGTATCAAATGCGAGTATTATTGGTACTGTGTTTATTGGTCAGTGTTTGTCTCTCTGTGATGGAGACACGATGGGAGCAGGAAGGTGACAGACATGTGTTCCTTACATCTGAGGTGACTTAAAATTGTCAACACAGCCGCTCCACTGGAAATCTATTGCTGATCTCAGGTGAGACCGGGAATGGGGAACTTAAGAGGTCAGGCTGTACTTTCCTTTCCTGCCGGCTACACACAAAACAATCCCCATAGAATGAGCAAAACCTTCAGGTTGGTTCACTGATGAGAACGGTTAACAGATGGCGAGTTTATATAACAATAAAAAACAGACTAGGACTAACCCACGCCGGCAGGTACGCAACACATCTACTGGGGCAGAAAATAGCCCGCTCGCTCAGCGGTCACACCACCAAACTCTGCGCATAACCTCCAAAGGTCACACGTGCCAAATAATATCGACCCCTGGCCTCCCAACCATTACATATCCCAGTTTATCTTCCCCCGTCATTCCAACCACCCAGCATTCCTGCAAACCTGATAGCAAGAGCGAGGGACACTTGGAATTCCTTTGGCCACTTAAATTAAGAGACCCAGTGATGAAGGAAAAGGTCAAAATAAAACAACTCCGAGAGAGGAGGAACTCTTGCACTTTGATGAGTCGCCAGGGAATTTTTTTAATGGAAAGAGACTGCGGGAAAAAATCATTCTAGGTTAGGAACGTGGTTTAGAGTAAACTCTCAAGTGGGGGTGGGGGGGGGGGGGGGGGGGGGAAGAATGTAAATGGGACTCAAAGTCACCCCAGAATAATACAATGACACGACAAGGCAACCGAGGAAGAGGATATGGGTTCAGGGCCGAGAAAAGTAATTCACTAGGAAGCATTTCTTTATGCAGAGGGTAACTAATAAGGGTGACATCAGGAAGGATGGTTGAGCTGTACGATCAAACCCCAATCCACTGTAAAGAGTGATACCCTGTGCAAGAAACTGGCTGTGGGGTTGGGTGGGGGAAGGAAAGCAATAAACCCTTCAAGCTTTGATAAACTGAACAAACCATAGGCTTTGTGATTTGCATATTCAACACGTTCATTTGCAATCAAAAATACTTTTTATCAAACAAAGCAGCAAATAAACAGCGTTTTCCAATCACCCTCCCGCGAGCCTGGAAAAGCTTGAGGAAGCCAAGATAACAAAGTCAGGTTAGGACTGAACTTGGTTAACAGGGTGGTGTTCACTCATGAAAACACACGAGTACGAGCTGAAATGCGATACCTGGAAAACAGGTCACCCCAGTGGTTACAACTGAAGCCAATTAAATATTTAAAGAGAAGAGTAATGTTTAGCAAATGAGAGTTTCTGTTCTATCGGTCAGTGCTGACGAGTTAAGAAAACTGCAGTGCAATCACATTTCAACTTCCAGCATTGTGTAGCGTGCCTACTACCTCATTCGGGCTGTCAAAATAGCTGCTGCTTCTGGTTTAAAATGATTTATTGCACCTCAACAAAGAAACAGACACTCGCTTCAAGCCTCAGAGTTGCACACGCGTTGGATCACTTAACATTAGATGACCAGGAATGATAATCGTTGCATTTGATGTAGAGTCTTATCACGTCGTTGAGACGTCCTAAAGAGCTTCACAGAATGTAGTGTTAAGTAAACCGACTATAATTTGTGGGTGAAATGAGGCAGTCAGTTGCGCACAGCAGTGCACCACGAACTGTCGGGGATTGAAGGGATTTTTGTTTTTGTGTGTGTGTGTGTGTGTGTGTGTGTGTGTGTGAGTGTGAGTGTGAGTGTGTGTGTGTGTGTGTGGAGGAAGGAAACTTCCTTAAGGTTTCACGCCGCTCGGGAATTCAACCTGGTTCCTCTCGCTGGCGAGGCGAGTGCTGTAAAAAATTCCCTACAGAACTCCAACAACCTTCAGAGGTCCGAGCAAAGCGGCTGGAGGTGGACTGAATTCCTGCAGCTCAGTGTGAAACTGTAAATTAGAAGAGAATACGGTGCAAAATTCCTTCTGCCTGAGATACACAGCTTGTGTGGGGAACCTAACCCCCCAATGATATCCCAGCAGCAATAGTCACAACCCCAAAGCATAAATTGTAATGTAATGTTAAATTCCTGCCTGGGCAGTCAGAACGCGTCGGGGGGGATATCATAGGAATAGGACGAAGCTGTTAAAATTTTACCCAACCCTGTGGAAAATACCATTGTGAATAGTCAATGTAGTCTCTAACTTGAGAACCCAAACCCTGACACCGTGCGTCGTGGGTACAGGGCAGCGTGTGTTGGAAGTTACTTTGCAATATTCCAGTGGCAAAATACTAGAATTGCAGTAATATTACAAACAATCCGTCAAAAAAGTAGTCAATTCACCTTAATGTATGTTCTGTGAAGTGCTTTGAAACATCTCAATGATGTGATAAGGCGCTATAGCATATGCGTTATATCAAGATGTCTCAACTAAATACTTTCAATTATTCAATTAAACACAAAAAACAACAAAATGACACTTGCATAACTTAGTCAATTATAGGCACAGCTCTCTGAAGACGAGTTTCCCCCAGAACGGTTATGCAACCATTCCACAAATTTCATACAAAAGACAATTCCATGTTGGAAGATAAATTCATTTGGAGATAAGATACAATTGAAATCGTGCATTTTCAAATATGCAATGAACTGTTAGAAGTTGAGGGTATACGACAGATTGAAAGCTGTAATGGTGGGGAGGGAGAAATGAATCTGAAATTCGACAGAAATTCGAATTTCACTTCCCCGTGCGTATTCACAGTAGAACTGGGAGAGATAAAGAACTGCGGACCCCTATTGGCGAGATGCATTTAGTTCGGCAACTCGTGTTTCGCATTAAACTTCAATATACTGAGACTCACTGGGAGCTAAATGCATCTTGCAGACAGGGTATAAATACATTTTTTTTTCTCTCTCTCTCTCTCTCTCTCTCTCTCGCAATTCCAGACATCAACTCCTAAACAACTCAAGTCAAAGTTAAACCGACTGGCACTCAACAGTGAAAATATTATAAATTATCACTAGCAACTCTCGAGAAATTAATCTTCGAAGCTTATCCCAAAACAAGTTAGTTGACTTTTTTAAAATTTGGATACGCAATGAACAATCTTGGCTGAACACTGAGCTGATGGGAACAGCTTGAGTATCATTGAAACATCACATTAACAAGCACACATCCTCACACGGTGGGGGAAACAGATTACTATTAAATTATTCTGGTGTTTTAACCCACACAATACCCGCCCGATCAACCAATTTTCAAATAGGCCATTAAAATGTAAGAGGTTTCATAAGGTGGAATTGTGAACTGTTGCCAAAATTGTGAATGTTTAACTTGCAATGATTTGCACACACGCAAACGTAGGGAGTTAATATATACCACCTTCTGGCTATTGAAAGATCCAGATCTCCATCACTCCTGTTCCCAATCCCACCTCACCACCCCTCCCACCACTCCATCTCGGATCCAAATCACTGATTGTCCGGCACCTTCCTGACACGAAAGGCTCCATACAAATGTAATTGTTGTTGTTGGTGATGAGAGGTTGATTGACTTATCTCACTCATGTGTTAGTACATTCACCTGTGCCTGCCTGCCTGCCTACCTCCCTCACTCAGCCTCGCACCAAAACTAACACCGTCCAATTTCCTCTTCGACAACACAGCGCTGGCAGTAAAAGTGTTTTTCTATCCTTTTTTTTGAAAAATAGCATCTGCACCGAGCTGCAATTCCCTAACACACAGTCAGATATTCTGCCCGCACGATAGCAACTCCAAACCTTTGCTAAAGGTTCAACCGTTGCATTATGTATTGAGGTCATCGATCAACGTCTCATCCCAAAGTGGATGACAAGAAAATGACATGAACGCTCTTTTCCTAACTGCCCCAATTCCTACAAGTGCACCCAGTAACAGCAACGAGGGAGCTAGCTTCTCGCGCTTTACCGCCGGTTTAGAAGTGGGTTTCCCTCTCTCTGTGATTCGCTCAGGTTTGGAGATCGATATTTCCTATGGTCGGTAGCATCTGAATGGACAAAAGTGTGAAAGATGGGAGAATTTTATTTTTCAGGCAGAACAAGATTGCATCGGATGGTGCCATCAGCCTGACCATCACAGCCCTGATCACAAAGAAAATTTATTAACTTTATTGGAAGCAATTTTCTCTGCTCAGAAAGATTTAATAAAACGCTGAATAAAACTGACATTTAAAAAATGGTTTAATAAAAGCGAGCTTCCTTCCCATTTATTGGTCTCCTAAATTGCCAAATTAAAATGGAGTAGACTCGATGGAAACAATATTTTTGCCTCACCACTCCAGCTGCCCTACAAACAATCCAAGCACGGAAGACAAAATGTGCTGTGTGAACACCTTTTACTGTAAGGATTGGGCATATTATCACATCAAGGCTTGCCCACCTATTTCTGGAGCGAAATGCAGTTGGGGAAAAAAACACAGACATGATTAGTTTTGATGTCTGTTCACGCCTTCGCTGCACCAGGAGTCAATTATTCATTCATGACACATCTTTCCCATGAATGATCTTTCACAAGAGACGCTACCGCAGTGCTCAAGTCAACCATACGAGGTGAACAGATGAGAATACAGATAACTTATAACTGGGAAGGGCTTTGTTAAGGGGAAAGGCACATCTACTGTCAAATGCGAAGCTTCAGGATATTACATAGCCCATTTCATTTGCTATTATTCTGCCACTAAAAACCTGCCTCGATTCAACAACTGGGGGAAAAAAATACTGTAAGCTTAAGGCAAGTACACACCAGAACATTTTTGTGTGAGTGGAGTGAGTGCAGGACTGAAATCACCTTACAACAACAGAGTTACATTTATACAGTGCGCCTTTCACGTCGGGAGGACGTCCCAAGGCGCTGAACTTTAGATGCCAAGAGCAGCTGAAAAGACAGCTAAAAGTCTCACTCAAAACTCAAAACGTGGCCACTGGTTACTTGAGCTATTATTGTCCTGAAGTGGATAGATCCCTCAGTGACACCAAACCTCAGTGTGTAAAAAAAAATTGATCGGGAACATTCGGGAGAGAAGGAAGAATGTTGGTTGATCAAAAATAAAAACCGTAGAGAAATTCAAATCCTGCTTGCCATTAGCGAAATTCACCGATCAATAAGCAAAAAGGTTTTGTAAATATTTGGGGAATCAAAAGCCACTGAATAAATGCAAGATTTGAACCCGAAATATATATATTTTTAAATAATAAGCTAAAGATTGATATCAATCCGCAAACTCCGGAGGACAGAGCTCAGTACAACGTGAAGCATTTCAATTGTAAAATAAGTATTCATTCGCAAAGCTTGAGCTTTGTTAATTGTTCAATATTTGGATGACGGGCCAGACTTATTTGGCTTAACATTTCTCGAGGAACACTATTGTGGCCGAGTGCAGGCTTATAGAGCAGGCCAAGAGACTGCTGCTCGCAATCTGTCTTTAGCTGTGCCAGCGAGGGCTGCAATTACAATGCAAGAGATACACGCTGAGCAGTTTCAAGATGTTACATCATTGTGAGTTCAATTTCAGCCCAGACTCTCTGGACTCTCTGGAATTGTTGTGCGCAGTCACAGACCCCTCATCAGATTAATTGTGTAATACGGGGGGAGGGGGGAAGCTTGACAGGATGAAGCCGGCATTAAGAATAATTGATTTATCATGCGTCTTGTGTTGTGCTGGTGTGTGTCAGCTGGGGTACACAATTGACTGTCGAGTCTCCTGGGGTAGAAGGGGAGGTGGTGGGGGGGGGGGGGGGGGGGGTAGAGGGTAGCGAGGTGTGCTCGATTGCTATTCGGAGGTATGTTGCAATCACACACACGCAGACAGACTTGACCTTAAACCAGAAACACACACACACACATTCACACAATCAGGATTCACCTCAAGTGGACACAATTGAATCAAGAGAACTTGTGAACATGAGGGTGTTACCTTTGACCGGCTCTGTGCGCTTTGGTAAGTCCAGGGTGTCAAAGTTCTTGTCGGAGTCCGCATTCTTTTTACCTGTATACGACAGAAAACCGTCAAGGAACAGCGGAGGAGCTGCTTCGCTTTAGGAAGCTGTGATGTGTTCACACGGAAAAAACAAAACAAGCACATTGGTTTGCACCTCACAACAAACTCCAAATGTGAATTCTTTTCCTTCTGTAGTAGAATGCCAAGGCTGACCGTCGCTCTCCAAGGAGTCGACGGGATATTTTGAGACTGTTTTGAGACCTCTCTCTCAATTATTTCTACAACAACGGTCCAATATCACACAGGG
Source organism: Hydrolagus colliei (assembly GCA_035084275.1). Lineage (NCBI taxonomy): Eukaryota > Metazoa > Chordata > Chondrichthyes > Chimaeriformes > Chimaeridae > Hydrolagus > Hydrolagus colliei. The sequence goes on along the minus strand of CM068761.1, from coordinate 1,218,016 downwards.
ACAAACTTGAGAGGAACAGCAGGAAAAGATCAACGACAAAAGTTGGGAGCCTTACCTTGGTTAAACCACTCCTCTAATAAGAGCAGCCAAGAAAAGTGCACAGAGAAGAAAGGATCAGTGACAGCAAACATCACAAGGCTGGGCACCAGCAGCATCTTATAATAATCTTACAAGTGTGAGAGAGAGAGACCTGTGTTCGAATCCAGGCAGGTCAGGGCGAAACCTTGGGCAAGTTTCCTTTCTCCACACACACACACACGCACACACACACACACACACGCGCCTAATAATAATCCCTCAAAAAAAACACACCATGATAAAATTGGTCATTTCAATCCACGACTGTTTGTGTGGGGGACGCTGCCGTGCGCAATTGGCTGCCGTGTTTCGCCCACAAATACATATACAGTCAATTCACTTTGCAGTATATTCTGTGAGGCGCTTTAGGACGTCTGCCAGACACGATAAGGCGCTATATTAAATTCAAGGCTTGTTATTATTATCATTAATAATCCTTGCATTTGATACAGCGTCTTATCAGGCCTTTGAAGCGTCTCAAAAAGCTTCACAGAATACACCGTAACGTGAATTGACTGTATGTTGTGGGTGAAACGAAGTAGACATTTGCGCACAGCAGCGTCCCACAAAGTCATGGATTGAGTATATTAATATTAGTATATTCATTATTTGGGAAGGTATTATTACCCCCAGAGAAGCTACTCGCCAATCGACTCACAACTGGGATATTGCTGCAGAAAGCGAGGCGTGTTCAGTTTGGAAACTTGTCTGAGATTCTGCCCCGCTCAGGTCCTCTCACTTGCGATGCACTCCACAGGACTCCACAAATAGAATTCTAGTCTCTTTTTCCCACTCAACACCCCCCCACCCCCAATCAAATTGCAAGTGGATTTCAGGTTCAAATACTTGAGTTAAAAGTTTAAGATGTCCAGAAAGGATTAGCGTCCAAGGAAGGAACAACACTACACAACTTCTCTGCTCTCAGTTAAATCAGCGTCATCGACATTATCTCATCACATACATATTGCCAACAATCCAATCACTTCCGACGGTCTCGCTGCACCACACGTACTCTGGACTGGGACTGAGATTCCACAGACTGTAAAGACACTCACCTTTCGCCTTCTTCCCACCAAAACAACCTGAATCATCTTTCTTCTTCTTCTGCACGCCCCCCACTCCGACCTGGTGGTCATTTTGTGGCTCTCGGAATTTTTCGGCTCCTGGCACTTCTCGATGCACTTGGTAGGACAGATTCCGCATGATACACACGCAGTTTTCCACCGACTGTCAAGACAATGACAATACTCCTCCTCTTACATTGCTTTAGGAGACATGGATTCATCATAACACATGCAGCTGCAAACAGTCTCGGGTGCAGTCAGCTGAAATATTCCCGTTTGTTCCCGTCCATCCTTTGGGACGTCCTCCCAAAGTGAAAGGCGGCCCACAGATGTAATGTTTTTTGTGCATGGAGCTGCGGCTGTTAAATTACGCGGAATATAACCCCTACGGCTGGAGATTTATTTGAATGAAATAAAGATTTAATTGAGTTTAGACGGAAAAATAAAGATTTAAATACATTTGAGAGTGCGCGCAGAGTGAGGGAGATGGTGGAAGGCGTTTGCAAAGTGGATTAAGCCAAAATGTCATAAAGCAAAGAAGCAGAACACACAAGAACTGACTGAACAGATATTTACAGATGGTGGTGCTGGTTATGAGTTGACTGCTTGGCACAGTGGAGATCAGAAAGGTTGAGACGCGAGCCATGGTACAAATGGAAACGGGGGTGGGTCCAGGATTGCACGCCTCCTTCCCATCGCTCAAACTAAGGAGGTTAGAATCATAAAGTCTTACAAAGCACAGGAGGCGGCGGCCAGCTGCCAGCTACTATCAAACCTGCTCCCATCACCCTTTCAGGCCGTACATTTCAGATTGTTAAGAACTCTGTGTAAAAAAACAATTCTCCTTGTTTTCTCTCTGGTTCTTTTGCCAATTATCTTAAACCTGTATCCTCTGGTTACCGACCCTCCCCCCTATCCCAATTTACTTGATCAAAAGGTTATTAAACCAGCCAGAGTTCGTTTCCACAGTTAAACGAGCCAGTGGCCTAACCTAGAAAGTGTACCAGTGTCAATCAGATGCCTCAATGTTGCTGCCCTCCCATGACTTCGCAGATTGATTATTTTCAGCGACTGAGAAATGAAGGATTGCCAATTGGTGCCGGGTGCTGGAGAGCTGATACGCTGTTCAGTCTCCATGAGGAGGAGGGAGAGGGAGATGGAGAGAGAGATTGGAAAGGGTTGAAAAGCAAGTATTATGTTTACTTCAAATACCAGCTTCATGTATGGGTGCGGTTTTTGTTTATACACATTTACATTCCAGGATTGAACCAGGATTCCCGCCCACCTCCTCCCAGTCGCCATGACAATAGTGGGATCTATTTTGACAATGATTTGTAAGCAGTGAATCCCATTGGAACGCCGGACGCTCAGTCAGGCGAGTGTGTCCGATTTGGTGTGCGCGGGGCGAGCGAGCGAGGGCAGCCGCGGTGAACACGGTTCAGCCAGGATTCACGGCCCACAAATCCCGCGGCAACGTTTCATCGGCCGGACGTCCCTGCGCGGGAAGGTAAAAGTTTATCCAATAAAAATCAGCGTTTGATCGAACATGCAACTAAGTGCCGTGGAGATTAACAAGACCAGGAACACAGACAGCAACCAGCGACTATGGCCGGGCTGTTTGGCAGCTCGGAGGGTTCTTCAAAGGCACAGCTGCTGAACAGCTGCGGAGCTCAGCGTGTAGACTTTCCTGGCGGGAACCTGAAACTCCAAACAGCCAATTGCTGTATTCTGTGGTTCCGTCGGACCAGTGTCCTCGTCAACCCTGGACTGTCAACCCAATTCAGCGCAGTCAGCGGCGAGCTGCGACGTGCATCGCTGGGCGCGTCACAAGTGTACATCATGCCACACACTGTACCTGGTACAGGCTCAGACCGAGGGAAAGTCTACAGCGTCCAAACTAGTTTGTGTTGATCACTAGATTGTTTAGCATGACGGTGGTTGGATTTTTCATGGAACTAAAGACACAGACGGCACAGCTAACTGATTTTGCGCAGTTGTGTTCATTCCTGTGGAAAACGGAATAAATGCAAACCAAAAGAAAAAGTTTAGGTTACTGGTGGCTTGGAAACAGCTCCAGAGGTGAAAAGTATAGCCTTCAGAGGCAATCATACAGAGGGCAGGAAGGGTAGGGCCCAAAGAGGACGGTCTTGAGACGGGAATTGAAGAAGGCAAGGGAGGCAATGTGGGATGAAATTCCAAAGGGTGGGGACAGCGGCTGAAGGCCAAACCGTTGATGGTGTAGTGCGGAGGGCGGGGAACGTGGAGCAGGCCAGAGTCTGCTGTAAAGTGAATTGACTATATATTTTGTGGGTTAAACACATTGACTAAATGCGCACAGCAGCGTCCCCACAAACAATCAATTATTTATTTTTAAAATAATTAAAAACCGAGGAGTTTAATAACCTCCAGAAAGCGATAAGCCAATTGACTAACAACCAGGTTCCTGCTTCCCACTCGATAAACAGAGATATGTGGAGTAAGGAAGTTTGCCTAAGGTTTTGCCGCGCCCAGAATCGAACTCAGGTCTCCTTTCGCTTTCGAGACGAGTGCTCTAACCACTACACTGCAGGACTCCATAAAATACAATGAAAGTGAGGGGGCTTAGAGGGAGTGGGGAAAGCACGGGGGGGAATAAACAAAAAGAGAGAGACTACTTGTGTAGTGAGGCATTCTCTTTCCAATAGCAAATATTTAGCATGGAGTGTCTTCAACGAGGTAATGTCTCTCTTCAATAATGGCAACGGCATGGCAAGATTGGCCTGTTTTCACCAGACCTGATGAATTATGACTCACAGCAACCCACACAGCTACACACTGTCCACTCAGCTGACGGCGGAAACCATCGGGTTTTGACAAAAACATAAAACATATAAAGTTACATTATATATAATGCAAACATTGAAAAAGAGAAACTGCGCCATCAAAGCGGGATTTAATAACTGGCCGATTGTTTGAAGATTTGTGCATTAAATGTCATGTGAAAGCCACTTCATCTGATACGTCGATCTACTTCAGCTCGCTTCAGCTTCAATTGCCGGCTTTAATTTTGTCTCTGCAATAACCCTGACCATAGTTCTTTTATTGCCTCTCATCTTTTCTCCCACTGGACTCTTTCCTGTCTTTTAAATTCAACTATCCTGTTGCTTTCATTTCACCGGCGATGCTTCACTCCCTGCTCTCATGATTCTCTAAGTTGATTCTCTCCCATTTCCCAGATGCTCGCAATAACTTGCGCTCAATCTTTCACAAGCCTCGGACACTTCCTGCAATCTCAGTCTTGCTCTTCTTTCTCTCTCTCTCTCATATCAAATTATTTTTCATCAGAACCTCCGCCATTTAATTCCTTAACACGCCATCATGACTCCTGAAACCAGAAGGAAATATCAGAGAAACTATACACTGTGTAGCCAAATTCACACTGAGTTGGGGAAATTTGCATTTTAATAATAATCCTTCATTTGATATTGCGCTTTTCACGTCTTCTAGATGTCTCAAAGCGCTTCACAGAATGTACTGTAAAGTGAATTGACTGTATATTTGTGGGCGAAATAAAGATGAGTAAAGTAAAATCAAATTTTTTTTAACTTTGCTAACTTTCTGCAAATTTGTAACCTGCAGAAAATTGAAAGGAAGTAATTTCTACTCGACCGAAAAGGCAGGCAAGGTGGTCAGTGGCCAAGAGGTTAAAGACACTGCAAGATAACAAGATACAAGTCGCAGCACCAAGCAATCTGTCTAAAATATCATTTAGGCAAAAGCTAAATGTGGAATTTAATTCTGAAAAAGACAAGTACCACTTGTCATGGTTATTTGAATTCAATTTACTTTAAATATTTCCTGTGCTGAGAATGTGAAACGAGCTTTACCGCTGAGGTTGGTAACTCATGCAACTTAGAAACGTAGCTGAGAGAGATTAGACTCGAACAAGCACCAGGAGAGATTGACTACCTTTCTGTCCATGTCTTTCTTGCCCACCGCTGACTGCAATGCATGGAGGAGAGCGTCCACCAGTCCCTCACACTCCCGGAGTCTTCTCCGAGCCTCGCTTCCGTCTGAACTCACATTCCTGCCAACACAGGGATAGACCAACACATTAAAATGATAAAGAACACAAGCATCATCATAGAATCGCAGAATTTTGGAGCATAGAAGGTCATTTGGCCCATCGTGTCTGTGCTGGCTCTTTGAAAAGAGCTTGTCCAAATCAATCTCACCCCGCACACCCTCCGCCCCGCTCTCCCACGGTTAAATATATATTTTAAATTGTATGAGCAAACCACCAAACTCATTCATTAAAAGTCCACCTCCTTTCATTTGGATTTCTCAAATAGTTCACGAGATCAAGACTTTCTGTGATATGCACACATTTCAATTTTGGAATTTTAGAAGATCCCTAAACTAGGAAGGAAGTCTGCTGTGTTAGGATAATTCATATGTATAGTTGCACGGAACAACAACAAATTCATTTACACAAAACCTTTCACATTGGGATTAGGACCAGAGGTTGGGGTGGGAGATCAGAAAGGGTGGAGAGCAGGGGTAGGAGCAAGGACAAAGGCACGGACGAAGTGGAAGGCCACGGATGTGGTGAAGTGAAGACATTATTTTCTTTTGATGCTTCACGGCTTTGTAACCCGGTCGAATCCAAACCAGATAAAGTTAATCTTACTTTAAATTGCACACAAAAAGCCTGGCCCAGGCTGCTGGCTGACTTCACTGCTGGAGGCTGGGTACAGGAACATGCCACAATCAAGGAAAAATAAAATCTCACACAACAGCTTCTCACATGATCACTTCGAGCAGCTGGAAGGATGGTGAAAAAATGTTGATTCGACAGGAAACACTAACTTATTTTCCTCTTTTAATGACCCGTCACTCTGAGCTGCGCTAACAGACATCTGAACATTCAGAAAGAGACAACCAAACTGTACCTACTGACAAATTGGTTTGTTACTAATGAATTATTCCACGGAAACTCTGTTGATGTCAATAATGGCAAATATAAATCGAACCCGTCAGTATTCCTCACAGCACAATTTCTGACAAAGGAATGCCATTTCACTTCCTTTTAGATTCAACAGCCTACAGTAGTAAGCTTCCCCCTCCCACCAAAAGCCAAACCATGACAAGACATCTCAATGATTATCTGGCAAAACTACCGTTTGCAATGCTATTGATAACAGTAATAATAATAGCAATCCTTGCGTTTGATATAGCGCCTCATCACATCTTGTCAAGACGTCTCAAAGCGCCGTGGGCAAAACCCGGCAGCCAATTGCACAAGGCAGTGTCCTACAAACAGTCGTTGACTGAGTGACCAAATCAGTATTTGTTTCCTTGTTATTATTTTAGTATTGATGGACTCCGAAGGCACTGGGGTTAGGCTCATTGGGACCATGAGCTATTATTAAAATATTTAACTCCAGCAATGTCTGGTGAGGAGAACAGCTGCCTTGATTTCCCACCTGACCAGTCGCTGGTGCCAGATGGAACAGTGTAACACAGATCGAGGTCTGGGAACAGGTCACCGAGCTTGGGCAACCAAAACCAGAGTGAGTGGGAGATCCCAACAACAATAAACTCAAAACATTCCTGAAATAACAAGAGCAATGCCATTTCCTCAACAAAAAAAATCATTTCCTTTTCAAATTATAGCATTGGTGTCTGAACCTTCAGCCTCTATGCCCAGAAATTCTGGAACTCTGTCTCTCTTTCTCTCAATCCTCCGCCTTCCCCCCCCCCTCCCACGCCTTGACACTTTCAAATCCTGCCTAAAGACCTTCCTTTTTGATCATCCTCACGGTCTTCTCCCCACTTCCCTCTCCCCCTGGCTCGGTGTCAAGACTCTGCCACCAAGAAGCGCACCGGGACGCCACTCAGCTTGAAGGCACTATATAAATATGGGGCCTCCTGTGTAATTTATGAATGCAAATGTCTACTCGCTCCCAAAAGTCAGGAAACAAACTGCTCGCTTGCAGCAAAGCAAATCGAGGCAGTAAGTTGGCTTCACTTTGGCTCCCAAGCAGCCAGGCTCCAGGCCAAACAGCTGTCACATTTCTATGAGATTCACAAGAATGCACAAAGGTCACAATAGAGTAGTCTGTTTTAAAAAGCGCTCCATTGTACAGCGTGTGCCAAGAAGATTACCCCGTTTGTCAAGCAGATTTTTAATTAACGGGACCTTCTGGTTTTCTACGTTAAAAACCCAAATAAAACACTGATTAAAGGGATTTAACTCGACAAAAGAAGATTTACCAGAATGGCCTCCTCATGTGCTGGAGGATTGAATGATTTTATAAACCTGCAAAACCAAAACAGGCAACGTGTCTGGTAACTGGGTTTGATGGGCAGCCTGGCACAAGACCATGGGTGGTAATGACCTGAACTAGACCTCACACAAGAGAGCCTAGGGTGTATTGGTTTGGGAGGTACCCACTGGTAATTGATGGAGTGGTCAAAACTTCACCAACTGTTACCAGTTTAAGTAGAGGATCGGGATGAAATGCTGGTTGGGGAGGCGGGGTGGGGGGGTAAGTGCGGAAAGGAAAAGAGGTAGTTTGGGTCTCACAATCCCAGGTAATTATAAAGACATGAAGTAAATGCAAGCCATCTGTACCCCGTCACTCCGAGACGGCTGGGGTCACCACACTGGGTTCCACACTCCCAACATAAAAACTCAGCCAAGCTATGCAGCAATTAGAGCAAGATGACAATCCCGGTTGCTCTGTGTAGTCTGTCATTACTGGAGAACGGCATTTCAATTCAACTGCATTACAGTTTTGAACCTGGGTCCAAGCTCCTAACCCTCCAAGTTTAAGCCGAGTGAGCGAGCAATTATGAACTGGGTACCAGTCGGGGGGTTTTTTTGTTAAAAAAAATCGACCTCAAAGGCCTGGGTTAACCCACTTCTGACTGAGATTTAGCAGCTCTCGCTGAGGCACACTGTAAAACCACACCTTTTTCAACCAGGATTCCAATGCATGTTGCAACCATGTAATTACATACCACACCATGTGGGAATAAGATGGGATGGGAAGGAGGAGATTTGGATGCAGCTGTGGAATAATTCAATGGACTGTCGCTCTATCAAATCTATTTGTATCAAGTGTAGAAGGGCTTGATCTATGGATATCTTGACATAGTATTTTGGTGGTATTTCATCTTAGTTAATTTCTGGATTCAAGTTGTAGTTTGAAGTAAATTCTAAAACCTTCCTATTCCTATTATGAACAACCACAGGTTGTTCATAGAGATATTGATGGTGTAATAGGAACAACCTGTGGTTGTTCATAGAGATATTGATGGTGTAATAGGAAGGTTTTAGAATTTACTTCAAACTACAACTTGAATCCAGAAATTCAAGTTCATAGTATTTAACACGTGTTAAACAAACAGATGATATGCATGCCTTTTCTGCTTTGCAGGCAGAGATGCCTCTCGCCAAGTTCAAACACATTTGGCGAGCCGCTAGACAAATGCAAGGATCTTCTCTCAAAAAAAATCGGCAGCAAAACTTTAAACAAGTTTACATTCCGGATAAAAATCATCCCTTTAAGTTTGCGGGGTAAGCTTAACACAAAAAGAATTAGAATTAGGCCCCGTCTTTTGGGATAAATTAGCATTTTGATGAATTTTGTCAGCACTCATAGAATTATTTTTTTTATCACGTGTGAAACTTTACTGATTGTGCTGTTTATCAGCTGTTGCCAGATAGCTGCAGTGCTCGGAGCCTGATTAACATAATTGCACTCTTCAGACAAACTTTCATGGTTTTACTAAATCCATCGTTTCAACGATAAACCTCAGACATCAGAAGTGCGGTTTCAATGATCAGTGAAATTTCAGCATCTAAGCCGCCCCCATTTTATGTTTATACCCAAGGAGCCATCTCTTGATTTCACTATGGCCTGTTAAAGCTCACAAAACTGTTCGATTTAGCAGTTGATTTACTCTCTCTCCTCCCCCCCACAACCCTACACTGTGCCCAGCAGGGTGTTGAGGAATCTATGATCCGTTTGAATGGCTTATTTCTATTCAGGTTGTGATGTGGGGAGTTCTGCCTCCTGGTCGGTCATGCTTGGAATATTTGACCGCAATTTCTGTCAGGATCCGACCGATGGGTCAAAGCCAGTGGTGTAAAGATGAGGGAATTGGGAGCGTTTTAAGGTTCATTGCATTTACTGTTAGACACAGCAATAATTAAGTGAATAATGTATATTACAATTTTTAAAAAACTATCACAAAACCTAGAAGCTACCTTCTTTCTTCTAGTCTACATGAGGGTAGACAGGTCTGCTCACAATAGAGTACACAGGGTAGATTCTATTGTCCTTCAGCTTTCCCTTCCTATATAGATTGCCTGGGAGGTCTTCTCAATCGATCACAGTCTGGTTTATCCCATATGGATGTGCGTTTGTAAATCTCCATCCTAACACCCAGAGCTCAAAAAACACAGACATCTGCAATTAGCCCTCAAATCAAAGACTGACAGAGATCACAGATGACACGACTCGGAGATTAAAGTAGCGTTAATCCATCATTAAAGTAGCTATGGGAAGTGATAACGCTCTTAACAAAAACTGTTAAAATAAAGTTATGGTAAAAAAAATAGTGAATGTCAGAGAAGCAGGCGAGGAAAAGGAGGACTGATTGGGTCTGACAGCCGAGCTTAGAGTCTTGTTCCATGTGATTGAATACTGGAAATGTTCTAGGCTATACAAGGCAAAGCCTCTGACCTTGTGTGTGCAGTAAGCCATATAAGGATATTTCAAGACTACTTTGTGGTGCCAGTGACCTGGAGGTTTTGAAGTTGTCATTTGGTTTGAAGCCTTGTAATACAGGTACAGTAATTTGTCCTCTTTCCAAAATGACAAATGTTTATTGCAGTAAAAAAATACTAGTAAAAAGTGCTTGGACACCATACATAAATTACGTTTATGCTATTTACATCAGCCACCCACGGGTTCACTCAAAAACAGCTCTGAAGAGATTTGCAGAAGCTTTAAACAACAAAAACGCTCCACTATGGAAATTAAACAGTTTGAAAACTCTTATTTAGAGGTCGACCTTATGGTAACTGCTTATAAAATAGTAAGGTTACATACATGCTACCCTGCACTTCTCATCCTTTGGAAATAAACAGTAAATGTTTTTAAGACCTTCACTTGGGAGGATCTCGTGATTCAAACACTAAATCTATACCACACCAATCTCTCAGTTGTATGCTAATAATATAGCCAATTAACTTTAATTTCTAGTGTTAGTAAACAATCAGCTTTAGTATTATTGATTGCATTTCTTTCCTTTCTTGCATCTGAAACCTCTCTGTCCTGCATGTCACTATTCCTAGTCAAACCAACAGACAGGGGATCTACTCTTCAGCTACTGCTCACGATGATCCCGTTTAGCAATCAAGATTGATCCAGAGCTGAGAACACAGTCCACAGAGCCAATTTTCACGAATGATTTATAGCATAAACCAAGAAGTATTCAATCGAGAAAATAAACCCAACGCACAAGACCACCGATCGAACATGAAGTTACCTAGACTAGTGAGAATGTTTGAGAGTGGGGCGACTTCTTGGCTGTCCCGTGGGCCACTTTCGGCCGGCGGGCCTCAGGTTGGCCACCACTACATGGGGAGAACAAATTGGCCTCTGCTGTGACCTTACCCAATCTCGCTGCAAAGATCAGTACTTCCCCATAAAGAGAACGACACTGGGGTATATTCATCAATAGGTGGCCACCACGGTTTAATTGAACATCTGCCTACAAGGCGTATTCAGCCCAGAAGACAACAAATGGCTGCCTGATTGAAAGTTTCCCGCCCCCAGTCCATGTGAAATAATGTGAGTAACATCAGCCTGCAAGCCTCACAAAATCACATTAGCCTGTGAGATGAACAACCTGATGGACTGTACAGCTAATTTTCTTAAGAAATGAGGAGCGATAATGGGACTATAAAATTCACTTGTGCATTCCAATCACATCCCTGCACACTGACATTCAAACGCCCCACAGACCGGGCTGTCTTGTATGAATCAAAATGTTTATTTCCCAAGAGGCTGCACCTCGCCTCACAAACGCAATCTTCATTTACTTTTAATTGACAAAACCGGATGAGGGAGAAACAAAACAAAAAATCAGGGAATCATAGCAATCAAACAGTCGATTCTCTGTCGGGCCGGGGGGTGGGGTGGGGGGGGGGGGAATTGTCCACAAAAAAGACAAGCTTTCCCCCCCAACAATGACATTTTTTTTCCCTCAAAATTGTTCCAAACTTTTGCTGTGGACACAGAACTTCAGGAATGACCTGGTTGAATGTCTGCTTACAAGAACTCCACCCAGAGATCAACCGACCTGGAGCAATGACTTTGAATTGTGCTGCGTCTAAGAAGTAACCTTTTTGGACAGCTGTGCCTCAAATTCTGCTATAGCTTTTCGCCAATTACAGCGCTCTTTAACCCTGCACTGGAAAAAGGTTGCTTCACAGCAGAGCGTGCTTGAATTCTCTTGACTGTCCGGGCACCTTGGGATGCCCTCCTGACGTGAAAGGCACTCTTGTGAGTATCTTTTGTTTTTTTTAATTGAACCCCTTTTTGTACCTGCAAATAATTCCCTCCACGACCTTCACCCCCACCCCACCCCACCCACCTGAGGCAGCCAGACGTGTTCTTGAAGACAGTTGTCCACTCGGCATCGCGGGGCTTGGAATCCTCGTTGGGCTCGGTCTCCCAGCCGGAGTGGGGGATGATGACCTCGCTTGTGAGCGTCTGCAGCCCGTGATTAATTATCACTATTTTGAGGGGTTCGTAGGAAGACAGGTTCCACAGGGTTCCTGCACACGCACACACACAAGAAATAAAAACAGATTACATACTAACACAACAGTGGGTGTGCTATTTCAAACTCTTCATTAAATTCTGCACCATGATTCTGCACCTGCACTGTGATTTTATTTAAATATATGAATCTACCCGAGTGTATTTCAACCACAAACGTCATTGAAATACATCAAATACAGAGAAGCTGTTACCAACAGCATCGCTTTGGGACGTGACATTTGTAACCCAATTCAACAACAACTTGCACTGATATAGCGCAGAGCCCCAGAACGCTTAACAGTAGCGGAGTCTGACACGGAGCCGGGGGGGAGGGGGAGCGAGAGTAAGCACAGTCGCAGGGGAAGGTATTCAGTCTTGATGTCCTTTCTCCTTTCATCCCTCTCTATCTCCTCTACACTGACTGCTTTCAGAAACATTACCTCATTAAAGTTTTTGCCCGTTAATGGATGGGTTTTAACTCGTTCATTAATCTCCTCTGAAAATCTCAGATTTGCTAGAGTGGCAAAACAGAAGTGGACAGAGCCGAGGTCAGACACTCTTTGCTCTTATAAAGCAAGATTTAAAAAATGGCATTTGTACGGCATCGACTCAAGCTGAACTACATCAAAACAATCTACAGGTGAAAACTGTCAAACGGGGCAGCTATTTTCAACTGTAAAACTCTTTGGACCAAGAATGTGTCTCAAAAATACTCTATTTGCTCACTTGACAGGGATACAAAAAAAATCCTTCTGTTTGATAAATAAAGATAAATATCATTTTCGAACTAGAAAGTTAAAAAGCGTTTAGTTAAAAGCATTCCTCCAACTTACAATTTTACTTCAGTGGGTTCACATGTGGGGGTCAGAGATGGTGGCATCGATAAAAAGGTAGTCAACAGGGCATCAATAACTTAATAGTCTTACACTTCAGCTCTACTTAACTTTATGCCTTGTGACCCAATGCTACTGTGGGAATCTTCCAACACACCTCAATTATCCTGACTCACTGAAGCCTAGGGTACACTGTAAGTCTTCTGGTCTCCTCCAAAACTCGCAAGAAGCCGAATGAATGTTTTTTGCTGTGCTAAGCACTCAGTTTGCTCTTATGTAGTTCTGCTCCTCTGCTAGAGACCTTAAATCAGGAACCACCAAAGTAATCTCTCTCTAACTACAAATGTTGTAGTTAGAGAGATGGAAGAGCATTTGGAAATAGAGAGATCAGAACCTCACTGCTCACGCCTTAATCCACCCTTCCCTAAAAGACATTGCAGAAGTTTACCAGGGAGAAAACTATCCATGTTTGATAAAATATTTAATGCATAATCTAGCCAGCACCGACTCCTTTACTCTCAATCAAATTCAAGCTTTTTTTTTGCTCTCGGATTCTCTTTTGAGATTAATCTTTACTTATACACATGCCAGCTAACAAAAAGATTTGTTATACATATGTTAACAGACAACTGCGGAGGAATCAAATTACATTAGCTATGATGAAAAACCTTTTCAAACAGTCATCTGATTCCTCTCACACTGCGGGCCAAAATGTTGTAGTAAATCAGGGTTTTAGAGTTGACATTAAAATCCATTTTTCTTTCAGAGAAGCAAGCAGGGAAAAAATAACCCCTTTCCTTTAAAATTTAGTTTTTTTTAAATCTCAAACAGACTCCGATCGGCAAAGAATAAAACATTACCCTCAACTCAGTAAATCACAGACAGAAGGAAAACCTCAACCTGCAATACAACATGTTCAAAGGAGAAAAAAAAAGATGATATAGCTTGGAAGCTGGGCTAGGAAATGGCAGAAGGAAGAAAGAGTGAAATGAACAAAGCTTTAAAATCCTGAACACTATCTGGGGCCAGGATCTTTCAGTCTGTGCAACGACAAAGACTGCACCCAAAGGAAAGTGTTCTTCTTCCCAAAATCCAATGTTGCTAATATTTATAACCACCATTTTAAAGGTATACTATTAACAAATGACTGAAACAGATGGATGATTTAACATGATGAATGGACCTATGAAGTGCCACAATAAATCATAAAACAATGTTGTGACTGCCTTTGGCAACTCAAAGTGAACAATGTCAGACTCTCCTGCTTGTCTCCAGGCAGCACCACCTCAATTCAGCCAAGCATACCGACCTCCCCAGTCGCTCGGTCCGAGCCTGTGTGACACATAATGAATCTCCTCCCCACCCAGAAGTCTAAAAGGTCCTCGTGTTTTCCTGCCTCCATCGCCTTACCCTACACAATTCCAAACAGCTTTCTAAACCTGTCTGAAGACCAATCTCCGACCACCTCCCTCCTGTCTCTCACGTCCCTAACCCAGTTCAGACACAGCAATGTAAAATGCCTAGGAGCCATTCTAATAATAATAATAATAAACCTTGCATTTGATATAGAGCCTTATCACATCTTTGAGACGTCTCAAAATACCTCACACAATACCCTGTAAATTGACAGCATATTTTGTGGGCAAAATTTGGCAGCCAATTACACACAGCAGATTAATACAAACAGTCCTAGATTGTGTGACCAAATTATTATTAAAATTGAAATTATTATTTTACATATTATCCTATGTGAAAGGTGCTAATGCAAGTGTGATTTATTGTTCGAGATGTTGACTATTGGATACAAATCATATGTGCATTATGGAGAGGAATAAAGGATTTTACTTCAGCCTCTTTTCCTCCAAGGTTAACAAAATATACTTTTATATAAAAAATGTACTACAGTAGTTGGAAATAAAAATAGCATAATATGTGCTCATAATCCTGCTTAATAAGAACATGAGATGCCAGCCATGGATTCCACACAAACAGATGCCCCAATTCCAGGAAGAAAATTTGAATTCCAGCAACATAAAATCTATTTTTAATCCTTAGGTTGGGTCTTTGTGCAAAACTGAAATTATGGCCATTTTGATTATAGCTTAAATCTGGCATTACTCATCTCATCTGGATACTTGTTGTAGTAAGTTGTTTCTCTCCCCTCCCACCCACCTCAAATGGCCCAGTTTACAAAACGCCATGCAGCTTTCATTCCATTCTGTGAAACATGATCCTTGTAAACTCTGCCATTCATATTTTGTTTGCCTCCCCATCCACCAACTCCCCCCACCCCTGTCCAAAGCAGCCTTGCGTAAAGGAAACATCCACACGCAGAGGCCACGAGTTTTACAACGTGAACAGTCTGCGTATCATTACTCAAATCATCATCTGCTTTCACTACGACAAGCGAGATAAGTCTAGTCTAGCAGGATTAAACATGAAGCTGAGCTCCTAAATTTAAAGCATGTGGAATCCATGCTTTAAATTTAGGAGCATATGGACTTATCACTACTGTTTTTATATGTATTTATTTTTAAATGTGATCAAAATGTTTTTCTCCTTTTATTCAAATAAACAACTGTGAGATGTGTGGAAGGCAAAGAGGCAAAGTCTGGGCGGCAAAGTCCTGAACGGAAGCTTTGCAAATCCAGATAGCTTGATTTAGTTTGTAGCCAGCTCTCTCGCCTCCCAAGTCAGAAGGTTCTGGGTTCAAGTCCCACATTGGGTCAGTGTCCACTCAGTGGCCCTATTGGCCTTCTCCGATGCTGCCATCTCTACAGTAATGAAGCAAAAATTGATGTAACACTTGGGAACGTCACATTGTGCTGCTTAATGACTAATACAGCACCTTATCCAGCGCTGTTCATTCTGAACAATACAAGAGTTAGTGTCGGCCCTGAATGTCGGTGTACAGTACTTGCCTGTGATGAGTTCTCTAACTTCCATGTCGTTTGTCTTCCTCAGCAATCTCACCAAGGCAGGAATTCCATCACAATTCTTGATGGCCACTTTATTGTCATGATCTTTGCCGTACGAGATGTTTCTGAGGGCCCCACACGCTCGCCGGTGGACATCTGGTTTGGGGTGGTCGAGCAGCCCCACCAGAATGGGGATGCCCTTCAGGTGTCGGACCTCCTTCTTCAGTTTGTCGTTCTCGTAGCACAGATGCTGTAGGTAGGCAGCGGCGTTGGACTTCACTGGGTCCAGGTGATGACTGAGCATCGCGATAACTTCGGGCAGATCGGGGTCTCGCCACCTGGGGTCTTTCCGCATGCTGTCGATGGATGGCGAGCGCCTTCCCAGCCGATCTAGGCTGGCCAGGCTCCCTCCCTCTGGCCGAGCTAATGGCGCATTGTACACCCCGGCCAGGTAAGGCATCCGATCCTCAATGATCTCCGCTTCAATGGGATCTTCATAACCTCTGAAAAACAGGGATAAGGGGGTGGGAATTAAATCAGGTATTTTTCCTCGCTCTCCCCCTCTTACAGATAAAGTTGAACTCCAATCTGTAGTTTTCTTTAGCATTCAAATAAAACCTGTGGAGTCCTGTAGTGCGGTGGATAGAGCATAAACCTTACAAGCGCGAGACCTGTGTTTTGAATCCAGGCAGGTCAGGGCGAAACCTTGGGCAAGTTTCCTTACTCCACACGCCTAATAATAATCCTTCCAAAAAAAACCACAATAATAAAATTGGTCATTTCAATTCACGACTGTTTGCGGGACACTGCTATACGCTGCTGTGTTTCACCCACAAATATACAATCAATTCACTTTTCTGTATATTCTGTGAAGCGCTTTCAGATCTCTCGAAGACAAGAAAAGCGCCATATCAAATGCAAGGATTATTATTATATTATAAAACCTTTCGTCAAGGAAATAAGTGGACTTTACAAAAACAATGAGTAATAGCATAACAGAACAAAAAGACTTTCTGGTTTGCAAGATGTATTTTTTTTTGCAAAATAACAGCAAGAGTATAACAATGTGGAGATAGATGGCAACCATTTAATATGAGAAGATGGGTAATGCTGAGGACTGTTTAGCTGCATCTTCAAACTCTTGTGAAAATCTTGTAGCAATGTTCTAAATTAGATTTGTTTTTCATGATCAAATTGGGCCTCCTTGCTGAAGAACAAGAACAAGACTTTGTTTACTTGGAAGATCAAGTGAACTCTGCTGGTACCATTCCAGTCATGTCCAACTCCTCCTAATAACACAAGCCTCTGAAGCAGTTCAGTAGCTGCAGAGGCAAAGCGAAGGAAACAAACAAATGAAAAACAGCAAGAAAAAATGTGATCATTTCTTCCCAGTAGGTTTCAGGGAGTAACCCAAACTGTTAAGTACTCACTAGAGAATTCCTTCTGCTCACTATCTCACTGCAGTCAATACACACTGTTTGAAATTAACATTGCTTTGTACACTCCCGAAGAAGTGAGCCAAGTACATTTATTCTATATCTTACAAACTACACATTAAACCTGGTGGGATGCAATTTAGTGCTGATCTGTCTTAGTTGTTATATTATGCTGGTGGTGAGTATGATAAAATATACTGATACAATCATTCAAGCACAACACTTATTGAACTGCTCACGTTATCTACTATTGTATTGAACTACGTACTCACATTAGTTCAGTTGGGAACTATTACACAACTCTTTTATAGTAATGGCATGTTTTAAGTGATACTGCGCTTGGCTATTTACCAGCTGAATGTCCTTGACTATATTACTATTGAGGAAGACACGTGAAATCCATTTTAAACACATTACTTTGTCCAGTTTATTCCTGAACCATAGTCTTCTTAATCAAATCAGCAAATTAGAAACAAATAAATGGAACATTTCAAAACATTCCTATCTAACAAGCCAGAATCTATTAAGGAAGCCAGGAACTATGTTAAGATCACAAGAGATGTTAGGACAAAGGAGTTTTGACCCATTTGATCTCATCCTTTCAAAATCTACATCCTTATTTAGAGCATTGAGCTATTTTATCAAAGTCACATCAAATGTTTTTGAGTCAAGTTCCAACCTTCATATTCATTTGTCCTCCATTCATTCCCAACTTCCCAATGTCTAAACTCCTTCTCTAGGGTACTTAAATCTTAATTCAATCCCCTTCATCATCTTGAGCGTTTAAGGGTATAAAGATTACGGAGAAGCAAAATCCAACTGTCCTTGACTGGATATTCACACATGCAGATGAATATTAAAGATGTAGTTATCTTGGTAATTACATGCCATCTTGGAGATCATTTGGTCAGGCACTGGAGAGCAGAAATTAAAACATGAAATATTACTATTTCATCTGTAGATGTGCTGCAGCATGTAAATTACATCTGAACAATGGACAAGATCTATTTAAAATAAATCCTTGCATTTGATATATGTCGTATCACGTCTTCGAGCGTCTCAGAGCGCATAATACGAATACATGATAACATCAGACTGTTAACTCAATTTAAAGTCAACTGAATACATTGATGGCATTTTTACCCTCAATTAAAATGTATAATTGATTTTTAATGCCGGCCTATTTAGTCAATGTTTTGATAAAACAGATTGACATGCTGTAATTAATAAGAGTGTGTTAAATATTCCAAATTACCACCAAACCCACCAATGACTGGCACAAAACATCTGTAGAGGAATAACATTGCAGTGAAAACAGATTCTCTTCTTTGTCTACAAACCTCCCCAAAACCCCCAATCTGAATAGCTTTGTTTTGCCTCCACAACAAACATGTACCATAGCTCTGTTCCCAATGCCATGGTTACAACCAATTTGGAGTGGGACTAATTAAATGTTGCACTGACAATAGTGATTAATAACAATACTTGTATTTGACATGGCGCCTTATTCCGTCTTTGAGACGCCTCGAAGCGCTGCACAGAATATACTGAGAAGTGAATCGACTGTATAATTGGTGTTGATTAAACAAAAAAGGTTGTGAGAGATTTAAGGGAAACAAGAGACATGGCCTTCAGTTACATCCCAAACATTGGCTTTAACATGAACTGACAAACACCAGCCATCTTATTCAGTAGCCAGCCAAGCTCCTCAATCTCCTTCTCCATTCTCCAAAATGGAGAAGCACAAGCTTTGGCAAACAAAATATACATCTAAAGGAATATTTCACACAATATAACATTACCGTTCGTACATTCTACTTCCTTATCCTAAACAAAATTTAATTCACAAGTCAATTGGTAACAAAGGTTATCATAGCTGTTGTATTTCATAGAGAACTAGAACATGACAGGGGTGTGGAATTTTAAGTATTCTCTCCCCCAATTCCTCACCACATTCAGGACTGAACCAAAAAAATTCCAACCTTTCGTGATGGCCCAGTGGACTACTTTACCCTTTCCCTCTCACAAAAAGGACCTCCTAATGCAACATTTAAAGGTTACAAAAGGTTGCTTAACTTGTACGGTGGCCGTCTTCAAAAGAAAGAGTTCCTGTATAGTGAAAGAATATGTGTAACCTAACAAATCCCACTTGTTCCAAGATAAATGCCATCGACATTAGTGACATCCAGTCGGCCTTTCAGATCTACACTGACATGGCCAGCAATACTCCCCGGTTCTTTTCCTACAGGAGGTAGACTGGCAACACAAGATATTCTCCGAGTAAGTCTTAGGGCAATGGCACGTGGAGTCTTACAATATGGAGGTATGGAGTAAAAGCAGGAAAATGTCAGCACTAAAACGTCTACGTAATGAGTACCAACTGAGCTCGATCCTAAGGAATCATTCACTCTGCATTATAAGGCTTTGAACTAGCTTTCCAAAGTATCTACTACACTACAATGAGCAAAACCTCCATAGATAGAAATCCCTTCAACAGCCAGACTGTCTAACAATACGCGGGAGGCAGATATTAAACCTGACCCACAGCTGTGCAGCTCTCGCTCCTGCGGCGATGAGATCAGATCCGTATTACTCGTACATGAGGAAAATATCTCCGAAGCACAGATAGGGTCATCGGGAAAGATGATTGATCCACTTTTGTCTATTCCAGCACCACCAGTTGGGATTTCTCTCTCTCTCTCTCTGTGGCATCAGAAGAGAATCAACAAGCATCTTATTCCCAAACCTCTTCCTACCAAACTGTTTCAAGTCATACAATCTGCTTGCCCAAAAGCTATGTTCTCAGCAGGCAGCCAGGGCGAGATGAAGAGTCAATAACAATGAGCATTAGGCAAAGCCTAACGCGGTTCTTCAATTATCCCAGTCGACTGACACTCATTTGCATCCAAGTCCTACCCCACAACCGTATATTAATAATAATAATCCTTGCATTTGATATAGTGGCTTTTCACATCTCATCGATGTCCCAAAGCGCTTCACAGAATATACTGTAAAGTGAATTGACTGTGTATATATATTTGTGGATGAATCGCGGCAGCCAATTGAGCACAGCAGCGTCCCCCACACACAGTCGTGGATTGAAATGACCAATTTTATTATTGTGGGGTTTTTTGGAGGGATTATATTAGGCGTGTGGAGTAAGGAAACTTGCCCAAGGTTTCGCCCTGACCTGCCTGGATTGGAACACAGGTCTCCCCAGCTTGGTCTACCCAGCATGCAAGACAAGCGCTCTAACCTCTGAGCCGAAGGAGCTCCACATAGTACCATAATGAGCAGTCACCAGCCCAAAATGTCAAAACCAGGCTCGAACAAGAAGGGTGACAAATTGATGGTCAGCCCCACCTGATAAAACAGGACATCAGCGGGACCTAAATGGAGTTACTTTCTGAACAGGTGTCAGACCAATTGTCCCCCTGGGTTTACTCCAGTTGTTTGGACGTGATCTTAGATTTGAACTCGGGCGACGGGAAGTAAAAATGCCAAGTTACGATATTCTAAATATAAGAACAGGAAGAATCTAACGGTGCCAGTGTGTGGGTCAGCTGTTCAAATCAAAGTGTTCTGCTATTTTCAACCTAAGGAACTAGAAGATATATGTCATGGGTTCAAGGCTAAAATTTCTTTGACCCTTCCTGGAAGAAATGCAAAAGCTGAATGCGTTCAAGTACAACATTCAGCCCCTTTTAACTTTTGCAAGGACAAACTGATAAAAGTATAAGCAGTAGGAATTCATGGTAAGTCACCAACTGTTCTGTTGTTGGCTATGTGCAGGATAAACAACTGGTAAAGCTAAGGAAACCATCATCTTTTCCTCAATTTTTCCTGCCAAAAGCTCATCTGCTTTGATGCCATGTTGTTCAGAATTTTACTTTGAAGTGATGTGATGAACCAAACTTTTACATGTATAGTCAGTATCCTGTTGTTCTCAACCACTGCACAATATGAAGCAGTTTTAAATAAAAGTTCATTATCCCAGCAAATTATTCCATAACTGTGCTAGATAATGCTATAACTCTGCTAAACGCATGCTGCCTTCATATAACAAATCTTTTGCTTAAGGAAACGAGGGCAACAAATCGTCTTACGTGGTCTGAGTTTGCTTCAAGACATAAACATTATGTTGATAGGTGCCGGTCAGACAACAGCACCCTTGGCATTCATCAGAGAAATAGAGACATGAGATTTGCTCCCGCATCCAACCCTCTTCTCTGAATTTACATTCAAATCACCAGCTATCCTTTTTTTAAAAAAAACTGACTGCTCAGCTTCCAGTCAGTTGAAGAGCTTTTTCAGAGATTATAATGAAGCAATACAGAGCTGAGTGTTGTAAAACGTGAAGAACATGCACTGTTCTACAATTGTTGTGGATTTGAATAATCAAGTTTTACAGTCGGCATAATTGGAATAGAAACTGCATCTGGGTGTGGATTTACTCCATTAAGGTAACATTTCAGACGCTCCCGGATTTGTCAAAAGTCTAATTTTGAAGCAGGCTTTCTGTAATTCAATAGAATACCGGGTTCAAAGTCAAAACTGGCTTGGGCAAACCATGAAATGCACATTAATAGAGTAAATCTAATCCCATGTGGAATTTTACTGTTTATATTCTTTAAACAATAACAAAATTACACTTGTATGACACTTTTCAGGAGGATGTCCCAGGCGATTGGATTAGGATTTGTTAATAATTGGCCCAGTCAATTGATTTTTCTTTTAGTAAATTCAGAGGAAGATAAATGTAGGCCTGTATTAACCCAATGGGAGCATGTTGTGGCAATGATGGCTAAACCAACAATGAATTATAATTCCAGTTGGGTTGTCTGCTGAGCGTTTTTTGAACGTTGCTTGAAGATACCAATGGTCAGGGCTCCGAGACTCAGCCCGGAATGACGGGTACTAGATACAGGCAAGTTGTTGTTGTTTACAAGTAATAATTGCAGGAATATTTCTTTCTCTCGTCTTTCAGCCCCACCATTTATGAAATTAAAACCTATTTGAACCATTTAAGGACTGTCCACTCCTTACCTCCTGTGTCTCCTTCCGTCCGCCCCCGGAGGTAACCTGCGATTGGCTGTGGAGTAATCTGGTTCGGGCTCTGCATCCGCATCCAATTCATACCCGTCGTCATCGGGCCCCAGGCTTCTGTGGTCGTCCTCCAGGCCGTAAGGCTCCGGCTGGAAGCGTTCTGGTTGCGATCGGTTCAGATCGATATTCCCATCGGCCTGGACCTGTGGTTGGGCGTACTTCTTCCTCGTGGGCAGCGTGTAGCTTTCCTCCGGTCTGTAATCACGTGGCACGTAAGGATAGCGAGGGTAGTAGTGAACTCCTCGTGACAGGCTGCCGTAGTTATCAGACACGTCCGCAAAGCCGTCCTGGCCCGGGAACATGCGGTACTGGTCGTGGTGGTTCTCGTAGGAATCCATGTAATTGTTGTAGCCTCTGGGTAGCGTGGAATTGGCCTGGGGGGTGATGTAGCGCTCTCCGTTTTTCATGTATCTCCGATCGATGGAGTCTGTGTAGCTGCCGGCGGGGGAGGATCCTCCGGTAGGCAAACCATCCGGTCCCAGCGGCACCTGGCGGACAGTTCTAGTGGTTACGGTTTTAACCACTTTAGTCACCTAGAAACGTGCAAATGGTGTTAATGAGAGTAGCAATTTTGTACTGCACACAACCAGAGTCAGTCAAGTTAGTGCCTTCCTTTCTTTCATTGACCAAAATACTAATAAGGGTCCGATGAAAGGATAGTCCATGGAAATTATATTACACAAATTATATACACAATGAAAATAGAAACTTTGGAATAGCACACACAAGTATTAATAATACAATAATAATCCTTGCATTTGATAAGGCGCCTTATGTTATTGAGACATCTCAAAGACATCTCCACTATAAAGTGGAGTGACTGTGCTTGGAAGAAACCCTGCAGCTAATTGCGCACAGTGATTGAGTGACTGCATTTTTTTGGGGGGAATATCACTCCCAGAAAGTGTTATTCGAATGGACTATGAATTGGATATTCCTACTTATTGATAGGTAAACACAGGCACGTGGTGTAAGAAAACTTGCCTAAGGTTTCACCCCGCCCGAAAATACAATCATCGCAATACACAAGCACCAAATAATGCTCTATGTACGCATGAAAATTTAATCCAAATATTTGTAGTTTACTTCTTTACAAAGAGTGATCTGCAGCTCATGCTTCACCACTACAAAAAAAACTATTACAATACCTATTGTAAAAGTGTTTATGTAGGCGCTATTCAAAATGAAATAAATCTGAACGCAAACTGTATATAACCCCGCAGATTCCAAATTAGCCTCTGCTGTATTACTGAATAAAATGTATTTCCTATTGCTGGTTATGTTGCAATTTATTTTAAACACACTTTAGTGCTGCAGTGATATTTACACACAGATGCATGTTTTGGGAAGGAACTTGGTCCAAATGAAATCAGACATCTGATTGGCAGCAGATGATAAAATAATTTCAAAGTTTCATACACGCTAACAAAAAGAATGGATTCAAATCTGGATTTAATAATGGAAAAGCTCTTTGATGTGAGTACTCGTACAAAACTGTCTCAATCATTATCCAGAAATATTTGAAGCAGATTTTTAAAAAAAAACTTGTAATCCATTTTAGTTTTCAATCATCTACCTCTCAGCATGCACAGACTCAGTGTTTTCCTTAAACGTTAATTTTACAAGTTTGAATAGAATTATTCTGCACAAAAGCACATTGAGTCTTCAAATAAATTATTTCCAATATGGCCAAATCAAGGTTTGTCATTACCCATCCTGAAACATGCAATGAAGACAATCAATGTATTATCGCCAATTTCAGTGGGCACAATGAAACGTTGCTGAATAGAAGAATCTAAAATAACTGTTGCACAAAAAAAAGTGTAATTTATTCAGCTTCTTGCAAACCAATCACTTTTTCCCCAAACAGCAAAACCCCAAATATGAATACCGGTGACTTCAAATCAGCCAGATCAAAAGCATTAGCTACCGCCAGAACAGCTCATCGCTCTATTGGTCACAAACAAACCACATATTCAAGAGGACTGACTATTAAAAGAACACGGCTTTTTTTTTAAATGTCATTTGAACAGTTTAAATCTGCAGTCTCTCCAAGGTCACTGAAGGAGTGGGAGGTCACTAAACTGTGGGAAAAACAGAACGTGACACTGGATTCCCTGCTCCTGCAAATATCAAACTCTACTCAACGCGTACAGAATCATACATATTTTATAGTTGCTCATACACGGTTGCACTGTTCAAATGCTGTCCGTGTGCACACCAAACAAACTGAGCTCTGATCCGCTGCCCAGCATACCATGAAACACAGCGACCACTCAACAAGGTAAACATGCAGCAGGTAAACTGAGCAACATCCCATCTGCTCAGCTGTTAGTACAGGCAAGGATCATTTCAGAAGTCAGAATTCGGTCCGCACGTCTAAAGAAACGGCAATCACTTACCACAATTTGCTCTTTCCAACCATATTAAAAACACACGTTAGTTTATCAGTGCAAACCAGACAGATGTTAGAAGCACAAAAACATTCCAGTTAGGGACACCACAGAATTTTTGGATGGAAAATTAAAATTGATGCACTAGCAATGCTACAACATCCCCAAAATAGTCTTAAATTTGTTGAAATTGATTGCAGGATAAATAAAAATGATTTCAAAGATATTGTGACATCCCTCAACCCAGGAGGATTAATAAGCACGCAGAGAAACACACTGAAGGCAAAATTCCCTTTTCAAAAGATGGTGAATTACTGGGTCAACATCCAGAGTGACTGACTGAGCCTTGGGCTGCGTGACCGCTACTGGGGGGTAGGTGCGTCGTGTGGTGGTTTTAACAACTTTCGTCACCTATGAGCAGATGCAGGTTGGCACAAAGGTTAATATCTTGTATATTAAACTCACTAAAGCAAAGCATGGTGGGTATAACAGATACCGTACAAGGTGCCACTGTTCTCTGGACTTTTAACAACTGAAGCTCACAATATTTCTAAGCTTTTAAAAACAGCGATAATAATATTTGCATTTGATATAATGCCTGATGACATCTTTGAGACATCTCGATGTGCTTCACAGCGTAGATTGGATTTTGACTGTGTATTGGATGGATTGTGTATTTGTGGGTGAAACGCGGCAACCAATTGTGTTGAATCACGTTAATGCTGAAGGGCAATAAAATCAAGACCATATCCAGGATTGGTCCGTTCAGAGAATTTTAAATGTGCAAAATTCCCCCGATGAGTACATTGGGAGATGTGGATTTCATTTACCAGAAAGCTTTCCAACTGCCATCATCTGAACCAGCAGTTATTAGAGTACATCAATGAAACTTGTATTATACAGGAACAAATCTATATCCACTTCCAATACTGCTCACTGCAATTAAATATTGTTCTGATCAGTGCAGTGGCTGTAAGCTGTGTGACATACAAGAGAGTCTCTGTCCAGTAAGCTTTGGTTAACCTTGTATTTCCAGATTTTCGTTAATCGGTCAAATATTGCAATGAAATGCTTCACAAGAAAAGTATACAGAACAATCAAAATTTGCTTGTTACCCAGACAACCTAGAAAGACGGCAAAAAAACAAAACTGTGCAAATTGGATACTTCAGCGTGTTGAGGTTAAACCCTCACCTTGGTCTCTTGTCCACCGTGCAGGGAATGACAATCATGAAACTACAACACATTTCATACCACAAAATGGCTTGTTCTTTGTAAAACGTGACCCTGGCAGTTGTGAGAGGAGTTATGACGCAAAGTGAATGATTCTAGTCCCACTAGTTTTGTAGACGTCGCATATGCCCTTCATATGCCGAAAATACCCAGTAGCAATTTACAGCTCGACTTTCAAAGAAAGAAAAGAATTCAAAAGATTTTCGGAATCTAATATTTATCCGACTGAAATGTAGCAAAGTGCCAAACGGCAATCACGACAACAAAGGAATGACCCGCATTAACGTTTTACTGGCATAAGCTAATTCAGCTTGCCGTTCCTCTGCACCCAATTAAAATGGGAAATTATATAATCAATTTTGCAAGAATTCTCATTACAGCCTCATTATAGCAAAGCTCCAGGAAGCAGCATCAACACTGGAAAATGTCGCAGAATTGCTCGAGAAATTGGCCATTGCCTGCAACGGATATAAAATAAGTTCTTTTTATATCAAACCTCCAGCAGCACAGTGATATGGGGGTGATTTTGAGAGAGTGATGAGGTTTTAAGAGTTCTGTTACAGGTTGGATTTACAGTGTAAAACTGCTCACAATTCAGTGCTGTAAATGGAGCAGAAATCTAGCCGCTCTATTGTGATGTGCGATTGAATGACATGGACACTGAATACTGATACCACACAGAGGGTCACTCAAAACTGCGTTCTTTAAAAACAGCGAAAATCTAATTGTCAGCCACAGTACTGGTGTATGTTGAAAAACCAGTTGAACATCAAATACTCTATTTTCATCTTTTACTAACTGTGTGCGTCTTGTTGGCACCCACTCTTCTCTGTACAGCGCAAATGGCATGAAATGTACTGAACTTTACTTCAGGTGAAATGTGCTGAGGACCACACTGACCAAGAAGAACTCACCTTAGTCTCTGTCCGTCGTGTGGTTCCATCATCCGATGTCACCACAGAAACATGGGAGGTGGGGGTTCCTGGGTCCTCTTCGATAGTGACCGTTTCCTCCACTAGCTCTTGTGGCTCCTGCATTATTGCTTTGGACGTCTGATTATTGGGGCTTTGCTCCTGGAAGAGAAACAAGGTATTTTATAAACATGTTCGTCTTGCGCACCAACTTTCATTGAACAGTTCAGCTGTTGCAACAAAGCCTGTTTAACTCTCAAAGACTCGGCTGTGTTCGGTGATCACACCTGGAGCAGAAATTGAGGTGCTAGACTTGGTCTCAATGTCTGTGTTAAGGGATTTTAAAAATTCCTACTTCGGACTGCTAACCAAACTCTGCTTGAAGAAACAGATTTGTGCCTTAGTAAGGGCTAATGGGGTTTGGTTACAACGTTCTCCTTTGGCAAAGAGACTTCTGACACTCAACATTTCATACAGAAATCCGGGACACGGAAGCAAGATACTAGAAGCAACTGGTATTGGTGGAGCCTTTACCAAAGGAATCAAATGCCTTCAGAAGGAGAAAAAGAGAAACAAAAAAGTCAAAAGGTATTTTATGCCTTTAATTTACTCCTCTTTCCATGCCCTCCGCCCTAAACCAAACTTGCTTGCAAATATAGGAGTCATGGAGTCATTAACAGCATGCAAAAAAACAGAATGCTTATTTCCTTTTGTTTAATTTGCTACAGAAACAGCTGAGTGGAAACCACCACAACAAATTCACCATCAAAAAATCAAGACCCGATATATAGAGACTCCATTTAACTTTGAAAAAAGTCACTTCAGAGCATTTTTGGAAGGAGCAAGACAAACACTTTCTCGAAGGCAATGGTTCCACTTCGCTTTTTCTTCAAATTAAATTGAAGCCAGATTCGAAGTTAACACAAAAATCTAATTGCGCAACCATTTTAAAATCAGTGAATTATGTAAGTGAGCATGACTAGCTCAAGGCCTCTCCAACATCAGGAAGACGTGGCCAGCCAGCGAGGTGAATTTCTAGAGCAGAACCTGCCCATAAAAAGCTACCGCATTCCAACCTTTGCAGTGATCCACACATTCCTGTACAGAATGCTGAGGGTAAATCTGCACATACCACGGCTCCTGTTCGCAGCTTTGGCTGAACGTCTGTGCTTCAAAGACAGTAGTACAACCGAGAGCTAACCCCTCAACGACGTCGGCTTGCCAGTACATGCATCGGATTATGGGAAAATCTGTGACTCATCTACTTGTCTTTTTATGCTCCCGAGCAGCGACTGCACATTTTTGCATGCTATCCTTGTTGCAGTCTGCAGCTTCACTCTTTTGTTCTGACTCCCAATACACAGCCCACTACTAGTCTGCAGCCATGTGAGATAATCCCACTCTAAATCTACACATTCTACAGCTTCTCCTGGTCGCCTCCATAGACTGTTTTTTTTAAAAAAATGAGCAGTTGCTGTTCAACAAGAGTATGCTCTGAATGTTATGCATCAGCTGTTCTTTCCACCACCAGGTAAAACAGAAACTCATGTATGTGGTTTATAATACAGGAGCAATTCAATTAGCGTTTCCTTCAGCGAAGTCTATTAAAAATCCACAAATTGAATTACGTGGGATATTTTTTCCATTAACAGCCACGTACACCGAAAGCAGGTCCTTTCCATCCATGCACACCGTCTAGGTCACATCAGAAATTACAATTTGAAACTAACCATTACTTAGGTCTCTGCAAATGGCTCAGTGCGTAAGTGGATCATAAGGCAAGATTTTTTTCCCCTAACTTCAAGATCACAGCGATGCTTCAATCCCTCTTTGCTTGGCAATCTCATTCCCAGCACTGATAATGATGCTCAGTGTTAGGCTTGAAATGAGGCTCACACATTTGAATCATTCCTCCTTGCAGATAGATTCATAACAAACATTCATTCCAATAAGACACAAGTCGGAACATGCTGAAGATTACACTGTTCAAAGTGAATTTCAGCTAACAGAAGTCATCGATGACTCACTGCAGTGTTAACAGCGGGTATACTTCAAACCTCGTCGGTTTCCTTGACTGCTAACGTTAATATCTTCACAGCTTCTTTACTGCAATCACTGAGTAAGAACTGCAAAAGTCTTCTGGGGAAGATTTCTCATTGAGGTAAAAGAGCATGGAGCAATCAAACCATTTCAACATTTAGCACTGAGTCAGATTCATGTATTCCCGGGTCAGACACCAGCTATCTATCTCCCCTACATCTGGCCCAGACTACAATTTCCAACTGCACCAACGGTAGATTTTCCCACATATTACACAAACCATTCTCAAGGCCTCAGCGAATGAATGAAATCACCCACTCATCCTATTTATCATCAGTTTCATGCTGTTGACCCACAGAGTGCGATTTGCCCAGTGACCTTTGAATTCAGCAGACCCATTTAGTCAGTCTAGACTGGATACAACCAGGTCCCAGTGGGTACAGGACAGTGTCTGATGCATTGAATCACCCAATCTCCAAACATGCACAATGTTATCAGGTTGTTTTGGTTACTTATTGACAGTCACATTGGTGACCTGACCAAGAATCCTTGGCTGCCTTAGTTTGCTGTCGTGTTTTTGTGGTACAAACAACTAATCTTACCTCAACATTCACGCTGACTTTGTTTTTACATAATACGATATTACGCATTAAACAATGACTAACTCCTACAAGACTGTGCTTCCTGTAGGAAAGCCTACTCCAGACTCTCCCACGTTGGGTCACAAGCAGCTACTTTGCTTTTCCACAGATTGGGACACAAGCTGCTCTGTTCAATTCGAAAGAAACCATTCCTACCAATGAAACTCAGGGCTACTGCCTCGAAACTCCACAAAAAGCAACTTTTACACCACTGTGACTATCAAAAGGAGTTCTGTTAACGGAGAACTGACGTAACCAGTTTTGACTGTTAAATTGACAAGATGATGAATGAAACACAAGAAATGTTAACCTTGTTAACCTTCATCAAAACATGTGTAAAACTTTAAAAGGATTTAAAAAAATGCTTTAAAGTCACTGATCTTATAATATTTGGGTAGGACTGAACACACAAAATAAGTATCAAACAACATACTGTAGCTTAAGCTTCCAGATTTGACATTTTGAAAGTTTAATAGTTTATAAAGCAAAACCTAAAGCCGATACCAAGTAAGCAACAAACATTTACAAACTACTCTGCTCCACATTGCTCATTTAAACAACTACAATGATTTTGCAAAATATTTTTTTAACTAAAATAACTGCTAAACCCACAATATTTGCACCTCTTACAATCATACCACATAAAATATTTAACAAGGAAATGTGCCTTGCTCCCTTCGCCAAGAAAACAACAAATTAGACCATCATCCTTGACCTCTCCTTTGGTCATCCTTCATCCCACCCAATTCCTCGCTTGGGTCCAAATCCTATGCCGCTGACTGTACTAGAGGAGCAGATTCTAAAAGACAGACCATCAACCCCGACTTTTCTGAGAAGTGAACACACAAGTTGAATATATTCTTGGTTTTATGAGAGGTTTGTGTGTGTCCGATTAACAAGGCAGAACAAAGCACTTATTGTTCACAAAGTTAACAACCAAAAAAATCATTCCATTGTTTTAGATTCTATACAGTGCGATGTATGTAGCGCCATCTCCCCAGCCAGCTTGAACAAAGGCATGTGCATAACTCATTAGTTGCCCCACTAAACAGGGTGTAAATCGGTTTGAATGCTTTCACTCAGTCAGTCTTTATTAAGAGCATTTCTTTACTGTTTGGGGGTGATATTTGAAAAAAATATTTAATGACAAGCAGCATAACAATTGTTCACGGTCAGCCACGCTGTAGCCTCAAACAAGCTGTCTGGTGAGGATTCCGAGATACTGAACCCACTGTGAAAAGCCTCTTCCCAGGAGGCATAATCAATTGTAAGGCAACAGTGGGAAGGAACATATTGTTTGGAGAAATGCCAAGGAGAATTGGGACTAAGGTTTTGATCAGTTCTGGAAACATAAAAAATGGAGGCATTATTAATAGACAGAAAAGAAAGCTTCTATAAATCATTACCTCTCATCACATCCCTTAATGAATACCCAACCCACGCCCTACCTGAGAATCAAATCCAGCATATTTTTTTTGGGGTGGGATAAATTAGGTAAAGCTAAACTGCTGGGTTTTTAAACGTGTCTTTAACAGAATGGGAGGTTTTAGAAGAAAAATGATTTCAGCCCTCAACCAAAACAAACCCGAACAAGGCTCATAATTCCTATTCTACAAACAATCTCATGCATACTATAATGACACTAAAAAAACTCCTACAGTAATAATAATCCTTGTATTTGATATAGCGCTTTTCACATCTTATCGACGTCTCAAAGCGCTTCACAGAATATACTGTAAAGTTAATTGACTGTATATTTATAGGCAAATTACGGCAGCCAATTGCGCATAGCAGCGTCCCATTAACAGTCGTGGATTGAAATGACCAATTATATTATTGCGTTTTTTTTTGACAGATTATTATTAGGTGTGTGGAGTATGGAAACCTGCCAAAGGTTTTGCCCTGATCTGCCTGGATTCGAACACAGGTCTCCCCAGCTTGCAAGGCAAGTGATCTAACCACTAAGCCACAGGAGCTGCAATACTGAGGATATTTTTCTCAGGCATACAATCGTGCATCTCATCAGGAGAGGAGACATGGTTCAAACCCCACATAAGGGAATCATTATTACCGGGGATACTGCCAGATGGTGAGATACCCACCTTGCCTTGGCTGGGTTAGCAACAAGCTGTGGGTTTGGAAAGCATAGAGCATCAAACTCCAACCACCAGCTGGCCACAATACTCACATCAGCAGAGTCGATGGTAAAATTCACAGGTTAGCCTCAGTGATTCGTGAGCAAAGGAAGATAATAGTGAGGCCGAGATCAAGATTCTAATCAACTGAAAAGTTTGTTTTCGCAAAGTCAGCATTATTTGTACATGCATAAAAATATGCAGTCCCAGTATTTTACTTTGTTTTCAACTATGACCTTCTTTTTCAAAATAATTTACAGATCGGGGTAGTATAAGTCATTAATCAACTTTAAGAATGTATTTCTGGGTACAGAAGATACAACTGTTAGATTTTGAAACTCATTTAATCACACCACACGTCTTCAGATTCATGTTAATAACCATTTGGCGGTAAAATTAGTTGTATTGCCTGTGATTTTCTAATGTCCATAGCTCAGTGAAGCTTTGCAAAGATTCCGTTCACTAACCATACACCAGTTCCAATGATAATGACAATGCAAGCGTCAATCCAAAGTTCACATTATCGGTCCATGTCAAATTGACTATTTGGTGGCGTTTGTCAACCGATGGCCAAGGAAATACAACTCCCACTTCAGTCACAGGCCAAACTGAACACCGGCCACAGGTTCAATTCCCAGTCTGTGCTGAGCTGGCTGAGCTGGTCCATTGGTTGGTAGAGCAACGTCAGGTTATGAACCTTCCACCAGTGTCATGTTTGATATCCCCAGGAGACACAGCAAACAGGGACCAAGCAGGAAGCACTTAAAGCAGCTAAAATGAAAATCGTTGTGAAAGGTAGACATTGCCGACAGCCACCTCAAAATCTGTGGTTACGTGGAAAAATCTTTACTTTGCAATTATTCAGGAAATGCTTGACAGCTTTCAGACTGAGTGAACTAATTGATTAATAAGGTGACGGCATCATTCGGTAGTCATCTGTGCCCTCGTCTCAAACTTCACCCAAAAATGTTAAGAATGTGAGATTAGTTGATAAATTGAAAAGAGAGCGACCACATAGCCTTGCTTCGTGAAGCGTCAGGAAGCTTAAACCAAGCGAATGCTGCTTCAAGTGAGTTAAACTCCGTGGTGAAAATGTGGCCCCACCCCTCTGGATTGCAAACCCCAGTGACTGGGACATCATCCTGACATGAAAGGTGCCACACAACTACAATTACTGTAGTTCAATCAGAAACAATACCTTCATTTTTTTTCTTATTTGCAGGTCAATTCTACGTGGCTAACAATATCAAAGTGGTTTGAAGAGCTCACAGATCAAAGTTAAACTGAAATATGTAATTTTGACAGCCGTTAATAAACTGGCCAGTTGCAGCCAGTGTGAAAATTTGAGAACAAATCTGAATCAAATCTCACTTTTCACCTCCATTTACTCAAAGCTGCAGTAAACATTCATGGAGAAGAGAATTTGGCATCAATGTGGCGGGAATCCAAAATTCCTACAATCAAACAGGGTCTCAAACTAATGGAGGTATCTCCCAACTGAAACAGAGTACAGTAGAAAAACAGGTTGTGTGTGTGCGGGGGCGGACACAAAAACAAGTTAATCCAGTAAATCTAGAGAAGTCAAATCCATATCTGTGCAAGTGGGTTCCAGCAGCAAGCATCAAATCTAAACACACACCACCCGCATGACAAACTGTCCGAGCAATTCATCCTTGAAAATAGGTTTCTAATGTAAGGTTTCTTAGTGTGCTGGAAGGGCATGCTTCAACACAGGAACAAACACAGTTGCATCTCAGCTCTTTGGGTTTGTTAAAGGAAATGCTACATTTTGGAGATTCAATGGAACGCAGTCCTTTTAGGACTTCAATTCAGCTCCTATCCCAGAACGCTTCAGAGCCAGTGCAACGTTCTGTTTTGAAACAACAGGAAACAGACTGGGTTCCGGACAGGTACTTTCACATTGTGAAAGTAAGATATCAGCTTCCAATTTTACATTTCAGGTGGTGTACAGGCAGGTTATGTGAAAACTATCTACAAGATTCCCCTGGGAGGATTCAGCACCTTCCCATCCAAGAAAGCTGAGACACAAGTCCATAGAGAGCGTACAACTGAGCATCGAATGCAAAAAAAGGATTGCCAAGAACCATAAAAATGTCAACAAACATTTCATTTTCACTTACAAAATTACCTGCAATCCTTATGACAATATTTTCATAAACGGGCTCGATAGTTAATGTGAAACGTGCTGCGTCAACAACAGTTACCATCACAACCACACTTCATGGGAAATAGTCGCTTCTACAGGCAAATGTGGCTGCCATTTTTTGTGTTTGGGATTGTCTCTCCAGCAATCATGTGGTAAATAAACTGGAAGGAGAATTGGCAAGGAAAGTGATCAATAATAATCTCTGCATTTGATACAGAGCCCTATCGCATCTCTGAGGCGTCTTAAAATCACTTTGCAGAATACACTGTGAATGAAGCGAATTGATTTTGGGGGTGCAAAACGCGGCAGCCAATCACCACACAGCAGTGTCCCGCAAAGTCGTTGATTGAATTGACCTATTTATTCTTATTTTTTAAAATCGGAAGGAATTATTATTCCTGAAAAAGCAATCTGCCTATCAATTACCAAGAGAGGTAGGTGAACAGGGGTGTGTGCAGTCAGGAAACTTGCCTAACTTTTCACCTAGCCTAAAATCGAACCCAGGTCTCTCGCTCGCTCGCGAGGAGAGTACTCTAGCCACCAAGCCACAGGACCACAAACGGTCGTCTTGTGGGTAATTTTATGGGATCTTTAACATCAACTAGCAAGAACGGCAGGGAAGGAAGACTCGGTCACAGTCCAGCCGTACAGATTCACAATGAACTGCAGGAGGTAAATAAACAACTATCAACAGCAGAACACTTTAATACACAGAAGTTACCTTACAACAACAACAACAACATTACATTTACAGAGCACCATTCATGTCGGGAAATCTTAGTTTCCATTAACCAATGAAATAAAACATTGTTCCTGCCAAGGTGCGGGGAAACAGGAGGAGAGATACAAACAATCCTGGATCCTGACAAAAATGAAATTTAATTTCAAGGTTTCAACTAGAGTGGAACAAATCGACAGAAACAGTTAAGTCTCGAGCCCCATTTTGTCCTTCATGATCAAAAACTGAAGATTGTATTCCTGCAGTGAGTCAGATTAGAGTGATTTTTACAGCAATCCTCGCTGAAAACAGGGTGAGGATTCCTTGATGAACCGGCAGTCACCAACATTGTCCCAATCTAAGCAACTTTACACAACATGGTGCATGTGGAGCTCCTCTCTGTATGAAACAACGAGCAACAAACAGCACTGAAACAGCCCCAACTGACTGCACATCAAAACCACCAGTCAGATTAATCTCATTTCAGGCTTCAGACGACTGCTGGAAAACATGTGAGCTTTATGAGTGCAGTTAAGGGGTTTCATCTGAATACAGACTTTATATCCTTGCCTTATTATTACTCAGATATTCGCATTCAACCTTCAAACTTAAAAGTTGCTCAAGCGAGCTGAAGTATTGTTTATTTTAGAAGCCCCAAAGACATGGACAAGAGCACACTTTTTCTGAATCCACAATCAGAGAATCCTGTAGTAGTAAATGTGATTTTTTTCCCCCACAAGTGGTTGCTCTGGAACTCATGAGCGAGCTTTGGCCTAAGTAAAGGAATGCCTGGAACTCACCATCGTGCTGGGGTTTCTATGGGAGCAAATGATCCTTGGAATCTTGGTTGAGTTTTTAAGATAATTCTGGAATGCTGGGTGTGTCTGGCAGCTGTGAAGTGATATTTCAGACCCTACTCTCTTCCTCCCCAAGTAAGTATGTATATACCACTTTATCAGGCAGCAAAACAGTTTTTGTTCCCCAATTGATGGAACTGAATTTAATCCAGTCACCCTGTATTCACCCACCGGGCCTTATTTTCTAGGCTACATATGACAGTAACAATCCGTTAAGGATGAGTTCTGTGCAGAATATCACCAAGGTTGGTGCCACACAGACTGTAAACATTTATAATTGGTTCCCCCTTCTCTCTACCACTGAATTCATCCCCAAGTCCTAACCCTCCCGTTGCAAGCATTTATCTTCTCACTTGAGGGGACAAAGAGTCAGCAAGACGCCAGCTGGGACAGATGGGGTTGAAAGCTAAATAATAATAATCCTTGCATTTGTTATAGCGCTTTTTACATCTTCTAGACATTTCAGAATATTCTGTAAAGTAAATTGACTATATTTGTGGGCGAAAACAGTTGTAAGGTAAATTGTGCGGCAGCCAATTGCGCACAGCAGTGTCCCCACAAACAGTCGTGAATTGAAATGACCAATTTTTTTTATTTTTTGGGGGGGATTATAAAGTGTAGGTGGGATGCACGGGAATCTCAAGCTTGGTTTGGACATGCTTAAGATGGCGATGGGTTTCCTCATGTGTCAGTCACCCAGTTGACCAAAAATGTGACCATTCTTAAATACCCGTACCAAAGCCAATTCTAAATTTCTGAAACTCAACTAACGCATGAGAGTTACTCAGAAGTACTGTCATTATCCGTAACATGCCAGTACTTAAGGAACATTTAACAATTGATCAGTCATATCGCTTAAGCACCACATCAATGTTCATATTCAAACATCTCTGGGTGGGAAATCTTCTGCTTCAATGCTACCTTTCTTCTTTAACTCACAAGAACCACTTCAATTACACGGAATATAATAATGACCAACAAACGGCCTCTTCAATGGAGTGGAAATTGACTAATACAGATTTAAATATAGTCCGACACCAATGATTCATACAGAGGTCTGGAATGAAATGTGTGGCATGCACAGATCAGAACTGATAACGGCTCCCTTTGTCGCTCATCAAAGCAAACAAAACAAATCTCGCTTCCTATTTCAGTAATGGCACTTGCAATTTCCCATGATAATGTGATTTTTTAAATTCGTAATCATCTGGCATGACATCAAGTGAACGTGCAGAGGATCTGGCTACAAGGTAGACGTTCTGGCTATGTCTAACCTGCCAAACAGTGCAGCAGCTTTATTCCCAGCATGGGAGATTTAACATTTAGCTGAAAAGGCAGACAGGCAAGATATTTGGTTTAGTGTCATCTGAACACAGAACAGACAATTCAGCATTCCCTTAGCCAGGTTTTGACAATAAAGTCAGTACAGGTGTACTAAAAGCTTGGGCCATATTAAACTCAGGCACACAACATGGGGTGAGCCTGTAATGCTCCTTGCTCCACACTGGATTTATTGCACGATTGGCAGCGAGGCCACAACTGCTGAAAAACAGTGTAAATGAAACAGGAGCCACACAAGTGATTAGCCTTAACACTTCGCCTCAGCCTGAAGATTATAGGTTTGTACGGTCACAAATTTGGTTTGTTTGTGGGCGGCAGTTAAAAGCATAAATATCCCCTATCTCAGCATTATTTCTATTTCACCAAGTCGAAGTTTGGGGTGGGGCAGCGGGCAGCCACAAGAATGATAGTTCTGAGAAACTTGTTGATAGAGGTAATCTTTAAATTTGGAGGCGAGGTATATTGCTAAGGAGAGAAGCTGGTGCTTTTCTCTGCCCTGACTTGCGTTGTACCTGCTATAATACTGAGAGCCCAGAACAAGAAGTCTACTGTTTCCAGGTATGAATATGAATATCCGCTGCACTGTTATTAGTAAGAAATTTGGTTGGGCAGGGATAATGTGGCTGCCTGCTTTACAGTATCACATTACACTGTACAAACAATACTGTTCTTCCTGTCTAATACATGGTATGAAAAGTATTTCCGCAAGTCCAGGACCAAAATAAATTGTGGTTTATGTAGAATATTGGGCTTAAAATGAGCAGAGTCTGCCAGAAGCCTCTCCCTCTTGGGCTGCTGATAAATAAGCAAAGTCGAGCAATGTTTGGTTAACGGAAGAAATTGGAAACAAACACCAATTGTAGAATATGCTCAAAACAATGTCCACGCAATTACAGTATGTGGGAAGAGTTGACGATGCCAAGAGACATTATGCTATGAAACATTTCATACTTAAAAACAAAGAAATGCTCTCTTTCTCTTGTAAGATTAAATAAACAGGAACAGATCCCATTGAAAATCTAAAGTAGCATTAGCCACAACGGAAGTGCCATCAATCTGTCAAGAGATATCTCCCTGAAGATAGCTGGCTTGCTGAGAAAATCTAAGTAGCAACAAGCGGAGATGGGAACAGCCTTGCAGTGCTAATTACCTCTCTCGAACAGGAAGCAGACAGGGAAAAACACCCGAGAAAGAACAAATGATATGCGTGATAGCCATTAATGCATTTTAAATGCTTTAAAGAGGCAACAAAATTCTGTTAAATGCACCATAACTACAATTTATACAGGAAGGTAAGGTTTCATTGAAAACAAATTATGCTTTGATCTGGGACTTCCACGTGAATGGTATTGTACGTGGCAATTTTATTGCACAGATCAGATGTGCATTTATCTCAACTCCTGTCTGAAAGGTGGTCTATAGGGATTTTCTTTCATATAAAATTAATGTTTTGAGCAGTCATAGGCTTTGCGATAAAGCAGCAACTAAAGTGGCATTCAACGGAGTGTCAAGGATGTGCATGTATGTTATGGCCGAGCACCAATGTACAGGAAGCATCGTGTAAAAGTTCTATTGGGAGCAACAGGTGAACATAAAAGCAGCAGGTTGAAAGCTGGGCCACTGTTCAACCCACAAAGCAAAAGTACCAGTGGGAAGGGAGAAAGAAAAAAAGCAAAAAAGATTAGAGCTCCCTCG
The DNA here is from genome assembly GCA_035084275.1 of Hydrolagus colliei. Lineage (NCBI taxonomy): Eukaryota > Metazoa > Chordata > Chondrichthyes > Chimaeriformes > Chimaeridae > Hydrolagus > Hydrolagus colliei. The sequence goes on along the minus strand of CM068761.1, from coordinate 1,179,628 downwards.
CCCACAATCATTTCACCTTCTTACAACTATTTCAATGCGACCTCGACTTGGTTATATATTCGACTGTGCACATTATTCCAGTCTGGAATGTCACAATGTCACATCATCAATCCAATGCTGCACTGAATAGCTTATACAGTCTGTCATATCAGCAGCAAACAGGCTTTCTTCCAATCTGTAGGAACAGAGATAAATACCTGTGGTATAGATCAGTGCGCTATTGTGAGAACTTTCAGCCAAATGTGTCGTGTACACTTACGTTGGGAAGCATCCATACACAGACCCAGAAGACATTAAGTCTAACTTGGATACGGCTGAAGTGATCTTTCCCCCTTTTGTCCACACACAAACTAAGATATTTTACCTGAAATCAATATCCTGCCCACAACAACGCATTAATAGTGCGATTAAATATTATATCAACATCACTTGTTTCCACAGCAGTGAGCGGCTTCTTTAAATATTCATGTTGATGCAGCTGAGCACCCGAAACAAATCTCAACCAAGTGTGAGTCAAGGTCAGGGTATTAACCTCTGGTACAAGAAAGCAGGAGGAACGGAAACGACAGAGCTTGACGATATGCCGGGCACGGCATTGGCACATCATTGCTAAACAGCCCCCAGATTTGATACAAACCAGATGCTATGCTACTGTACAATTGGCATCCTCGATGTGGAGGTCATTGGAAGGAGAAATAGACAATGAACAGTAAAAGGCCTAGTTGAATATGTGCTCTACTCATCGTTTCCAATTCTGTAAGATCTTAAACATTTTAACGAACATTTATGTTAACGGTTATAATTTAGAATCTATCAATAGATCTTTAAGTAAAGCAGCAATCCGGTGATGAAGACAAACATTGGTTTGATCTACTCTCACTTGCATATATTCTGCTCTTTGCAATATAAGTGCACAAATAATCTCCTCTATTACATGTGGTACACCAATAAGGACATGATTGTAATGAACTACCCCCCACGCTCTCCACACACACCCTCACCACAAATACACACACACACAGAGCCAAATGAGCATCTTAACAAAAACTCAGTAAAATATCTGAAACCAAGACAATAGATTGATATCCAACTGACCCACATATTTCTCTTCCTGTAACATGTGCATGAGGCAACATTACATGAGGATCATTTGGGATTAGGAGCAAGATGGGCATTTTATTGCTTCATGCTTCACAATCTTTTTACAAAGTGTGACTGGGATATTTGGAGACAAACAGAAGATGACATTTATTACATTGAACTAGTGGGTTCGATGGTTGGTGTTATCATGTTATACCAGCATCTCTGGCAGAAACTGAGAATTTCAATGGCAAAGTATACCATGGTTCTGACACAGAATTATACTAAAAGCCAAGTGCTATTACTTCTTACAGGAGAGTAGAAAATCCGATTTGTATGAGCCATTGAAGTGCATTTGCCAAAAACCAAGCGGAGTTCTGTATATGAGCATAACAAATCACTCACACAAAACTCAGAGATGGACCATTTTTCAAATCATTAAAAAAAAGATCCCTCGACAACTTTTAGCTGACTCTTCCTAAGTAGAACTCATTGATTACGGCAGTACTGATCAAAAGGTGGCTGAAAATAAGTAATTCACATTGGGAATGGTGCTGCACTGAACCTTAAATATGAATCAACTCTGTGTGTTCACTCCAAACAGGGCATTCATTTCTCCTCCATATCAAAAATAAACTGATAATCTTTCTCCATGGCCTTAGAGGGTAAAAGCAACACTCACTATATCCTGGTTGAATGGTAGCCGGTAACCAGGACAGCTGTTGAGGCTACAATTGGCTTGACCGCCCCAGCGTAAAGGAGCAAAGACTAAAAGAGCAAGCAAAATGTTAGGACACGCCTTCATTTTTTGGAGGGGGACGAGATGGAGGGAGAAAAAAATATAGAAAGTAGGCACTGCTAAAAACAAAATGGAACAAAAAAATGTTTATCATGCAACTGAGAAGATGAGCTAAAGATGAGGAAACATGCACTTGAAGCCCCAACTGTCCAGCGCCTTGGGACATCATCTCAATGTGAAAGGCGCTACACAAATGATGCTGAAGTTCCAAGGCTTACATATACTGCAACTCTATCAAGGGAGCGGCGTTTCATATTAAATTAGCAGAACTACAATGAAGCTCAAAATCAGTAATCAACAACTTTGTAAAGAATTTCCACACTAAACATGCTGAGGATGGAATACTTCCATTGACCAGGTACGGGTATGATGTTCGACTATATTTGTGTTCAAATGGTACTCAGTCAAACTTCAAACATGTTTTGCTAATGATGACCCTGCTCATAAAATTTGATTCCCCTGACCAAACGTCAATCGTGAATCCAAGTAGATTTAAAACCTCATTAAGCTCCCAAAGGTGACGTTACTGCCAACTTGCGTTCCTGCACGACTCAAATACAGTAGTAGTCTCATTCACTGCCCAACTCCCCCACTGATCTCAGCTCATGATTCATTGATTACTGGAGCACGTTGAATTTTGCCGTAATGCTCAATAAAGGAAAACATGAGCTAGCTACACAATACAATTCTAATATTACGTGAATGTACAAAGAGAGGCATCCTAATCCGCTAGTGACTGTGAGAACAAGCGGATTCCAGGTTCGACCCAATTGTAAGCTGGGTTTCTGATTAGAGATGGTGTCTTGTGTGGTGCGTTTGGGGAGAGGGAAGAGAAGAGATTCCAAGGGTAAATGACTAAAAAGATCTTGGCTGTTAATATATTAGTACCCACAGTTGGGAAACAATTTCTAAAAGCCAAGAAGAATATCTCAAGTTCCCTTGAACATTTAATTGATGGAATTTAAGCATCCCCAAATATGCCACGGTTATACTATTAATAGCAAAACAAATCTGAAATGCATCCCAAATTTGAGGTGTATATATATATATATATATACACACACACATATACATACACACACACACATATATATATATATATATATATATATACACACACACATACACACACAATAAAATCTGGGGGGGTTTTAATCACAAAAAGTGACAGCTCTTATTTTATTCAAGTTATTAAATTACACCGATTCCCGCACAAGAGGTCAATCAAAGAAAGTCAATTTGAATTTGAAAAGACTAAATGGGAGTCCGGCTATTTTAGTTCACATTTCTCAGCCATATGGTAAAAGACAATTAAATTGGTAGTTAATGCATATGGCCTCATTTTTACACCAATGCTCTCTACTGAATTAATAATGGATGCCCCAATTGATGGATAGAAAAGTAAACTGCAAAAAAAATGATGGAAGCTTCTACTTCTCTTGGTCGCATGTAGCAAATATTTGTGTGATCAAGTGTGAAAGACTCTCTCAATGCTCCCAATAACCCAAGGCCACTGTTTGATTATTAATGAAATTCCTCTGTATAAACGTCTGCTTCCAAGCAGAGTACAGGGACCAACAAGACGAGAAGAGAATTAAAGACCTGTAACATCAAAACATTGATCGAGATCTTAACTCGAAAGTAGCCTCATAAAAATGCAGTAATGTGTCAGCTATCCCAATCTTGACAACCAACACCTTAATAATAGAACACAGCATAACCTATTATAAAGAGAACATTCCAAAGAACTTAAAATAATAATCTTGGCATCTAGTGCTTCAAAGCACCAATGTAGCTTTTTTCCAGTTCTCGTTAGAATACACAACAAAAAAATCTTGTTTGATACAGAATTCATCCAAGATAATCGAATCAAACAGCATCTAACCCCTGGCTCATGACCTTGCTCCTCCTCAAACACACTTAGGTTATTTCCCAATTCCATAAAAACCAAGGCATTGCTAATAATCCCACCCTCATTACTGTGCCATTTGAATTACCTCACCTACTTTGGTGGTGGTGGGGAGGGGGGGGGGAAATCTATCCTGAAAAGAATGAAGAATCAATCTCTACGTACAACCTTAACCACATACTTAAATTACGATCAGGCTATTGAACTGCAACCTAAGTTGGAGGGGGAAAAAATGTAGCTCATTCCAAACTGAATAGCTCGCTATAACTCTTCAACCTATTGGAGCTCCAATTCCACTTCCCAGAGCAGCTTCAAACAAAATTACAAGCCAAAATGTCTTCACAACCCAAAATGTCCCATAGCTTTGGGGTTGAACATTAAGGAGTTGACAAAATTATATCACCCATCTAAAAACAATACAAGGCAATGCATTTCTCCCTTTTTAAATTCAATGGTATTTTTTTGTCAGTGTGCAGTACTCACTCCCTAACCCAGGGTCATCTTGCTTTGAGCCTTCTCTACTCCCCCACTACCCCCTGTCCAGAAAATTAGCTCCCCTGGCAGCAGACCAGCTTTGTGGAGATGTAAGATAGACATCCTGATACTCTCCCTCTTCCGCTTTGCGGAATGCGGTGCAATTGTGAACCATTCCTTCAAGAACGGAATCAAAACATGGCCAAATAAATACCAGTTGAACTAACAATCAACCAGAGCTCAAAGAAGCCTGTTCAAAAACATCTTATTGCATTTCCAATGCTGCCTGCAGTTCTCCAAATAAAGTTTACATACTCACAGAATCAGACTTAATCACTGCAGCAGAAATTGTCAGATTGGTTGTTTTTTCGGAGAGAGTGGAAAGAAAAGAATGGCAGATTGCTCCATTAGATTTCCTATGTTTCGTCAAAAGAATTTTAAATTGACAGATTTCTGTTTTTCCAACGAGGAAAATACTTAGTGGGCTCTGATAATAGCATAAGAATTCTTTAATTACAGAACTGAAAAACAATGGAACTCTATGATCTACTACAGAGCACCTAAATATCAGAAGCAAAACTCAGACCACAACTGACTATTTTAATAGAAGTATTTCTAAAAATGACAAAAATGAATTTCACAAAAAGGGCCAAAATACAGAGCAAACCACACAGCCCTCGGTTGGTTTAAAACTGATCGGTTTGACCTTGAAAGCATACGACACGAGAGACTGCAAATAATCCTCTGGATAGCTTCAAGCTGTTGTCAAGAGTTGATCATGAGGAAAGTATTGAAAGCCAATCACAATAAAAGGCACTATGATTGGTGGATTTTCAAAAATGCCCATTTTTTAAGAAAAACCTTGGGAGGAATGTTCACTTTGATTTAGATTCTCAAGGAACATTTCACACCCACATAAATACAAGCAGAAAGGCCCCCAAGCCTCACCTGCTGTCCCAGGCCCCCAGAAAAAACAACAACAGGACAATAACATTCACATTTAGCACATAATACCACGTAGCTTTCACATGGGACACTCCATGAATAAATGATCTGTCCAAGTAATCTTTTCTCAACAACTCAAACCCAAACGATGCTTTGTCCGAGTTTAAATTAGGTCTATTTTTTACACGTTCCTATTTGAAACAGAAACAAGCAGCTTGAAGATTGACAGAATGGCCAAAAGGTACAAAAAAAAACCAATTGGATGAACAGAAACACCATAGCAACCATGTACAATCCATAATACTGCCCTATTACAAAGCCTTTCCAACACTGAAAAAACAAGATTAACTGTACCAGATAAATCAAAACCACAATCACCCCATACACAATACCCACACAAAACTATAGGATTACAAGAAGGTTCTAGACATTTTGCCATTCTGTTGGAATTACAGATTTGGCCTGCACAACATGCTGGCGGTAAAACATTTCAGGACAGCTGTTCTGCATTTTAACTGGAAATAGTATTTGTTTGTGATCAGTCAGTTGATCACGTCATGTTCTCGAGACCAGGAAGGAGGATTTAAAACTGCGTATCTAGCGACCTAAGCTTGCACCCAACTCAAACAATGGGATTCTATTATACTCTTCTTTTAATAAATAAAATGGGAAATCCCATTATAAAGATGTAAATTTAAGGTGTAATTGAAAAGGCACATTGTAGGATCTATATCACTAGGTTCAGTAGCTAAGCAGTCTGTTAAAAAGCAACCTGTTTGCACAATGCAGAATGTGAAATCCTATCACACTACAGTACTCTGAGCTAAGATTATACAGTAGTGGATTGTTTGAACCAACATAATCACTAAAGCACAACCTCATCGAAAAAGCCTCAAGAAAAATGGACATTCAATCCATAATACAACTGCCGGTTCTATGCTTTTAAGATTGACAACGAGAAAGTGACATGGAACAATTCTCACCATCACCCCTCCTCCCCCCAAAAACTAAACAAATAAACTTGTTCTGACAACTCAGAACAATCTCTCCCAATCCTCGCGGACTCTACATTCGAGTGCCCACTCCAGTCACCAAAGAGAGCAGGAGGCCAGTCACAGCCCAGCCCTCTAATAGACCAGAGGTGTCCACGATGATATGGTGGTAATGTGAGTGCTGCCATCTTCATAGCCCCGAGTTATTCAATCAATTTTACGTTGAATTTATACAAAATCCAAAGAGTTACAGGTTTATAGAAATCTAATTTTGTTGTTAAGCGGAGTGATGATAAAGCAACTCCCTCAAAAAAACAATAATATATTGGTCATTTCAAACTGCAACTGTCTGTGGGGACACTGCTGTGCGCAATTGGCTGCCACATTTCACCCACAAAATGTACACACAATTCACTTTACAGTAAATTCTGTGAAGCACTTTGAGACGTCTGGAAGACGCGAAAAACGAGATATCAAATGCAAGGATTAATATTATTTGAATTAAGATGGGAAGCGGCCAGGATATTGACGATGTAATGATTTAATAGATCATGACAAGTTAAGCTAAGCACGAGTTTTCAGAGTTTACTGTGAGTTTACCGACAGTGCAAATTTACTCATAGTATAAATGACAGTTTGGATTCAGGCCATTCCTGATGTTATATTTGTATCCTCACACGGGCAGCCACAATACATCGTCCTGGTATAATCCAGAATCTCTCCCCAAAATATTCAATACAAACTGAGCCCCTAAAAGTGTTAGTTAACAGTGGAGCTGGATTGAAAATTTGAACCCCCTTCAGTTTATCAAAATGATATGAACTGCCCAGTTTTGTATGTGTTCCAATGAATGAGATAATACAAGTGGTACCGTTCAACAAATGTACATTAGAGCATTAAAACAGTCCATTAAGAATGAACAAATTGTTATTATCACTGCGCTTAATGTTCGGTTAGGGATTTGTAGCAAGTATTTTACTCAAAATAATATACTAGACGCCACCTCTTTACAGCCATGGAGACTTCCTCAGAACACATCCATTTTGTGGGAAAAGGTCAGAACGCAAATGAAGTGGTCTGCAAATATATGAACAGCAAAAAAAAATCACAACAAGCAACACATGAAACTGACATGCGATTGAACAAGTAAGGAAACAACGGCCTTTACAACGACCTGCAAGGTATCATCTCAGAGCACTTGAGGGGCCTCAGCATGTCTGCCTTCAATAGTTAGGACACAGATATCTGACACATGACTGGATGAACATTCATCAACCAGATCTGAAACAATGATACATTTGATGTATCATTTGCATTTGATATAGCGATTTTCACGTCTTCTAGACGTCTCAAAGCTTTTCACAGAATTATGAATTGACTGCAGTGTCTCACAAACAAGAGGACTGAAGTGCCCAATTTATTTATTTTTTCTTGAGGTATTATTATTATTGGGAGTGTGGAGTGAGGAAACTTGCCCACGGTTTTGCCCTGCCGGGAATCAAACCCAGGTCTCTCGCTTGTGAGGCAAGTGCTCTAACCACTGAACTATAGGGCTCCATTCATTCGTAACTTACAGATGAATGTGCCACTTTGCTGAGATGTCAGGGTGAAGCCAACACCCAGCACGAGTCAGAGACCAAAAAAAGGACGAAAGCGAGATAAGGATCAGCTGAGAAACTTTAATCACTGCAAAGCCCATAAGGGTAAACACAAGAGACCTCAAAAATTGCAGAATACATTATATCTACATGAGCTGTAATCTTATCTCTGGGTTCAAATGGTGTTCACAAATCACTCAGTAGTATTGCAATGCTCCTGTGGTTCATGAGGTCATCTGCAGACTAATTGGATTATAGTCTTGTAGCTCCCTCCCACACACAGACACATGTGAAAGATGAAATATTTGAAATGTAACCTATAAAGATTCTAATACAATAAGACCGCTTTATTTTTCTGCTGCAAGAGGAATGTTTGAAGAAAATGGGATTTCTCGACTTTCAGGAGTTGCTAAACAAGCGCGATTCAGGTGGAAAAACTCTAAATCAAGATATGCAATAAAAGCTGACACCTGCTTTCAATAAAATGAACATTCCAATCCTGAAACTTCATTGTTGACTTCAGTCAAAGAAGCAGACCAACTGTAATCTTTATCTTAAAATCCACTCGCAGTATCTCTCCCCAGATTGTTCGCGGTTTCACAACAAATGACATTCACGCAGCTCCTTTCACGTCGGGGGTACGTCCCAAGGAGCAGTCAAAGTGTTTGGATCCGAGCTGGGATTAGGAGGGATAGGAGGATAACCGAAGGCGTGGTCGAAGAGGAGGATCTTGAATCACGCCTCGAAGGAAGCCAAGAGACGGGGAGATATGAGGAAGTGTGCAGATTTACCATGTACACAAAAGTATGTGAAAATGTATTGGACTCCTCTTTTTGGCTTATACAGTCAACAGTTAGAAATGTGTGAATTCAGGTATCTCATTTGATTCCCAACGCTCTCAACATTCCTTGGCTGCGGCTTCTGAAGCCATCCAAACTTGCTCTTGCTGTGTCAAGACAGCAGTCAGCAGATGGTTCAAACTATTCTGATCTCTGAGTTTGTTAAGGCTAACATTTTGATTTAAAAAAAAATGTTAACGTGCCAAAAGAGAACGCTGGCCAACAAATTAGCTTTGCTTTAAAGTGTTTACCGACTGTTAACAGCATGCATCTGTAGACATAAATCCATCCAATATGCCCTTCAAACATTAGCAAAGCTCATCATAGAAGCTCATCACATAAAGTATCCAATTCATTTCTGTTTCAAAGTATGTACAACTTGGGCAATTTGGTATGAGGAACACATGTGCAGGGTTACTGACTTCAAAAAATAAAGGAGAGACGACCTTATTCTTATTCTGTTTTTCAGGTTCACTCTAGGAGGAACAGTGCAAAGTCCCTCACCATCTGCTTGTGAATGACACCTGGCACCAGTTTATTTTATTCCCTGTCTCGGTGTGGCTGCATATCAAACAGGAACATTTTCTAACATGCCTTCGTTTTGTAACAGACCAACATTAAAAACTCTCGTGATGGATGGAAAAAGCAGCCTTTTTTAAAAAAAAAACACAAAAAAATTTCTACAATTTGACTTAAAACTTAGTTGTTTAAGAGGTTGTGAAACCCCCTCACCGGTTGCATGAAAGCAGAAAGCTCATCACCACATTTATTTGACGAATAACTGTTTCTCTCACTCTCACTCTGCACTGCTCAATGTGGGAGAGTGGCTCCATCTTAAAAAACATGAAACATCCTGACTGAACAAGTCGGCAATGGGTGACAAGAAAAATTCAATCCTCGGTCCGATAAATTGCGATCTATATTGTGAAGCTGTGTGAAAGACCACCTACAGAGAGATTAATAGTCTTCTAACATCATTATGTGGGTGGGAGGGGAAAGAGAAAAAGCAGTCCAAGCAAGACATTGGCTCATTCATACTAGCTTTATTAAACTGCTTTCCTCATAGAGTGACTGACTGTCCAGCGACTTAGGATGTCCTTCTGACGAAAGGCGCTGTACAAGTGTAATTGTGTTGTTGTAGACTGATACAGCACGAAAACTGGCCATTCAAGGTTTACTAGACACGTTATGCCAACAGGACACTTGGAAACTGTTGCATGCATAGCATTTACACATTTCCTCGTGTCTTACACACACACACACGCATACAGGCGCAACAGGTTTTGCAAGAAACCACCATATCCCACTTGCAATGCTGGCAGTCACAGTTATTTTTGTCAGAGGATCCTCCTGATGTGAAAGGCGCTGTACAAGGGTAATTTTGTTGTTTATTGTTGTTATATTTGTGCTATTGATATGAATGATGATATGAACACCAAATACATTTGAGAATTTAGAACTGAAGCGGATCCAACATTACTCTAGATGTTGGACTGGTTACCTGTGGATATTGCAGTGGGCAGAGCGTTTGGATCAGAGCGCAAGTTGATCTACCTAATAATCCACATTGTGCAAGTGCTTGTATAACAAAAGGCAATGATTAAGGATTAGAAACCTTTCTGAACGACCACAAAGCATAACTGGGAGTCAGGTGAAATGGTGTCATTAGAGACCATTTCACCTTCAAAACTCATCAAACCTCAATTGTGCTGGTTTAATATTCAGCAAAAATGATCAATGGATATATTAGGCTATCGCTGAAGTAGATTTTAATTACTTGAGTGCGGCTCCATTACAAATTTGCCTTCACCTCTGTTTTTGCCAGAGGAGCAAAACAGATCATTCTTGCAATTTATTTTCCCACATTAACATGGTAATAAAAATGGATGTCTTAAAATACACTGCATGCCGAATAGCTTCAAATTAACTCTTCAAAAAAGCAGAACTATTCCATAATCTCTCAAAAAACGTTGAGCAATCCGTCGCCCTTTCAAAAAGATTTCATTTCCGAGGGCCACACAGGTTGTTTTTGGAGATTAATTTATGTCTTCTATACAAGGGAGGAAGCTTTCATACGGTCAATGTTTGGCATATGCCAGAAAAATAAGTCACAAGAACACAAAAATCAGCATGGGCGAGACGCAAAACAACCATCAAGTTCATGCACTCTTTTTTCTCAAAAAAAAGACGGAAATTTATTTTCATCCTCTATTGACTTTTGTTCTTGCAACAGGAAAAGATAAATAATCTAGGGCATAGAGGCACAGAGGGCATATTCAGTCAATAATGTCAGTGCAAACCGTTTGAAGGAGCGATGAATTTAGTGATCCCAATTGATTATACCATTCAAGAACGTTACTGATCCTTAATGACTGAATGAACCTATAGATAATTAGGGATTCAATTCAAAACTGAACAGTGCAGATGAGGAAATATCTACATCCATGTCTGAGGAGAGTGGGTAGAAGGATTTCAAATGGTAGTAAATAAACTAAATTTCCCTCGAAGAGCCTATCGTGCACACAGCACGTACATTAAAGGGAATATCTAAAGGATTTGAAAATTGGCTTGGTGCCATTATTAATCTACTGAAAAGGTTAAACCCATTGCTAACAAGCAATATTCAAACCATTTTACATGTACCTAAAAATACATCTCCACAGCCAATTCCGAAGCAGTTTATCCAGCAGCACCTTGCTATCAGTGATGCTGAATTGATCAGGTCATCAGAAAACCAAGCAAGATTCTGAATTCACTCCCTATAATATAGCAAATAGAGAGCTCAAAGTAATTCACCCATTGACGACCATTTGGATTTACTAAACAAAAAGATGAAAGGTTCACAACTGGATTAACTTTGCATCAACAACAATTACACTACATTTTAGAGCTCCTTTCACCTCGGGAGGACATCCCAAGGCACTGGACAGTCAGGGGTCAGGACCAGAGCACACGGGTGGTGGGAGAGGGAGGAGATAAATCAAGTGAAAATTCCGCACAGCTTATCTTCTATAAACGAAAAACACTTAGTTTGTTTTCTAACAAAAAACCCTCTGCAAATGAACTGCAATCCCAGTTTGCCACAAATATGCAATCGAACACTATCCCAAACATGCACTGAGGAATGTCTCCATTCAGTGGCCTGTCCACAGGAGCGTTGAAAGCCCTTCACAACATACCTTGCTCCTTTCAACACAATGCCAGAGGCAATTATTGGTTGCAAAAGTGAGCAGACTATTGAGTAAACTGTGAACAGGAAACAAATAACTAATTTCTTGCAATTGGACAAAAGTCGAGATGGACTAAATCAAATTAATAATTCTTTAGGAATAATGTTCAAATTGGATACTAATTTACCAAAAAATTTAAATGATGAAAGGAAAAATACATTTGTTTGCTAACTTAGGAACAGATCCGGCAGCCTTCAGTCATTTGTCTTCATTCATATGGCCCTGAAGTCAAACCTCTTTCCAATCAGCACGTCTGCACAAAGCAACAACGGGCAGTTTCTGAATTGAACCAGGCACTTTTTGCTGAAGCATTCGAGGTAGGAGTCTGGGAACTATCAATTTCACACCAAATGTTTCCTTAGGACGGTATTTCACGTACGGGCGGGCTGGGCAAATTCCTCATTCCAAACAAGATGAGCCATTACCCAATCGTGCTCACACCACCAGCTTAGCATTCGAGTGGCTGAGGACTACGGTTCGAATTGAAGCTAACTGTGGCCTTGTTACTGAAAAGGCACTCTGTTTAAAGGAATTTCTGCAGTACCAGAGAAATATTTCTGCACGCAGAGAGATGCAGTTCCCACCATTAAAAACTGGGACAAACCTTCTGTTCACTATGATGTTAACTCTCAGGATCTTGACACTCGCAGGTAAGATAGATTGTAAGGCATAGTTACTGAAGAGATTATTGCAGGGAGTTACATTCTGCTTGACAAGACAATATTTAGAATCAATCTAAGGGAAGTTTTGACAAATATTCACAACTTCTGCATTGTGGAGTCATGAGACTTGAGTGCTTAAGTTTCGTGCAAATTCATCAAGGTCAAATAATAATCCTTGCATTTGATATAGCGCCACATCACGTCACTGAGACACTTCAAAGTGCTTCACAGGATATACCGCAAAGTGTGTACTTTGTGGGTGAGCAATGAGCACTTAACATCTACCACAGATTGTACAATGCAAAATAGAGTAGGGATTACCCTATCCACAAGTAAAGTGCTCACTATATTTGGGCATTAAAAGCAGCTTTGCTGCACAACATTTATAGTTCAATCTCTCAACCCTCCCCACTTCAAAAAACAGAAAAACTATTATAAAAATTAAGTTTGTTTCCCCCCTGGATTTGTCAGAAAAATCTGACCTGGGCAGGAGTATTTTCGGAAGTTAATGTCAGCACCCAAATCCAAAAATAAATGTTGGGATTCTGTTCTGTCTGCACCCACTCACTGACGAAAGCCTTTGTGAATGCCATAGCCCTTGGACAATATTGGGTGTGTGGTGCAGTTAACATTTTTGTCCACCTGTAGGCTGTTTACCCCCTTCCAGCCCAATGGAAGAATTGGTGATCATCCAATACGCTCTTTTCCCTTTCATTTTCCTTTATAATCACATTTTTCCATAGCTCCTCATTCCTCTCATTTCCCTTTCACTGCTCTATAAAATAAGATCACCAGAGTTCTGAGCTCCAGTTCAGGACTCCACTAGATCCTGTGGTGATAAACCAAATGGAACAGTTCTAATTTTTCAGCTGCTGGGATTCAGTTGCTGCACTGTGCAGTATTACATTACTACTCTGACACTTCCACGGGGTTCTCTATCTGAGAAAAACAGCAGGAAGAAGACACTGGACTTGTTTACCACACCAACTTGAAGCTCTGCGGTTCACACCACAAGTTCAACACCAGCATAGAATTACCACAATCAAAATTAAACCAACATCAGGCCATTTACCGTACACAATGATTCACTCGAGTCAGCAGCTGATTCACAAGTTAAAAGCTGTGGTATAAACCCCCCCTTAGATTAGATCAATGCACATTCAGCACAAACTACCATGATTCAAAAATACCTATAGAATCTTTTAAGTCTTTTTTTTTAAAAAAACTTCAAATTCTACTACTAAATTGACAGCACAAATTCAATTATTTAATCCCAGAACCATTGCTGTACACAGTGAAACTGTCAAAGTATGCATTTTATACAATTTTTTAAATACACATTTAGCTATTTTGTTCACACACTTTACTTTGAGGTATGCATCTGTGCTTAGGATAATTTCCTTCAATGCCGTATCCTCAGCGCAGTCAAACCTCTTACCTTTGCCCTTCGTGTCAGCGTGATCGAGCACTGCCTGCAGCTGGATCACTCTTAATTTCTGTTGTCACTAAAATTCCACACAATCTTCACACGCCAACACACAGCTCAGAGTCTGCAGTCATATTCACCCTTTTGTACCAGCTCATAGTGTGTGAAATGTCTTTCTAATGAGGTGCAGATATGTTGCAAACAACTCCTCCGAACTTCTGATTTCCCCAGTTCTCTGAGGCAGCGAACACCTCCTGAAAACCCAGCAACTTCCTCCTCCAGCCCTCGCCCAATGCCGACCCCACTAACTGAGTATGTTCAGCACAGCAGTTTGTTGAGGTAAAAAAAAACTAATGGACAGTCACAGCTGGAAGATCCAATACAGCAGATCTGACCACACCCCATTCAACAGAAATCAAAAGAGCATTATAAAATAAGAGGAAATCTTTACAGCTGAGGTCACTACATGAAAACCTCGTTTGCTTCCTTGAGTTTATAGTGTAATTTAACATCCACGATCTTAGCAGTAATCAAATAGCATACAATTCCTTCGCATTCTCTTCCCTCACACATGTTCACATCCTGTGGTCATGTGCTGATGATTAATGGGGTCATTAACTTCATGTAGTATTGGCATTACTAATTTACCCCAGGTACAAGCCTTCAAATTCTAACAGACCAGCTCATCGCTGTCGAACTATAACTAACATTACTAACACTATCACTAGCAGAAGATTAAAGTACAGTATAAAATCTGTTGAAAGCCAGAACACCTAGTACTGTGCAGAACTAATGCTGAGCACAATTGTAATATAGCTCACTGTTTAAAGTAAAGGGATATTTTTATACCATTAACCAACCGTGTCACTTAAATAAAAACGACACACGACTATGGTTTCAGATTCAGTCAGAAAGCTATAGTTACATCACTGACCAACCCAAGGCAGGTATGAAATGGCTGAATGCTGTCACACCCAAACAGATGCAACTAAAGGCGTAATAAAAGCTCATTTCATTTTTAGCCAAGGGGCAAGATCACTACAGTACTTACAACACACAATTACTACTGAAGGAACAATGAAATAACAGCAAATCCTCATTAGGCTACTTTGAATGCATCAAAAACAATGGAGTACAACTGCACCTCACAACTAATTTCTCATGGTTGAAAAATATGGAATGGCAACCATGAGGCTTTGAATGCTTTTTATTTGAACAATGTATAAATGTCGTCGTTGTCGTCCCCCCACACCCCGAGACAGAAGTTGCTGGGAACACGCATCAGGTGTTAGATGCCGCAACAGGCAGCATCTAATAACAATAATAATAATAGCACATTTCCTGAATCATTTGTCCTCAATCTGATCAAAGCAAACCTCACACATCCAGCAAATGTGTATTTGGAGCTGCTATTTGCATTCAGGCTCCATGTGATATTTTTTAGATTTCTTTAAATGTGTTATTAATTATGAATATAATTCAATTTGATTTTAATGATTTCAATCGCAGTATTAGATTGGATACTCTAATGGCTGAAGTGATAAATAAGGACAGAATTATTCTCACAAAAGGTCAGTTTGATATTTACAAACGCTGCATCATTTGCAAACCTGCAGTGAAAGTTGCTGTTTTTGTCTCCACGTTCGTTCTCCTCCCAAGTTGCAGGCTGGTGTTGTGCAAATATCATCTGACAGATGTGGGCTGCAGCCTTTGCACAGGCCCCTTGCCAATGCTTCCGTGAATAAGTCAGTAAATGGTACACGTGAGTGACAGCAGTGGCTTTCCACTCCAAGTCTCCCATCAATGTTGCCAGATGCTCAGCTGCCAACCAAAGTCTTAATACTTTGGCACAGCATGTTAGAGCAGTAAGCTGCTGCAGCATTTGGCTGTCAAACACTTATTAAAGCCAAACAAATGCATAGCTCCTCCATATTTCTCGCTTCTCTCCACCCACTCCCATCCAGCCTGAAGATTGCACTCAGAGACACTAAGAGCTCCAATGACCGCCACTGTATAAATGCAAGTTATTGTTGTTATATTTGCCATTTGAAACAAATCTTAATTTGTGGTCGAATTATTAATAAGGATGATTAGAATTGCATAAAATTTAAAGGTTATTTTTTTAAAATCCAAAATAGGTCACATGAAAAACATACAAGATGTATTCCAAAGAATTACTTGTCGGGTAATTCTTGACACTGCAACACACGTTTTAAACAAAAACACTTTCTAAACTTCCACTCCCACCCAATATGTGCACAAAAGTTCTAATTTTCCCTGGTCTAGCCATTATGCAAAGTTTATTCAATGAAACAACTGCCTCAGCAATTTCGTCCAAATCAGACCACGCGTGATATGCACCTTTGCCAGAAGACTGCAGCAGCTGACTCATCAACTGTAGCCGTGAAGCTATTATTGGCAAAAACATACAGGTCTCAGATATGGTCGCTGCCAAGTGTGGTGGTGAGGTGGTCCTGTCACAACCAATGCTACGTCAATTATTCACGGATCTCGGATCCAATGAATTTAGCATCTGTTTATAGGTTCAGGAATGTTTTCGGATGAGATGACTTGTCCCGCTATTAACCGTTATTCTGATGATAGCCTTAATCCCCACAATATAATTCTGCGAAGTGCTTTGAGACGTCTAGAAGACGTGAAAAGCCCTAACACTAAACGCAAGGATTATTATTAATCGGTAACTCTTCAGTTGGCATCAAATAAAGCTAATCTATCAAAATGCCATTTTACTAGATAATTACCAAATAGCACAGGGATTTTCAAGGTCAAACTGTTCGAAATAGAAACTCCACTGGTGCCTGTTGCATTCTTGCAGTGTTGCTTTAGTTTTGTTCCTTTCAATCAATCAATCCTTCCATTTATATAGTGCCTTTCACGTCGAGAGGACGTCCCAAGGCGCTGAACAGTCAGGTAGGGTCAAGATCAGGGGAGGGATCGGGGCAGGGTGAAGAAGAGTAGGAAAATTGACTGTATATGTGTGGGCAAAATGTGGCAGCCAAATTCTTGTCTAGTTGCACCTTATTTTTGGGTCCAACCACTCTCTTCCTAAACCAAGATAAGACAGCATTCAAATCCCTGCAAATTATTTTTCAACAGGTACAAACAGTTTTGACCACATTCTTGAAATTTCAAACATGTAAATAGGATGCTGAACAACAGTACTTTTCTACTTCACTTATTTCAATACACGAGAATGTGAGGATGTGGAATTTTAGTTATCTTATCAGGTCATCAAAACCATGGGAGTCCAAACCAAACTCCACTCCCCACCTCACCTGGTTTGGATTTAGCAGAATACGAGTGGTGTCAGATGAGGATAGGGTTGATAGGGATGTGGACCCTGTTGACAGAGAGAATGCAAGCTGCAGAGTTCTGGATGATCTGCAGCCTACAGAGGAAGGAGATGGGGGAGGACGACAAACATAGTTTGCATACTCAAGCCTGGATGTTACGAATGCGTGGATGCGGGCGGCCTGCGCTGACCGTGGTGCAAACAGGCAATGTTGTGGATGTGGGGAAAGGCACAGTAGGTCATAGCATATGTGAAAACCTACGCCAGACTACATAATGCTGGACTTCCAAGTATCACTTCAATGACATGCACGTACAAGTTAAGCATTGGCGATAAGACAGCACCTAAAAAAACTCAATCCACTGATGTGTTTTTACTCTTGATTCTTGCCCCACCCCAGGTTCATTCACTTGCAGAGACAGGGGGGACTTATTTCCTAGAACCTGAATAAACCGGTAAAGGAAACGGTTTTCATTTCACAGAAACATTGTTTACAGTACACATCAACTTGGAAAAAAAACAGTGGGAGGGAACAGGTTGGCCCAGTTACTGTGCACTGACAAATCTGTCCTGTACAGTACTGTACAAAGTGAAATATTCCAAACCAGATCCCAAGGAGCGAGTGGAACCATTCAACTTCAGTGTTGGCGGCAGGAAACCCAGCACTGGGCAGCATGGATTCTACACCTTTAAAAACATAGCACTTGCACCCCATGCAAAAGGCACAATAATGTAAACGGCAACCAGAGATTTAATGACAGTTCTCATTAAAGGAGGGGGGCCCGGGTACAGTCATTTATCACAGGACAAGTGGAATGTTGGATCCTTTATTTTTTTTTATCTCTCTCACGGCTGCCAAGAAATAAAATCTCTCCAAACAATGTAACCCCCTCCTGGTTGACTTCACTCATTTTCTCCTCCAACAACTTGCCTGACAACACTCAATTCCTTTGCACCCAAAGCAAAATTTGGCTTGGAGAGAAGAGATTTGCCTGCAATACATTTCTCTAGAGGTTTGCACAGCAGGTGGGGGGGGGGGGGGGGGGGGAGGTTAGAGAGAAAAGAGAACAGACACCAAACATCTCCTGCTCTGGTGTGTTTTCTAAAGCATAAAAATGCTTTACTATCAACTGAGTGTGAACAGTGTTATTGTGCTGATTAATGGTGTTTATGTGATGCTTTCCTTGCTGTGTGCCCCAGAGTGAGCCAGTTTTGGATCGTCCTTATATCATTTGTAATACCAACTATGTCTCTCCAGTACGTCTCTATTACTGCAAACCAAGATACTTTAGGCTGTAAAACGAAAGACAATCCCCAACAGGCAAAAAAAGATCATTCCAAAAACCTTCAGAACACTGCAAATTCATCCCTGGTGCTGATTTCAAGAAAACACTAATTTCACTCAATCTGAACCTCAACACCCCCTCCCCCCCTCCCCCCCAATCTTCATCTTGATAATACTGCACTTGGTGTTTACACTGCCTTTTGCAAAATACTGTGCACTGCACAAAAACAGCACACCAGTAAAATATTTAACATTTTGCCCTCAGAATTCCAACCCATTGTGATTCAATGCAGGTGGTAATGGAGGAGAAATGGAGGTTAGTGGGAGCGCCGGTAAGAATGAGGAGATAATTAATACGACTAAGGCAAAGAAATCCGAGTGGTTTTGATAAGAAACTAAATGGGACTCGGGTGGATGTAGGTACACCAGGTGATCATAGGATTGATAAAGATGAGTTTTTCCTGCAGTCACAAATCTGACCGACTCAAACAGATTTCAGCAGAGGTTTCCAAGAAGGGTGGGAGAAATGCAAGTGAGAATGCAACCCAGTACAGAGTAAACCATATTAAGTTTTGTGACTAAAACCACCATACAAAGCAATTTGCATACAAACAGACAAGCTATAACATGGCGGCAAGGTTAGGATAACGTATTCTGAGCTGAGTTGGATACATTACTTGACAGGTATATTAATACCTTCCAATAAATGAACCATAATATTTTGTACATTAAGTGAAAAAGTGCTCACACAACATTAATAAGTAAGCTGCAGTCATTCAGGGCTAAATGGTTAGTGCACAATTAAATACTGGAAAAGACTGCAAATAAATGAACATATGGAAGATTAATTTGTTGTAGCTTGTGCAGCCAATCAAAACCTTACAAGTCTGCAAAACCTTTCCTGGCTCATTTCAAATTTTGCTCCAACGGCAAATCAGAACCTGAGAACTGAATACATCTGATCATTCACTAACCACTTCACCCTACATTTATTGCCTATACGAACGGTGTTTAAAACAGTCCCTTTTTATTTTGTCGAATAACAGCTCTTTACAACAATAAGCTTTTGGCAGCGTTTCAACCCCCTCCCTCTTACCCATTCAACATGCGCTCCTCACCCGAGTCCTGCTCCATGAAGAAGCACAAAAATTCTGGCAAATGTTCTCTCTCTGTGAGCACGTTATCTCCACTCTGATCACCACTTTCTCCCCCCCCCCCCCCTTAAAAGAACTGGCTCCTTTTTGTTCTACTGGAGTAGACATGTTGGTCATGCTTCAGCACCTCACCAGAGTGCAATTAAGTTATTTGTGTGTGATTCTTGAGTGGAAGTAATGGGAGGCTCTTTGAACCAGTGCCAAACCTGCTCTGGTCTCCAGCTGTACTCCACAAACACACACAGGTGGAGTTGGGAGCAGGAAGCCTGAATGTTTTTTCCTCTCCCATAAGATGTGGAAGCCAACCCCATTCTGCTATTGTCCTGGCTTGATCGACTACATCAACCAAGACCGAAAATTTATCCCGCACCAACTAACTGTAATATAGAAAGAAGTTAGTCCTTATCGTTCACTGGTTAGTTGTTTTCTCGCTGGCTGTTTAAAAATCCTAATAGACAAACATAGGAAGCTCAAAATCAAAATTAATTCTCTGTAGCACTTTTACCTAAACAATGTTTTTTAAAAAAAATACTTGCATTTGATATTGCATCTTATGTAATTGACACCTCTCTTATGTGCTTCACTGAATATACTGCAAAGCCAATTGACTGCATAATGTAAGGGTTGAAAAAAAAATCTTTCTTGTAGCCTCCAAAAATCTAAAAACTGAAACATGAAATCCGTCCGGCCTAGAAACAATAGACAAACAGGTGGATTACCTGCAACACTAACTGCTGCCAAGCAAACGACTCGCTGTTCCCAGCGTTGGCAATGCTCGCTCTGTCTGAGGGCACACTGGTACGCTCAAGTTGCGTGGAAACATTACGCCGCTCTTCCTCAAGTGCTCGAGTCAGCCTCTCAAAGCGGGCCTCCTGCTCTTTAACCGAGGCTAGAATGCTAGCGGCGGATCTCACATCATAATCATCCATGATTGTCCTGAGGTTCTTGCCTGGTGTCTAGTCAGGCAAGGGTTAGAGGTTAGCAGGTCAGTAAAGGTAGCCTTTGTTAAAAAGCAGAAATGAGCATGCACAAGGTTAATAAAGAAAAGCGCCACAAACTGAAGTTTTACTTTAATAGTTTCTAAAGTTAAAGATGTGGAATCACCTGCTACAGCTACAAGGAAGTCTAGGAAAGCACACAGCAGCCTCAAGCAGAGTCAGAAAGCTGCAACAGAGAAGAGGAAGGAAAAAAAGTTACGCAGGACAGGAATGCTAAAAAAAAAGGTCAGCTGAAAGATCAAAATTCAGGATCATAAGAATACAACTCAATTCCA
Organism: Hydrolagus colliei; assembly: GCA_035084275.1. NCBI lineage: Eukaryota > Metazoa > Chordata > Chondrichthyes > Chimaeriformes > Chimaeridae > Hydrolagus > Hydrolagus colliei. The sequence goes on along the minus strand of CM068761.1, from coordinate 1,158,649 downwards.
ACAGGAACAGCTCCAACCTCCCAATACATTTGGCGAATACATGGCACCGTGTGAACCCACTCATGTAACAAAAATGATAATTTTTAAATGATACTTGCATTTATGTACATTACTATAACGTTGATTTATTACTGAAATAAAATGGGGATCATAGTTTGCCTTACAGGGTGGTTTCATTGCTCCCCCAACCCCGCTCACGTCACTCCCTCAATTTCATCTGATCCACCCCCTCCCTCCATAACCTGTAATTGCTATGTTTCTAGAAGAGAAGCACAAAGTATTACTGATGCAGCCCACGGACATTTTTCAAATAGGCCACCTGGCCGTCAGCAGCTAAAAGGTTGGACCACAATTTAGACAATGAATAAGTAAGAGTCTTGCTCTCTGTGAACTTCCCCAGGGAAAGTTCTACTCTTCGAGAGGACAGATACCTCTTGTTTTTATTTCATGTGTGCAACACTGCACAGTCATCTCTCTTCAAATTGATGAAAAATGACAGAAATGAAACTAGGAAATAAATCAGCATCTAAAAGTGAAATATAGTATAATGTTTCAGAGAATGATATTTCATTAGAACTGAAACAATGCCTTAAAATCAGCAGATGGCAAGTATTTGAGCAAGTATTTTAATCCCCCAAATGAAAAATTGTTACTGGGAGGATGGGGAGGGGTACAGGAGCAGTTGAGATAGCAGGAATAAGGGATGACATCCGAGAAAGCCAGAGAAATAACACTTCTAAAGAGATCGAGTCGGCCACAGTCCCTCAATTTCAGTTCCAACAGTCAAACCTGAAATGTTTCCATACTAATCTCTTTAGATGCCAAGTGACATGCCGTGAATTGCTAGTTGCCAGTTTACAAATCTAGTACAGTATTTAGTTATTTCCATTTCTACAGATTGCTGAGAATTCTGACATGCAATTTTTGACTGACTCTACTCTGACCGAACACTTGATAGCACACGATAAACATCAGGAAAAATCACTGTTGTAAATGAAGTAGCTTTAGGGTTTAAATAAAATGACACACAGAAAGTTTGAGATCTGTAAACTTCAGATAACGGTCAAACCGGAGTCTCCTTTGAACTGAACTGGCTCCAAAGTGACACGTTTGACAACGGAGGGTGGGAATCGAGCCAACCCTTTATAGCGGTTTCTAGTCCAGTTCCTAACCCCGGGAGGTCTGCTGTATCCAAACGAGGGCGTGCTGATGACAGGATAGCCCAGCCTGGCTCATTGGTGGGAAGGAATTGGAAGGGCAGAGAACTCTCCCGCACCTGGTTTGTTAACCCAGGAAGCCAAACTGATAGGGTGATCCTAACTGGATACGCGGCAGGAAAGCTTGCACACGGTTTTCTCAATGGCATATTTATTGGGTGGTTTTTAAGCTGGTTAGAGCTCAGCTGTACGCACACGGACACTTGGGGGTACCCAGGTTTTGGCTCTTGCCAACCCGCGCCTAATACCTTCTGGAATTAGCTGAACAGGATGCATCCTTTGGGTGAGTGTGCATGGCATTCCAACAAACCTCTCTGTAATTTCCATGTGTAGGTGGGATGCACGGAAGTCTCAGTTTGGTTTGGATGGTGAATGGGTTTTCGCAGCATGTGCCAGATCTGGCCAACCCCAAATTATTAACAATTTGTCTGCAGTTACTTCAAGCTCCTAGAAAATCATCTGACAGGCTAGATAGGCTAGGGTTATTCTCTCTGGAGCAGAGAAGATTGAGGGGAGACCTAATAGAGGTTTATAAGATCATGAGGGGTTTCGACAGGGCAAATAGAGAAAAACTATTTCCACTCGTGGGTGAATCTGTGACTCGTGGTCACAGATTTAAAATAGTTTCAAGGCGCAGTAGAAGGGAGCTGAGGAGAAATTTTTTCACTCAGCGAGTTGTTCGAATCTGGAATGCATTGCCTGAAAAGGTGGTGGAGGCTGATTCGATAACAACTTTTAAAAGGGAATTAGATCTTTATTTAGGGAGAACGGGTCTATTAGGCTATGGGGAGCGGGCAGGGCAGTGGGATTGAATCGCTCTTTTCAAAGAGCCGGCACAGACTAGATGGGCCGAATGGCCTCCTTTTGTGCCGTAAAATTCTATGATTCTATGACAGATATTAAAATGTGATGATCAACCCGCTGTCGTACATATTTTCACAAATAGCGTTGTGCTACACCAAGTCAAAATGAAACAGGATCATTGTTTCCAGATGATAAAATGCTGCAGACACTGTCAAAAAGACATCGGTAGTCAGCGTCTCATTGTCATGTTGGTTTAACTATTTTTTTCTTAGATTTAACAGTTGTGAAATGAACTGTCAAGGACAGGGAAGTAAAAAAAATGACAGAATTGCAACAATACTAGAACTGGACTGAATTCTCCTCCCGTCAACTTTTTGAGATAAGGAATTCCTACAGGCTTGCAGTGGCATGTAACACTACAGGCAATATTCTAAATTGTCCTGGTAAATATATCAAGACAACAGCTCTTGCAATTATAATTCTAATCAGAGCACGGAAATGTTCTTGGACAACGCAGCAGTTTCTCAGGCGTTAACGGCCTTCGCATTCCAGGGCCCATTTTGATTCTAACAATGTTTCAACTGACACTGCTGGAATTGGATTACACTACTGTTTTTCCAGTTCTCTCAAAGTACAAATCAAGTTTTAATACTGCACTTAATTTAATCAATTAAACCCGAAAGGATTAAAGCTGAAACCTACAGTAATGCAAGAGCATTTATTGTCCAACTATCACATTTTGAATCATACATATGTTTTGATTACTTATCTATTCCTTGCTTATAGGAAGGTGTAGAGTGAGTGACTGAACCTGTACGGAGTCAGTAATGAACTCACATCCAGGGAGGAAAATAGCCAGGGAGGAAAATAGCCAGCAAGATATTTCTGCATTAGGATTTCACCTGTTCCAATCTTTTAATCTTTAGTGAAAGTAACAGAGCACAAAATTAAATCATATTTCAAGCTTCTGTTTTTCATGTTTCTGTTTCAAATGATAGAGTGTGTCAAAGAAGTTGACCATAAATTCGCTCTAATTGGCAATTTGAGGAGCTCTGTGCGAATGAATGGCAGTCGAGTGGGAATGTGATGGACAGAACAGAGCAATTTTCTAAAGCAAGACTGAGGCAGAATTCAAACACGTATGTCTTATTCAACCTACACTCACGGCACAGAGTGGTGATGGTGGAAAAGTGCCCTGTTCGCCAAAGGAGAAAAAACCCCCTCAGATTCCCCCTTCCCCAACAGTGCCAAAACAAGGTTTCCATGAACAGACTAATTGAATGAAACACGTCAAAATGGATCAGGGCCTGCTTCTTGACAGTCACCCACAGTATATCTTCAGCAGCTAACACACTCAGAAGCAATCCCAACTTCAATCAGCTGAAACTTATGATGTCTTAAAAACTCAGATCTAAACTGTTCCAAAAGTGAAGGGACTTCAACATCCAAGAGATAAAAAAAATGAGTCTACCAACGAAAATCTCCATCAAAAACAAAATACTGTAGTTTGGAATGTGATGAAATACAGGTCAAATTCAGTGTTTAAATGTGACCATGAAGCTAACCTCGCACACGAGTTCTGAATGTCCAGCAACGCCTTGGGACGGTCCTCCTGACGTGAAATGCATGATACAGGCGTAATTTCGTTGCTGTTGTTGTTAATACAATGACGTTGAAACAGCTTTCTCTGATAAGCTGCTCCAATACTATTTGCAGATTGGAACAAATTTCTCTTCTTGAAAAATTATGAAGTGTTTAAATCACAGATTAACAACAAAATTTGGGAAAAGGAAAGCTTTACCAAATTTTTTTAAATGAACAGTTATCAAACCACCATTACTATGAAACTATGTTGCGCTAATTATTCATTTTTGAAAAATCATTTAAATTGTGCAATACAAAGAAATTAATTACTCAAAAAGCACAATGTTCTCCTGAACATAGATAAAATACCCAAACCTACCATGTGTGTATTCACCCTTCAGCTTGACACAGTATCAAGCACTGAACATCAGATCCGTGACAAGTCAGCACTGCAGCCTTATAAACATGAGAGGCACTATAAAAGGAAACAAAACAGAAAACTATCAGGTCTTATTTGAAGACAAAATTAGGAAGTATAAAAGAATAAGAGGGATGCCTTCACACCTTAACCAAAGCATCAGCGCCCCATAGTAATAATCCTTGCATTTGATATAGTGCTTTTCATGTCTTCCAGGAGGACAGGTCTGGGGGAGGACAGGTTATAGGGATTCTTATTAGGTGTGTGTGGAGTAATAATAATTTGGTTACTTTTCGCCCAAAAATATACAGTCAATTCAGTTTACAATGTATTCCATGTAGTATTTTGAGACATCTAGCAGAGGTGAAAAGTGCAATACCAAATGCAAATATATCAGTATAATAATAATAATCCTTGCAAGTGGTTAGTCACAAGTATGGTTCAGAGAAAAAAAAACTCATCCTTACAGAATATCCACATCCACATGGAAAACTCCTATTTCAGCATTAAATTTTGCCCACAAAATACAGTCAATCCACTTCAGTGTATGCTGTGAAATTCCTTTGAGACGTATCAAAGACATGATAAGGCGCTATATCAAGAGCAAGGATTATTATTTTTAAGAGATTTCCTAAACAGGAAATCTTCCTCCCAATGAACCAGAACTCAAATGAGAAAAGCTGCAAAAACAATTTTTTTATTAAAAAAAACAGATGAGTATTTTCGTCAACAATGGTTTATCTATTGTGAGGACAGCCCACTGCGTTAGCCAACGGCCGGATCCATTCAGCTTTAGCAATTTAACAATACTTATACAAATGCAGAGCAAGGCAGTTTAGCATCACATTACCACACATATATCCCCAGAGCAGGTTGAGGATTCACTTCATATAAACATACCAGGTATGTGACATTACCAGGTCATCAAAAAGTCATAAGTGTCACCCATGAGCAGGTTAGTTCTTGAAACAATGAATTTAGGGTTGCATTGAATTTCCATTCGGGGTCCAGTTTATTTGTTACCTAACTGAGGGCAAGGGTTAGGATGGTCAGGAAAAATTGGGATTAATAGTTGGAGATTACACCATATGAAGCAACCAGATCTGATTTATTGCTATAATTATACAGCAGAAGATGGATATCCTGGCAACCGTGCCAGCGATCTTGTTACCAGGATATGAGAAACAGAGCTGGACTAGGCCCAGGGTCTTCAGAATAAACAGATGCTACAAAACAGAACAAAGTTCAGCTTCTATTATCTTGTTTCAAGGGTAATAGATTACATTGAAATTTCAAGGGTGGGGAAGGGAACAAGAGTACATAGAGATATCCTAAAACCCAGAGAGGTACTCTAAATAAAGGAACAAGCCTAGTGTATAAATATGAAAGGAGAACCCAAGCTAAATAAGAATGCTGTACAGTGTAAACTGTATATTACAGAATCAGTTCAAGTGGTTCACTGATATTCACTCAATCAAAACCTACATGTATATAGCGCCTTTCACGTCGAGAGGACATCCCAAGGCGCTGTACAGTCAGGTAGGGACAAGGGCAGGTGGGTGGGGGGAGGGGTCGGGGCAGGATGAAGAAGAGTAGGAAAATTGACTGTATATTTGTGGGTGAAACGCAGCAGCCAAATTGCGCACAGCAGCGTCCCCACAAAGAGTCATGGAAGTGGGATTAGGGGAAATGCGGGGAAGGGTCGAGGTAGGGGGAAGGAAAGCAGGAAAGCCGACTGTATACTTGTGGGCGAAACGCAGCAGCCAAATTGAGCACAGCAGTGCCCCACAAACAGTCACAGAAATGGGGCCAGAAATATCAGCCAAGAGTAATGCTGCAAAGACTATATTTAGATCAGACAGAGAGGCCTGTAGCTCGGTGGTTAGTCGCCTCGTAAGCAAGAGACTTGGTGAAATGTTGGGCAAGTTTCCGTATTCCACACGCCTATTTACCCAGAAGTAAGAACTCAGCTGTTAGTCGATTAGCAGATTGGTTTTCCAGGGATAAAAAAAATTAATAATTTAAAAAATAATAATTCGGTAACTCGATTCACGATTATACGTGGAACACTGCTGCGCGCAATTGGCTGCTGGGTTACATGCACAAATACAGTTAATTCACTTCATACTATATTCTGTGACGCACTCTGAGATGTCTAGAAGATGTGAAAAGCACTATGTCAAATGCAAGGAATACTATTATGATATCGTAGGGCAGACTGTACAGCAGTCACAACCGCTCTGCGGGTAGGAAAGGAATTGAGATTTATTTGCCGGCAGCTCTAGCTGGTCAGCTGGCCCCAAAACAAACTGCTTGGGATGTTTCTGTCCTTCCTCTGTATTTTGATAAGCATCCTGACACAAACGACATCCCAAGGCAAGCCTGCCTGACTCGCGTGCCCGAGTGAGCACTTTTAAGCTGGCTATTTAGTGAGAGAGGCACAAGAACAGTTACTCCAGAGCAAATAATGTGGAAGCACAAATGCGTTCTGCCAACGATTTCAAAACAAAACGTTGAAATTAAATTTAAATATTGAAGAAATATTTATATTGAGCAATAGCATTCATGATCCAATGCCGGGTCAGATAAGATTCAAATGTACTGCAATTTCCAGTGATCAAAGTAGAAACCTCTGTGACTTTGTTATCTTTCTAAGCTCTTTTGCTCGCTCAGACTTAAAAGTATCTACAGATTAGTTTTTTTTTCAAAATGTAGATATGCATTACAGCCAGATCTACAGTCCCTAAAGGAAATAAATTTAAAATCTTCAAAGGAAAAAGTATGCTAATCTTCTAAAATTATACAAGCAGATCAAGCTTTCCTGCTCGCTTTATAAAGTCATTAAGGATTGTGAAGTTCAACATTTTTTCTCTACTACACAAGTCTGCAGTGAAACTTGCAGATATGAAGTCTCGTCATGAACATTTCCATATTCAGCTAACACTTTTTTTAAACTAAGTACTTACATTTTTAACACATTTCAAACTGTTCAATTTGATTTAAAAGTAATACCTTGCTGTGGGAGTAATGAAATCCAGTGAAATGAAAGTAGTGTTACTCTACTTTAACATTCATCGAACATTTCTGTATAACAGCAGATTTTCGGTTCACTGTATTTTTGAAATGCATACAAGCAGGTAGAATGCAGTTCCAGTTACAAACCAGGCAATATTTCTCAACTATTATCTCGTTTCATTTGAGCAGAACTCTCAATAACTAACATGTTGCCTTTTATTTGTGTTGCCTGAGAAGCACTTTGAGATGCTTCAACGACGTGATTGGACTTTGCAACACCCAGAAACTATCTCACATATTTCCATGAAGCTCCGCAGTGCGTATGGAGCAGTAATAACTTGCATTTATACAGTGCCCTTCAGAGCACTTTACAATGACAGTCGAGATGGGGGTGGTGGTGGGGTGGGGGGGAGAGGCTGAAACAGTCCTCTCGACATGAAAGGCACTCTATAAATGTAAGTTGGTTGTTGTTGTTGCTGTTTTTAGCAGTGCACAGGAAATTTGACAATTTGCCCTTCAAATGCAGTTTTTAAAATTGTATTACGTTAATACACCACGTGGAACACATCCGAGGATAATTACTTTACATTCAAAGTAGCTTCAAATTTGCGTTTTGAAATTGAACATGTAGATAAATTAATCAAACTTTATTTACCCTACATATAAATATGTCTGGCCCTGCTGGGAATCATACCAGAGTAAAATGGATTACCCATGCAATACACACCTCAAATTATTCACAAAGAATAAAAAAACATGAATCTTATCACACGGGTAAGTCAATCCTCAGGCCGTCTTTGATCAAAATGCCAACCGACTGATGAGTGAACCTGACAATTGTTTTCAAAATTGGCAATTTTAACATTTGCCTTCAATAGTGAGTTTCCACTGATTCTGAAGATTTTTTATATGATGAGAACGGTGTTATCTCCGCTTTACCTGAAATACTCAGCAACAAAGCCTCTCAACACACTAACTTACAAGTTAATGCTAATATGGTTCAGCATTTAATAAATAGAAATGATGGGAGAAATGAAACATTTACCGAGTGTTAAATATTTTAACACAAGTGGTAAATTATTCATCTCCTGTTTAAAAGAAATTTAAAAAAAAACTTAATTCCTTGAAGTTTTGAAGGGAAGTGCTAGCATACCATAGCCAGGGGTGTGTGTGTGTGTAGGGTTTCACTTCAACCCTCAATAAATAGAAGAAATTGGGAGAAGAAATGAGGGGAGGCAATATATGCAAAATAGTACAATTTTAAAGGGTGTGAAGGAACAGAGAGACCTGAGGATTTGTGTGAGTGACTCTTTGAAAGTGACAGGACAGGTAGACAAAGCCGTTAAGAAGGCATATGGGATACTAGGCTTTATAAATAGGGGTATAGAGTACAAAAGTCAGGAAGTGCTGATTAACCTGTATAAGACTTTGGTTAGGTCTCAGCTGGAATACTGTGTGCAATTCTGGTCACCACACTTTAGGAAGGATATTAAGGCATTGGAAAGGGTGTAGAGGAGATTTACTAGGATGCTACAAGGAATGAGGGACTTCAGCTACGAGGAAAGGCTAAATGGGCCAGGCTTATTCTCTCTAGAACAAAGAAGATTGATAGGAGACCTGATAGAGGTGTATAAGATTATGAGAGGTTTCGACAGGGTGAATAGGGAAAGACTGTTTCCACTGGTGGGCGAATCAATGATTCATGGTCACGGATGTAAAATAGTTTCAAAACGAAGCAGAGGGGAGCTGAGGGGAAATGTTTTCACTCAGCGGGTTGTTCAAATCTGGAATGCATTGCCTGAAAAGGTGGTGGAGACAGATTCCATAACAGCCTTTAAAAGGGAACTAGATCTTTATTTAGGAAGAACAGGTCTGATAGGTTATGGGGAGAGAGAGCTGGGCAGTGGGATTGAGTTGCTCTGTTCAAAGCGCGGCACAGACTAGATGGGCCAAATGACCTCCTTTTGTGCCGTATATAAAAAAGATATGCGGTAAAAGTTCAAATGTTGAGTTCTAGTACGCAATGAGACTTGCATTTTGAATGCCAGGAACAGCATGAGATTTGGAATGATACCAACCAACTCGGGTCAACTAAAAACAGTTGGAGACCGGCTGGTGCATAGGTTACTTAGTTCGGCTTCTTAAACAAATTATAACTTGGCGGATACCTATAAGGATGCTTTTACGATAGGTACATATTCCCATCTTTAATATGATGTCCTACCTTTCCACATGTTCACACCTTCAAATATCTTACAAATAGAAGCAGTCATTTAGATGAAAAACTGAACGTTAATTCAGCACTACACTTGGTTCCGTTACACACTTCCCATCGCAGGAATATGCAGCATTGTTATTCAAGTTGTATCTGCTGGTAAAGTTTAATGTGCTTATTAAATCCTTGAAACGCAGTAAATAAACAGAAGATATTTTGGCAGCAGTTCATGCTTTGAGAAGCTCAAATTAATTTATCTTTGTAGAAGAGGACAATTCAGTTGTAACTAGTGGTGGGACCACATTAAATTTAATTCCGTGTTCAGTTCAAATAAGTGAATTTACTTAATTTTGAGAGAACATCCAATTAGGGTTTTATTGGGAGTTTACATATTGTGTGCAGCTCCAAACAATTTAACACAGAATTTAATTTATCAAAGGCTACACAGTCAAGCAGAGACAAGGATGACTTTATACACAAGAGCAAATTGTCTGCATTACAGTATTTGAGATATTATTATAGGCCCTATTGCACATAAGCAAACTGGACATAACACAATCATCAATATTTAAATAACAAGTTGGGGTACCCAACAAATGACCAGGAGATGAATGAATGAAATATTGAATAAATGAAGTATTAGATAATTTACCAGTTGTGCTCACCATATGGTTTTAACGCGCTCATATATTGCAAATGGCCAGATTAAAAATCATTTCATTAAAACCATACCAGCTTTGTATCCCAATTTGGCCCATTGCCAAAGAATGTCTCTCTGAACTCCTCAACCCTTACACGTAAATTATGTGCTGCGATCAAAGAAATCCAGGTGATTTTCTAAGTATTTCAGAGCTTAAAGTTGGCAAACTATTGAATTCAATCTAAACTGTAGTCAGTTTTCTGTGTTTTTAAAAAAAAGTCAGCCTGTGAATTTACCAAATTCTGAGTTTTCTGAAATGCGAGAACCAAGTAACTCTAGACCAAAGTGGAATTTCTCCCACTTTGTGTCTAGCACCATCTCTAGTCTTGGCTGGATCCAACTCCTGGATTTGGTTACTGTTTGCAAATCTCCAGCAGTTTTCCATCTGACCAGCCACAAAAGTATGTTCTCTGGAAACACTAGATGGATTTCTGGAGCTTTTCTTTTAGGATGTTAACTATCTTGGATTCTGTGAGGCCCACGGTTTTCGGATTTATTGTGCTGCCTCCCAATTCCCAATATAAATTTTAAAGTGTTAAAATTCGTTAGCAGGTGATTGCGGATTGGAGCCACCCTCGACAGAATTCAGTCAACTTACTAATAAAGCACTCTGGGATGATACTCTGTGAGGAATGCGGTAAAAATGCAAGTTGTTGTCGTCATGGAAGGAGATCCTCTCGGCATTCTTACGGATGAAAGAAACTATAAACTAGAAAAAAAATCCTTTCTAACTAAATAGTCACGTTTGAATCTCGTCCTTATCAGTATGCCAAAATCTATCCATTCAGGACATTAAATTCAAACTGTCTGGAACAGATCACAAAATCTCTTCCCATATATAACAGGACTGCACCAACAATGGCAGTCGAATCAAAATAAACTGGAAACTTCCTTCATCTGGAAACACAACTCAATATTAGCCTTCACAAAGTGTGCGATTACAGTCAGCTTCTGTAATACATAATTTCCACCTTTCAGTGTTGGTTTTAATTTTGTAATCCCATTACAAAAGATTTTGTATTTCTCCCGAGTCTAAACCTGTTGCAACAGCTACCTGGCAGCCAAAGTTAAATTACATTTACATTTCAACACGCAGATAAAGAGATAAATGCATCTCTTTAGGCCCATTTTGGCTTTCAGCCCGCCGCTTTAGTTCAGTTCTTAAATCACTGGCTATGAATTGCTTAATCTGCTAAAATATCAGGGCATCACAATTAAGTCCCAGCAATTTGAAAATATCACATTGTAAAATAGGTAGAAAAATAAAGCAAAAATTGAAATAAGTCTACCAATATACAAGAATAACTGTCATTCACATAGCACCCGTCACGCAGGGTAGCATCCCAGAACCGTCGATCGTGGAGGAACACTGTTCAATACCTGATAAACATCTTGTATAAAATTGAATATTGCAAACAAACACTGCAGAATTACTGTGGTGGGTGGGCGGGGTGGAATGGAAGTTCACAATTTGAGGAAAAAATATATAAAAGCAATATCCATTCAGGATGACAACTGATCAAAACACTATTTTGTTTTTCCAACAGCAAAAGCTTTCCTTTCATGGTTGCTTTGGAGCAACATAATAATAGTAGCATTTCATATATTCTGACATCTTCGTGTCACATCTTTTGAGACATTGCAAAGTGCTTCACAGAATATACTGTAAAGTGAATTGACTATATTTTCTGGGGGAAACTACAATTATGTTCTATTCCACTAACATGACATAAAAAGGTGCATCAGAGAGTTGAACTTCCCAGGCATCTCATTAACGTATTTCACAGGCAATTATAACTTTAACTATTCACAAATGTCAATGTCAACCCATTTCTGAAGGGTTCGGCAATCTATCGGGTGGACATCAGACAACACCTGTCTGTCAATGAACATATCAATAAGCCTAGTTGTGTCTTACCTTAACTTAAAAATGACCCTATCCATACTTTTAAAACATGATTAAATAGGTTTGTATCAGCCAGTTTAATTTGGATCATAAATGTGAAAGGTGCTATACAAGTGTAATTTTGTTGTTGTTGTCAATACAGTCAATTCACTTTATAGTATACTCTGTGAAGCGCTTTGAGATGTCGATAAGATGTGAAAAGAACTATATCAAATGCAAGGATGGATTATTATTAGTCAATGCAATTTTCCTTTTCAGTTTAATCAGGCAATAAAACTCTCAAACATCTCTCATTTCAGAATGAAATCCAAATCACATAGTATTAACTCATACAGATACATAATTTTGTGATCAGGCAAAGGATCAAATATTCCCAACTATTGTGCTACATTAAAAATAACCTATTCCAGTCTCCCCGCAGCCCTGCATAGCCAATGCTAGTCCGAACCTCCCACGATTTGGATTCAGTTACAATTAGACCAACTGACATATTTCACATTTTTTGTTAAAGGGGCTAAGTAGAGGCACCTGGCCGGCCTCTACTGCCTTCCTGTTGCACGTCAGCAGTACATTTGTTGTGTACAGTGTTTAACAACAACAACTTTGGTTTATATAGCGCCCTCCACGCCGGACAGCGTCTCAGAGCGCCTGAACATCTAGACTTTTTTTAAAAAAAACTTCCAGAAGACGTGGAAAGCGCTAAATCAAGTGCAAGGATTATCATTATTTTCTTCAAAAGAAAATGGATCACATTGAACGATACAATTTTATCAACTGAGTTTAAACAATTATGTTCAACCTAAAGCATTTTTTAAAAAAACTGATAACCGAGCAACAATTTTGAAGCAACTGAAATAACCTGATGTTATCTCTGCTGGAGAAATCCATTTATTACATTAAAGGGTGTGTTTTTGCTTTCAAGACCGAGGAAACAGGACAATTGTATTCACGACAGCCCTCGAAAACATTAAACCTATAAAAATTATATTCCTTAGTCACAAAACCAGATGTTAAAATAGGTTCTTTGCTTTTAATCCTCATATGAGAGAACATTAAATGGGTGATGGAATAGAAAGAAAAATTTGGTCAGACTCTATATATAAATCATTTCAGCTCTAGAAATCCCTTTCTAAGCGAAACTGCACTTTAAAAAATGTCAGCAATTTTGAAAAACACAGATGCAAAGTTAGAAACTTATCAAAGTTACAATTTTAAAAAAATATTTAGCTGTGAACATCTAAGACCCACAGCATAAAAAAGTTGAATTTAGCCTTGATATAAAATGCAGCACTTCAAATCCCTGGAAACTGAAATATGTTCAATACAAAACACAAGACAGCCCAAATAGAGGTTTTATGATCAACACAGGATGAATGCAGCCTTAAACAAAAATGAACAGATCAATTTGTTTCCAAATCCAATCAATGTATGTTTAAAAAAAACAAGAATCTCAAAAACAGCTCCTGATCAATGTCTGCATTCAAATGCATCAGATGAATTCTACACAGGAACAAAGTTATTCAAGCAGCTAGCAGCTCAAACAGTCGAGTGCTCAAATCTCAACCAGGACTTAGGGAATTGAGTCCCAAGGCTGCCCGCCACTCAAGTTCACTTGGCTCAGTTGAATAAGATGTGTCACTTCTCAGAGGGTTGCTCGATGAAGTGCCACATGATGAGAGGCAGTTTCAGCTTTATTTTTCCTTTAATTATGTAAGCTGCACTGAGCAATCTTAAATCAATCTATCATTTATTTGAACGCGTACAACGCATAGGGCAAGATTCACATGGACTGTAAAAGGGTTTACTGTAAATCAGTTTGAGTAAGAACACTGGCAAAAACTTACAAAAATAGACAAGGGTGACATCTTGACAGATGGGTCAGCTAGTCGCTGCTTAAGGACAGCAACCAAGCTTTCTCTCCTCTCTGCAAAGCAATATCCAGATCCCTGTTGGATTAAGCAGTTTGCCTCAAAAGAGGCAGGTAGAGGAGCTAACAAAGACCAGTTTTATTGTTGGTAGCTTTCAAGTCCTCAAAGGCTACTTACTGTGGCTGAAGATGGTTTGTGTATCTACAAAACCACTTCACACCAATGAGCAAACACTGTGAAGGCACACGAGAACTCAAAGACTACAATCAATCCTGATCAAAAGCCTGGAGAAAATCTCGCTGATATTCAGACAGTTCCCATCCAGCATCTTCAGACTGCAGCCGAGGCAGAGCCTAAGACCACCAAGATAGACTGATGCCTCAGCTCAGTTTCAAAAATAATTTTGTTCTATCAACCTGCCTAAAGTGTAATGGGTTGGATCACAAAACATGGAAATCACTAAATCGTTAATAATTCTAGGGATAAGTCCCAAACTTCACAATGTAGGGAAGCTTTGAGTAACTGGTTACTCAAAACCAGTTAATCCGCTTCCCAGCAGCTGAAAACGTTAAATGCCTGGAACAGAACCTCGGTGACCTTTTCTGGAAGTTGTATCTCTGAAGGACAAGGGCACTGGAGGAGGAGGGGGCAAAGGGAGAACATTTGTTGAAAATAAAGTTTTAATATTGAGAATTTTTGTAATAGAGTATAAATAAATATAATAATAGAAATCAGTTTGTAGAATGAATTATATTTCCAACAGCTCATTCTTTACACCAAATGTGCAATCATTGAGCAGCAATATTCCTTGAATAGGAATATTCAATAAATTTCTCCCTCCAAACAAGCCCCAGTTCTGATGAAGGGTTGTAGACACTAAACGTTGATTCTTTTTCCTTTCTCCATGGATGCTGCCTGACCTGCTGAGTTTCCCCAGCAGCTTCTGTTTTTGTTCCTTGAATAGCTCCAATTGCACAGTTCCCTCATTATTGATATGTTGTCGCTTGCATTTTGGTCAAATATGTCCTTTCAAGACACAACAGCCATCAAGTAGCAATAAAAAAAAAGCTTGCATGAACTCCTTGCACAAATTGGTTTTGTCATTTATACAGAAAAAATACCTTTTAATTAAGAGGCATTTAGATTTACTGCCTCCTCGGAAATTCAGATTGGATGATGGGCAGCCACAAAACAAAAAGGAAAAGTAAAAAGGTGCACTAACATTTTGTGTACAGATGTGCAGGTTTAGCTGCTTGGCTGGGCAGGTAAATGGAAGCTTATTTGCCTATTGGTTTGAGCATGCAATCTGTCAAACTAATTTCTCATTGGCTCCAAATATTTCATGTTGGTGGCTTCTCAAGTCTCTCGTAACATTTTTGGAAACTGAATTTGTTCCACATTGTGCAGTTACAACATGATTCCCGTTCCTCTGCTGCCTGTGTTTGCTAGGCACCATTTGCCATTTCATATTTGGCCCTTTGGTGAAGATTCTGCAAGCGCTACAACATATAGCCTTTAGTTTGAGATCCCCTTTGGGGTTCAAAGGTTCAAGGGGCCACCTCATGAAAGAGAATGCAAAAACCACACAACACGATATCTCACATACTCCATCACAAAAAAATTCTGAGAAGATTCAGGAGACGTATCAAACAGATCGACTCCTTCCCTCATCAGCCAGGGATTGAATTGCACATGAACAGGAAAGAACAATGAGCACCCAACCAATGCCCCCCTGACACTGGAGGTTTGAAAACAGTACAATGCCGCAATAAAAACTAGATTAATCTCATAAATACTTCACATTTCTTTGGCTTCACAGCATGTGTTGCAATGTAGTGAGCGTGATATTCGAAAAATTCCAGCTAATCGGTTCAATCTGCAACACACTAACTGGATTTAAACTCAGATTTGATTTGCAAGTTTCAGTAAGCACACATGTGCAGTTATTCTAGAAAAGCTAATACAGTATTTAAAACATAGGTTTAATAAATATTTAACTAGGCCCAGTCTATGAAAGGTACATTTCAGTTCTCGTGAACTATTTAAGTAACTGTAAAAAAAATACAATCAGATGAACAGCACTAAATACATAATTTGGAAAGGTTCACAATCCAGTTCAGAAAGTGATTCTTAATACAGTATCATCAGCACATCAGGAAGATTCACTCCAATTAACAGCTTGTGTCATCGTGCAATGCTTTACCAAAAAAAATTGAGAACATTAATAAGCAAGTTTGTTAAAATCTGTGTTACACTGCTGGCATCGGATGCGAGTGCTAACGGCGCAGAGAACACAATGCTGTTTCAAATTGGGTGGCAGGGTGCCACATCATGTTGGCATTAATCACTGGATGTTAGGAAACAAAGAATGGCACACCTCTAACAACTGACTCAGAGTAGCACAGACTTGGGAGAAGATTGTCTATCTTACCAGTGAAATAATAAGGGTTAGTATGGTGATCAGGAAATTCACAATTGTTTGTTTCCAAATACTGTAAAATGGTCCCATTTAATGCAGCTTTGTATATTGAATAATTCATGATCAAGCCTTTAAAATGGACCCAACTTTTAGTTGCTCACCAAGACAAAGAAAATGAGACACCCATTGTGTTTTTTTTCTCTTTGCAGCTGGACAAAAATCCCAGGTTCTAGTCTTAACTAGTTAATTTCAGGTAGGAAAACATTATTTTTAATATTTCCAGAGAAGAATTAGCTATGATTCCTGATGGTTATTTTGTGACCACCCCTCCCCCCCCACCCCCACCCCTTGCTGAAGGAGCATGGATGAACAAACTGAGAAGAGGACTGAAGTAAACTGAAGTCCTTTACAAACCCTGCTCAAGAGCGCATCTGGAACAGACAGAATTTTTACTGTAGCAACAGGAAAGTAGACAGAACAGCTCGGCATCAAAGAAAAGGAAGATAGGAGAAAACTGGAGGAAAAATAAATCAGTAATGCTTATGAAGAACATTTCAGTGATGGTAACAACATCACCACCTGGTGGAAGATAAAACACAACCCATTTGTACAACTTGAAGAATGGATACTATATCATTAACATTAAATTACTATTCCAGCTCAGCATCAGGCTCTGCCACTGTTAAGCATACAGAAACGCTGCATTGGTGAAAGATGCTATTTAATAATAATAATCCATGCATTTGATATAGCACTTTTCACGTCTTCTAGACGTCTCAAAGCGCTTCACAGAATATACTGAAGTAATTGACTGTATGTTTGTGGAGAGAAACGCGGCAGCCAATTGCGCACAACAGCATCCCACAAACAGTTGTGGATTGAAATAACCAATTTTATTATTGTTTTTTTTGAAGGGATCAATATTAGGCGTGTGGAGTAAGGAAACTTGCCAAAGGATTTGCCCTGAATCTGCCTGGATTCCAACACAGGTCTCACGTTTATAAAGCAAGTGCTCTCACCACTGAGCTACATCTACATATAAATGCGAGTTGTTATTACCGGAGAGAAATAATGGATTTGTCAGGGTGGGGAGAAGGAAGAAGAATTGGCATCACTTCCTGAATCCCAACCTAAATCAGACAATCACCCTTCAGGTACAAAGTGAGAGAGAAGCCCACAGGTATAATGCACAGCAGGAAGAAACCCCCCCCAGCAATTTTGTTCGTGGAGACTTCTGCAGATTCTGCCTGGAGTGGATTCTTAAGGTAGAATAGATTGAAATAGAAAAACTAACATTTCACTGAAAGTGCTCATATTCACCTGAATTCCTTCCTCTCACCCAAATAATTTAGTGCTTCACTACATTCTAAGATCACATCGCAAGAGCTCCTCACCAGCCAATTCTCTGAAACCTTCCAATTCTAATAAATAAATCAATACACTAGTGTTGAGGGAACAAAGAGCAATCACATGGGTGTTGAATATAATACAGAAAAATAATGCTACACCAGTTTTAATACATCACACATAGGAACTGAACTCCAGGAACCAATATTAAGCTCTTGGTTGTTGAACAGAAACTTTAATGGAAAAAAATGCAAAATACTGCAGATGCTGGAAATCTAAAACTGAACAAAAATCGCTGGGATCACTCAGCATGTGAAGCAGCATCTACGGAGAAAGGAAAGTGAGTCAACATTTCGAGTCCATGACCCTTTGTCAGAACTCAAACGTTAATGAACTGGTTAAGCGCTCTGAGACGCTGCCCGCCGTGGAGGGCGCTATATAAATTGTTGTTGTTGTTAGCATCTGGTTGACTTTACTCGCAAAACTCTTAAGCTACAAGAGAAACCATAGATACCCACAGATAAGGCACGATTGAAGCAAAAACTAATTTTGTAACGACTAATTTTATCTGTGGGGCTGTTAGACAGGACACCTGGACTGTCTCCTCATTTCCAACAGTGCCATGGAATCTTTAATATCCATCAGAAGAGGCAGGCGGGACCTTGGCTTAACATTTCTCTTTACCCAAAGGATGGCTCGTGTGAGAATGCAGCCACATCCCCACCCCACCCTGAGCTCAAAGTTCTGATGTGGAGCCCGAACCCGCCATGTTCTGATTTAAGTGGAGAGTCAAACATTCCATTCAAATGTTGAGGATTCAGCTAATGTACCACCTATAGCACTATATTATTGCATGCAATTTTCTTCCTGATTAAATATCTTGATTCAGGCGATTGCAGTTTCATATTAATTTTTTCCCCAAAATAACGAATGATGATCTTTAAAAGCACCATAATTCCCCAAGATCAATTTGATCAGAAAATGATTCTGCGCACGAATGACATACAACTGTTTATCATCCACAGGAACAAGTTTGTTAAAAAAAAACACAGCAGCTCCAGATATAATTGCATGATCTGACAACCAAATAGAAAATCCAAGAAACAATTTAAAGACTGCCCTTGAACATAATCACATCTGCAGTTTTGAAGTAGTTTCCTCAGTCATAGTAATTACAGCTGAGAAGAACAGAGCATTCAGCTCATGGCTGAAATTGGATTTTTTTTTACAAAGTTCACATTTTCTCATGGGTTTTTGTACATTTGTACTCCATGTGCAGTGGAGCATACATTTCCCCCAAATCTTACAAAAGCCCCAAACAATGTCAAAAGGATACTTTTTAAACATGTATATCAAAACAATATGTTCAGAGGACTGAGAAACATAAAAAGTTTAAATTGCCCAAAAGGCTCATCATTTGGTAGGATTACAATATGGTGAGAGATCTAACGATTCATTTCCCTAAAGAGAGATATATTTTGAGTTTGGTCCAAATGATTAAAGTTTAAGATTCAAACAATCCAGACAGGTTGGAAATCAGGCCAAACAAGAAATGTCCAAGAAAGAATTCAACAGTAGTCACAAGACAAATCAACCCATTGGCTAAATTAAGATCAAATCAGTGAGATTTTAATAGAATACATGTTTCTTAACACTACAAAAATAAAGTAGTCTTACTATGATTATGTGCATTTCAGAAAGAAGTGCTAAACAAACAAATTCATTAGACATGAAATTTCTCCTTAATACACTGCAGATTTCTTGATAAAAAAAAGGTGCTTTATCAGACGAAATGTACCAAACTAAGAGTCTTTTGCACAAAATTAAAAACAAAAATCTTTACTTCCAAATGTTTGAGCCATACAAGATGTACATGGTGTCTGCTGGTTCTCAGAAAGTTATCCATTTCATCCCATTCTCCTGCCGTTTCCCCCCCAATCTCATTCAGTATTATTTTCCTCCTATTCAGATATTTAGCGCATTTCCCTTTAAAAGCTAACATGGATTCTGCCTCAATTACCATTCTTGCAGGATATCATATATGCTAAGACCCTCTCTTCAAGCTTAAATCTAGGCCCTCTAGTTACCAAATGTTATTCAACCATCGATTCAAAAAGTAAGGACCAGCAAGCTATTTATGATGGAGGGAACTAGTCACCACTGATAGAAATCCTTGCTGGAACCTGAGAGGCCATCGCGAGTAGGAGTCCTGACCGAAAGGTAGATTAATTACAGAGAAACAACTACCACGGCTGCTTTGAGATGAACGAATACGGGCATTTCCTGTTGGAATATCTCCAGCAAACAGTAAATTTATCCCCTGGGTGACTGGCCAGCTCCCCACCCCCCTTCAATTGTGCAGGAGCTGATCAATACCTGTTAAAGAGGCCATGGCGAAACCATGGCGCCTTCACTATGTTCAAGACATTTTATTCAAAGTAACTGCAACTTCCTTTCAAAATGAGACAGAAGAGAGAAAAGAGGAGCACACATACATACCCAAATACAACTGGGCTATTATTTGAAGACTGTTCTGAAGAAACACAAGCAGCTCCATGGGGGGGAAAAAATATGTTTTTTTAAATGACAGTTTGGCGGTTTACAAAACTTAATGTCACTCAGAAAAAGCAACTGTACTTTAAATTAAGTACATAAAAAATACATTTATGTATTTTATGTATTTATAAGCACAGTTTATTCTTAACAACAATTTTTGTGTTGCTTCAACTTCCCATTCTAGGCCAGCAGTCAATTCAACAATAACTTGAACATTGTCCGTCACACAAACAAACACCTAAAATCCTCAAACATCATAATAATTGTTACCCTTAAAAGGATAAGATGTTTGCTTTAAACCATCAGAAAAATGCAGGACTCAATTTCTGCGCTATATCCAGAAGACGTGAAAAACACGACATCAAATGCAAGGATTATTATTATTCTCAGACCATTCAATTATTTTAACAGTAGTAAACTTTAGCAGCCTACCCTGCAATGTTTCTTGGTTGTAGCTGGCAAAATAAAGAAAATAGGATTGTCCAAGTGCCCAAAGATTTCATAAATTAGCTACACATTTCACAATAATTTTTTTAACACTGTTGATAGTTAACACGAAAAATAGACTAGGCTAATGTGATCAGAACTGGATTTCATGGAATGGAACAAAACAAGCGTGTTTAAAGCATTTTATTTTTCTTAGCCGAGCTTTCAGAATGTGCAATGACTTTCCAGGTGCAACTTTCAAGGCGGGATCCAGATTATCTTTCAAGAGGAAACTCATTAGATCTCTCATAACAAATCATATACAAGGTTATGAGGAGAAGGCATTAAATGGAACTGAATGGCCTGCTCATTCAAAGAGCCAACATAGACACAATGAGCTGAACAGTCTTCTTTGCTGGAAATAATTTTGATTTACAGTGAGCTAAATAGGTTCAAGTACCAGAGCCTTATATTGATTGAACCTTGCCTTTGCACATAGTATGCAAGACAATAATAATCTTTACATTTGATATAGCGCTTTTCACATCGTTTAAACGTCTCAAAGCAGTTCACAGAATATACTGTAGTGAATTGATTGTATATTTGTGGGCGAAATGCAGCCATCCAATTGCACACAGCAGTGACCCCACAAACAGTTGTGGATTGAAATAACCAAATGGTTGTTGTTTTTTTTGTGGAATTATTGCAATTCATAATTCTATTACCATGGATACTGTGCCAAAAGTCAATCCAAAACATTAACCCGAGTTTGCTTCATGTATAGATTTGAACACTTGCCCTAGACAAAGCAATGGATAATATATCGAAGTGGGTTTTCACCGGTGCTTGCCTAGCCATTGTGCAACACAAAGTGACCATTCATTTCTTCCAAAAAAAGGTAACCACAATGGAGAAAATACTGAATTGTATTTCCTCCCACCTGAACAGATGGAAGATATGAAAAAGTAACCATCAGTTTTTCTAACAAACCACCCTTGCATTTGATACAACAACAAAAGTACACCCGTAGAGCGTCTTTCACGTCAGGACATCCCAAGGCACCTGACTTAGCACATGGTTGAGGTGTCCCAATGGGCTTCACAAGATTTTACTGTGAAATGTAGTGACTGTTTTGTAAGTGAATACCTTATAAAAGGAGGGCAGAAAAAGTAAGCAAACTACTTCTGCAACAAACTCCAACCTTGAGAATACATATGGCTTCAGTACCTACTTAGCTGCAATACAAAACCTCCTCCCACCAGGAAAGATGCAATATAAATGAAATTTGTTACCTTTGACAATTGGTCACAAATCGAGTGCCTTGGTTGACTTGTTGTTTGCTAAGAGCAAATTTGTTTAGACATATTGTAATTCAAGGGGACCTTTTAGTAATCGAATACAGGGTATATGATAGCAGCCAATACAAACTGAGAATCAACTTCTTTCATAGGAGAAATCATTAGCTTTTATTAAAAAAATGAACATCTCATCCTAACAAAATGAAAGTTGAGTTTTGAGTTCTAAACCAAGGGAAATGCTTTCTCAAGAGTTCAAGTGCACTCTCAGTACACCACAAAATGAGATTGTCTGAACAAAACCCTGCAAAGTGCAGAGGCAGCGAATTCAAAGATTGCACACCTTTGATCCTTTCATCGAGTCCTTAGACATCAATATTTGCTTTTCATTGTCTGGACAGTGCTCTCCTCCTATTTGTTCCAGCTTTATAGTTGAAAGCGTGCTACACTATGGCTCTCCAGATGTCAACTTTGGAGGAAGGGAATGAGCAGCATGAATTGCACTTCAAGTGGTTTTATACCTGAAGCTTTCACTGCAATACTATACAGGACGAATACTTCTCAATTTGATACAGTAAAAGCCCGTTTATTCGTGACTCGATGAACCGGCATTTCCGTATAACCGACATGCCCCCTCCCAAAAATCCCCAATCAATAAACCAGAACTTATCTGGAATAATAGCGGTGGAGGATTTGTAAATGCATAAATAATAACAGAATATTGTATTGGTACTTATTGTTAAAACTACTCTCTTGCGCTTCTCACGCTAGATAACGCTAGCCGACAACCCACATTGTTGCGCAGGTGCAATATTTTGGTTTGCTGCTAGTAGAGTCTAGGGTTATCGGTCTGCCGCTAGTAGAGTCTAGGGTTATCAGCTTGCCGCTAGTAAAGCTTTAAAGTTTTTTTCACCCGCTTGGCGTCCTCCATTTTAAAAAGAATCGCTGGACTATAAACCTCAACCAGTAAAGGTGAAAAGCGCAAGAGAGCAATTTAACAATAGCCCAATTTTAACAATAAGTACCAATACAATATTCTGTTATTATTTAGTCTGGTGTGTATGGTTTGTGTTAAAAGAACGTAATTTTTTTTGTGGGGGGTTTTCAGCCGCGGGTGTCTGAATATCCGGCAGGCGCTTTAACCGGCATTGGCTAGGCCCCGCGGGTGCCGCATATACGGGATTTTACTGTATAATCTACGGGAAAGGTCAAAGATTGTTTATCCTCAAACCCTGCTTCCTGTTGAGTGAAAATGAAGCTGTCATTCGTGAATTTAGAAATCCTGTGTTAAAAAAAGGCACACTGGCATCCACGATTCCATTAACAGGAACGATTCCAGCCTGGCAGACGGTAGCTATGGCAACCAGATCCATGATATGTGCATTGCTGTACTGTAATACAGAACTATCAGGAGTTTTCCCCAGCCAGGGGGATTTTCAAATCCATCATTCCAACATTTCAGGTTAGTTTCCCTTCAACAGGTTTCACCAACATCAACCATGATTCATTCAGGAATGATGCCTAATAAATAATAAAGATCGAAATGAAGTTTGATTAAAGAGAAACCAACACTCCTGCATTTGTGCTCAAAACTGCTGACACCAATTCAGGTTTTAATGACTCTTACTGGGCACCATCTATAATACATATCTGGTTGCATGTAAACAGACACGCACACACCACACAGATATGAGAGAAACATAATATAAGAATTTGCTAGGTGAAAGACGACCAAGGTTCATCCTGGTAGACACTTGACATGTTGTATCCCAAAATTAATAATAATAAATAATAAATAAATAAATGCTCCGGGGTGTCAGTCTACCCTGTTTAATGAGATCTGAAGCAGCACACAAATGGCATACAATGAATCCAATCATAGAATGTCTTCCTTAAGTGGCAACGCAGATCAATAAATAGTCTGCAAAAAAATATCAATGGAGCAGAGAACTCTGACTGATCTCTCTAACAGTCTCAGAATCCCCCAGTTCAGTATATAAGACATGGAAACCATTCAGCTGTAATAAAAAAAAATGAGACTATTCAAATGCTAACTTACTTTTTCTTTTTTTAACTACTGTACCAAGCTTATTGGAATTGATGTCTTAGGAAAGCACTCTTAGTGGAACAAACAGTAAAAATAAGCCACGTGAAGAATCCTCATCAGCCACCCATTCATAAATAATTCTTAGCCTCTCCCCTCCCACCCCTCAACAACAACAACAACAACAATTTACATTTATATAGCGCCTTTCACGTCGGGAGGATGTCCCAAGGCGCTAAACAAGAGGCGTGTGACCCGAGCTGGGAGGGGAGTGTTTGGGAAGGGGTGAAACACGAAGGGGAGGTAAAAGAGTTCGGAGTGGAACAAAAGGCACGATCGAAGAGGAAAGTCTTCAAACCGGCCTTGAAAGAGGAAAGGGAAGAGACGAAACGGAGGGATTGAGGGATGGCATTCCATAGGGTGGGAGCGGAGAAACTGAAGGCCCGGCCTCCGATGGTGGGGCGGTTCGGGCGGGGGGCTTGGAGCAGGCCAAGTCCTGTTGAACGGAGGGTCCGGGTGGGCGTGTAGGGGGAGAGTAGATCGGTTAGGTAGGATGGGGCAAGGCCGTGTAAGGCCTTGTAGGTGAGGACGAGGATCTTAAATTCGATCCTCTGGAGGATGGGAAGCCAGTGGAGACGGGCGAGGGTGGGGGTTATGTGGTTACGGAAGCGGGTGCGGGATAGTACACGGGCTGCAGAGTTTTGGATGGCCTGCAGCCTATGAATGGAGGAACTGGGGAGGCCGATTAGGAGAGAATTTCTGTAATCCAGCCGTGAGGTGATGTACGCATGCACGAGTGTTTCGGCAGCGCGGGGAGTAAGATAGTTGCGGAGCCTGGCAATGTTGCGCAGATGGAAATAGGCGGTGCCAGTCAAGGCGCGGATGTGGGGGAGGAAGGAAAGTTTTTGATCAACTTACAATCTGGAGGCTGCAAAAGAAAGTACCGGTACTGTACTCATGAAAGACAGCAATTATAGAAGACACCTCATTCAATCACCCACAGGCTGTTATCAGCGCTCATAAAATCAGCCACAGCCCGCCATCAATGATAAAGCCTTGCAATTGAGGCTGATCTGGCAACTTGGGTGAGAATGTGCTGAGCACATCTCTGTTGACGACATTACACTTTGTCATCTTTTAAATAGAACAGGTTAACTTAGATCTATAATCGTCATTCCATTCCATCGCACTGCCAGCCCACAAGTGATATTAGCAAAATTAGGTGTACATTTCTGAGAAAGAAATGCAACTAAAAGGCTTACCCATAATAGGTCGATAAGAAAGCATTCCAACAATAAAGCCTAGCAATATTATTTTAGTGGGAAAGTAGAACAAACCGACAATATTATTAGGCAACCAAAATAGGAGAACCTGCAAATCAATTGGTCAGACAATCTTACAGAAAACTATTGAAAAGTATCACAATTTATACAGTATCTAAATAGAATAGATCAATAATACAATCATAAGCTGTTTCCCTTAAGCCTCTGGAAAAACAACCAATCTAGGAGTGAGATCGTCTCCTCAGTTTCCTATATGTGCTACTTTTCATTCTTAATATTCTGGAAGTTCACAATGATAATTTCTATAACTATCAGCATTATCAACCTTATTATTGTAATAATCTAAACACATGTTTCACTTGCATCTACAAGCAACACAATTATTTTAAAATGTTATTACAGTGTTCTGATAAACTTTCACACAAATAGGAGGTTCTGACAGATTTAGCCCCGAGGCAGATTCAAGCCTTCTTGAGTCAAATGCCGATGTCTGAATATTAATGAGCAAAGGCGCATGGAGCCACAGACTGATCTATATGCTCCAGAGAAATTCCTCAGGTATTTGTCCTGTGAAGTGGATTTTAATGAGAAAACCTAGCTGTGCAAACTCACTGATAGGCAGTTTCATAAAATCATACTCAGTTTCTGAAACTCATACAGTATTTAGATTTTAAAAATTCAATCAAACTCTGAGATTAAAGGTTGACAATTTTTCTTGCAAATGCTTCCAATACTCCACATTATTTTATTCAAATTTCATGCCCATAAATGCACCATCAGACCAACATCTAGACCATCAAACGATGATGACATAGTTAATCTCTCAGAAACTACTAGACCAGCACTTAATCAGTTCAGAAAGACAAGAATCACATCAAGGTGAAGTGCACTGAATATCTGAACAACATCACACTCGTATAGCGCTTTTCACGTCCCATGGCGATAAATGCATTATTGCATTATTTTGCAATTCTGAAGTCATTCCTTCATTTCAGCTACTACATATTTCATACGTCTTTGTTGATGATGTGTTTTACAGCAATGAACAATTATGTCTCGATTAAGTATAGTTTGCACAAACTATATAATTGCTCAAACATGAGATTACTTTAATTAACAGTTGATTAACAAGCAGTTTGTATACAGTGTATTAAAAATGTACAAATATTGCCTATTTAGTCATTAAACAATGATTTAGCAAAACAAATGAGTTCACCCCTTGTTGTGATATATCTGGATAAACACCTGGGCGGTGGGGGGAGGAAAGTAATTCTTAGCCATAAAATGTAATTAAAAATACACAGTGCCTGCATGTGTTAATACAGCAATCATTTGCTAGAGCTCCACCAAAAAAATAAAAATTGCTTTCACAATGTTTCACAATGAAAAAAACTATCTTATGGTTAGACTTTCAAAATGTCATTTCCCAGCTAATGCTCAGACCACAAATTGCCTATCAATATTAACCATAAATGCATGGCCAATCACAAGCGGATTCTTTCTTATACATAGGAGCAGACATCCAACATTCAGAACAGCTGCCTGACAGACCAATCGCGAGAACATACATAACCAGAGCCACTGCAATGCTCAACTCCAGATAATGTACTGCATTGATAACTTCTGGCACCTCTCCTAAAAGAGATTTATTGGTCATAACCAAATGTTCTTCTAATTTCCTGCCACAGCTCATTGGAAAAGATAAATCGGATTCCAGAACATTTTACCAAACATTTACACACTTGACGCTGCCATAAAGTGAACATCTCAGGGAACCGTGAACACAAGAATTAAAACTAAGGAGATTAAGAAATCAGTTCCCGACCACAACAAATAGACTAAGGAAGAACGACTGGGGGCCAACTGTGAGCCTAGATTGTGCATTGGTTCAGCGAGTCTATTATAATAATACCATCAGCATTTGATCCAGCACCTTATCACATGGTTGAATCATCTCAAAACACTACAGATTTTACTGTAAAATATCATCACCTGTCAGCTAAGGGTTACAAACCATGTCTCCAACTAGCATTTGCCAAGAGGGGACAAACCAGGAGCAACGCAAAGGTTACCTCTGTGTTGAGCATATGTGTAAATTGGGTTTCCTGTATGCTGAAAACTCTGTGGTATTGGTGAGCTGTTTATCCTGCCACTATGACAGTACATTATCCCCAATTTTTAATCATAATTTCTGTAGCCTTGCTCACAAGTGGATTACCAGGCAATTTTGTGATTTGGACATGCGATCATCAGGAACTGGATTGACGCAGCCCCAAATCAGAAAACTTTCAAATTCTTGTAGGCAACAAAAAGACAATATACAGACCTCAATTCAGGTCTATTTCAACCCACCTAAGCTTAGTATAACACAAGCTCCCTATTACACATGCAAAATGAAAGCTTTATGCATTATACATTCTTATACGGGATTTAATGTGAGATTTGAACCTACTTAAGTTTTGCCTACATATCTTCACATCCTAACAAATATATATTTTGTTAGACTCTTAGAAAATACTAAGCCCGTGAAGCGCTTTGAGACGCCTAGAAGACGTGAAAAGCGCTACATCAAATTCAACGCTTATTATTATGACTGGGTTAACACTGATTTGAAATGATGATCAGAAATTAAGCAGCCCATTCTCAATGAGTATGGAAAAATATAGGTTGACAAGCAAGAGCGGTTTCAATCTCCAATATACATATCCGATTATTTCCCAATATCTCAAGAAATTGGAAATATTTATTTGTTATTCATAACCACAAAAATGTTGAGAATTTGAATTTCCAGATGTTTGCACAAGGATACAGAAGTTCCCTAATCTTCACAGAATAGATTCCAGAGTTCAAGGAACTCTCATTACTTTTTTTTAAAATCTCAGAAAGCGAAAGTTGTATCATGCCTCTGCCAATCGGTCAATAACCCGGGAGAGGGGGGAGGAGGAAAAGGAATGCAGAAAACGTTTTTTTTAAAAAAAACAAGCTCTTCATGTTGCAACTACATTTTTTGCCATCATTAACCCCATTTCACCCAAATGGGCACTTCTTAACATCCAATCAATAGCAGACATGTTGGCATTGAGTTACCGCACCACAGCAGAATGATGGCAATTACAAACATAGCCCCCTTTGAAAAAGCATCTGCAGTACATAGTCAATAATTTGCTCCAGTTAAAATGTTGTATTGAATTATTGAGCATGATGTCAGCCGTGATCTTACTCCGTTCGTTTCCGCCTTAATCTGCACTGCCAATCTGCAGTAAAGCAGTCAGAAATAATGATACGGGTTACTAATGGCTATTGCACATCAATTTGCACAAGTCAAAACATCTATTATGGGGAGAGGAGGTCAACAACTTGCACCGATTCCTACCCTTCTGAAAGGCTCCAAGATAATAATACTTGTATTTAATATAGCGTTTTATCACGTCTTCGGGACGTCAAAGAAGTGCTTCATAGAATATATTGTAAAGGGAATTGACTTTACGATATATTCTGTGGGTTCTACAATGGAACTGCTTCCCTTGTTTGATGAAACGTTCTGCTGCAAGTGGGCTTGTATGAACTGATCGATTCCATAATAAAATTGTGTCTACTGTTATTCACTATAAAGGCTCACAGAAGAAAGATCAGCCATGTGGGTAGAACGAGAGAGAGAGCGAGAGAGAGAGAAAGAGGGAGGTTGCCAATATGAAACTGTAAACGAAGCACGAACTGCTGCTTTATGTCAGAATGGCAAACAGACTATCACAAACTTTAGCCTAAAACAATAAAAAGCTGCATTCAAAGTAAAACGTTGTGGAGCTTGACATGGATTGGGCAAATTTACACACTGGACAAGAACTTTTGGTCAAAATCAATGCCAACATAGGAGAGTCAGAAAATACACAACTGGCCCATCATGCATTTGCTTCTACAAATTCCTCAGATTTGTCTCACAAAATTACCTGTAGCTTTAATGCACACAGCGACCTGTCAAAAAAAATACTTCTATGGACACTTTGAAAAATGACAGAAAAAAACCCGAAGGCAATGGTTCCATAGACCTCCTTACTTGAGGCAGGCTCACAGTACTTTAAGGCATTGCTGATCATCAATCAACAAAACAGAACTGTACCGCAAACTAACTCAAATCACTCTGACTTAGCACTGTATTTGGAATTTCAGACTCGGCTAGAGATGGACTTATCTGCACTTGGGAATAAAAAGGTGGTGTATTTTCAGTCTAATCATCGGATCAGAAGATCTTTTCAGTCTAGTCATCTGATCCACTTAAATATTATTTTTATTACTAATAATAATCCTTGCAGTCTTCTTGACTTCTCAAGCGCTTCAAAGAATATACTGTAAAGTGAATTGACTATTTGTGGGCGAAAAACAATAAAACCAATACTTGCTTTCAAAATCTAATGTTTTAGCTGTCTACTTTATACACCGCTTGGAAGTTAAAAACTACAGTTTGCTGTGCGCAACTGGCTGACGTATTTCACCCAACAAATATACAATCAATTCACTTTACAGTATATTCTGTGAAGCGTTTTCAGACGTCTAGAAGACATGAAAAGCACTATTGTATACGAAATGCAATGATTATTATTTTTATTACATTATGCATCCCATAGTGGAGGTGAAAGGCACTATCCAAATGTAATTTTGTTGTTGTTATTGATGTATATTTGGAGCAGATGTTTAATATAGCTGTACTTTTTTTTAAAAAGAGTTACTAAACACAACTGTTTGCAGAAAAATTGATTTAAAGAAATCAAGGTAAAATATTTACAAGAACTGCACTTTGCCAGGCAGTAAATGTCAACCAAACCATTTAGATGAATAATTAACAGATTTGCATGTGTAAAGGTGAGAACAGAAATACGAGCTGAAAAGCAGTTGCAGAGAATCGTGCTTGCCACAGAAATGTCCTGCCCTTTCGATACTTGATTCATCAATATTACAATTAATAAGTAGATGACATAACGTTAACACCTTTCATCCTTGCTAATCATAAAGCATATCGTTGACACTTAACTCCAGGAAAGTAACCTTACTTATCCGATCATATATTGCTTACAGAATGTGAACGCGAGATCTGCGCGGGGGTGAGGAGTGAACTCCCAGGGTAGCACGTTTGCAGCTGTAGTCCAAACCAGGACGAAACATCAGCAACCCACTTTGAAGTGCCGTGGGCTGAACTTTTGATGACTTTACACATTTAAAATGCAAGGAAACTTCCACCTGGTCTCTTCCCGGTTGAGCCGCCTAAATAATTGATGCAGAAGTCGGGAGAAGAGCTAGGAGCAGTTTGATATTAAGTCTCCTTAAGTTATTTCAACCTTGGCTGAGTGGGGAAGAAAAAAAATCAACATAGAGCACTTTTCATTGCATTACGAGGGCCAGTAAAAATACAACATTGGCTTCGAATTGCATGGGGTCAATCTACACAGTGGTCCCAGTTTACCGATTGCTCGTCTGCTAAATTTTCAAAACACAAGGCTTCCGGTTGGCCACAGTTCCCTTTAAACCACGAGGAAACCGTTCAAGCTTCAACAATCGCTCGCTCCAGTCTCTACAAATTAAAAAACAACCTGAATGTGGAGATTAGAACAGACTGTTGCTGTCACAGTAATGGAACTCGAATCTTTACTCCCGTAATATGTGTGGCGCGAGGTCGTGTGAGGAAGTGTTTTGGTGGCTCAGCGAATGATACAGAAAACTGAACAGAAGGAGTGCCCTCCGGCATCTGAATAGCCAATGCCACAATAACACAATTTGGCAAGAGATTAGTCACCAAATGTACAGAATAGATCAGATCTCAGGCCACAGAAATGATTCCGCTGCCATTCGTCTGACAACACCCGCATGAGATCATTTCAGGAGCACCACGATTCACCCTCCTCACTATACACACAGCAGCAAACAACTGCACCCAGACTCACTCCCATTGAGACCACCTGAAGCATTTGGGATGTTCATCAATGATTCCTTGCACAAACCCACACTACAAACGCAATATGCCACCTGTCAAACAACACCCATTGATTTAAAAAGTTGAAACTGATCAAACGACAGAACTACAGCATTAGTTCAGCAAGACAATGCTCAAGGAAATTTAACGAGAATTCTAATTTGCAAGGAAAATATGATTACATGAAGTTTAGGGAAGTGATCGGTAACAATCAAATCTTAGTGTATAGTGCATAATCAACCGCAAACTTTTAACAATTCCACACAAATTTGCCCTCAATTCAAGTTACAGTAATTTCATTGTTGGGACACTGTAGTTTATGGGCCATTGCTGATGAAAATTAGTGACCTTATATACAAAAATAATCACTTTCTTTTCCAATCAATAATAATAAATCCTTGCATTTGATGGTGCTTTTCATGTCTGCTAGCCTTAAACCACTACAAGGAATATAACTGTAAAGTGAATTGACTGCACACAGCAAAGGATTAAATTGACCAATTTTCTTTTATTATCATGTCTTTTTTCTTGAGGGATTATTATCAGGCGTGTGGAGTATGGAAACTTGTCAAAGTTTTCCCTCACCGAAAATCAAACCTAGGTCTCTCTCTCTCTCGCAAGTGCTGTAGATCTAATCGCCATCTTGCCATGGAATGCCAATAAATGGAAAGCAGTCACATCGAAAGTTTGAATAGGTCTTTATCATACCATGATAAACAACAACAACAAAAAATTATATTTGCATAGCACGTCAGAACGTCCCAAGTCGCTTTACCCTAAAATTAACTAAATTGTTTTCTGACCCCACCTACCTACCAAAATAATGCACTTAATGTCAAACAGACAAATATAAACCAAACACTTGGATTCCAGGATTGGCCTTCAGATTTTTTTGGGATACAGTGAAGGCAATAAAATTCCCACTACCCACAAGTTGCAAATTGATCGCTCACGGATTCCTTTGAAAACTCGTGACATTTAGTCACCTCAGCCGTTTTGTTTTGCAGGATTATAATCAGAATAATCAAACAAAGTCTGTACTTCTTTGTACATTTTCAAGACAAATCGTCTACTTTAGCTACACCACTCAATCTGAAAAAAATCTATCCCTCGGGTCTCATATACACAGCAATCACTTCCTTTAGCTGCTCTGAAACTTATTCCCTTGCTATGCCCATCATACACATCTCACACATGAACACAACTAACAAACAATTCCAATGTCTCTGTGCGCGACTGAACCTCCCAGTCTGATCCTAGTAGTGTAAATGTAAATGTGTACGGTCCTACCCTGCCTATATTAACAGAACCCCTCAGGTGAACATTGGAAGTGACCTCAGCATTACCAGGCTACGCAAGGAGGAACAAACAGACGGCTAGGATTCTACCTATCTTTTAAATCGACTCTTTCTGCAACACAAAACAAGTACACACCGCACCTGCCAGGATATTTGTCCTGATCTCTTGAATGGGGAATTGGCACATTATTTTTGGGAAGGCACCGAGGGGATTAGTTAAAGCACTTCCCCGTTTCATTAAAGTTCTGCAAAAATTTATTCTCCCCCAATAAGGTAATCACTAATATCATTAGTGAGAGCCATACAGGATAGGTTTGATTCCCAGTCTGTTTTGAGGTTTGGCTGGTGTAAATCCGAGTAGGTGTGGAGGCATTAGATTTGGCCTCAGTGCTCCTGACCGGGCGAGGGGAGAAATCTCCTAGGATTCCTGATCTCGATAGCTTGTCAAAAAGAAACAAAAAGTAAAAAGCGAGTCCTTGAAACGTGGGAAATTATGTTCTTCTAAAATCTACGTGGTTTTGATAGGAAACTGCATGGGACGCAGGTAAACAAACGTTTGTATGGTGTTTATCGGTGGAGTCTTGCAGCTCGGGTGGTTAGAGCACTCCCCTTACAAGAGAGACCCAAGCTCAATTCCAGGCAGGCCAAAACCTTGGGCAAGTTTCCTCACTCCACGTGCATAATAACAATCCCTCCATCAAAACATCTCTCATTTCAATCCACGACTGTTTGTTTGCCCACAAAATACACAGTCAATTCACATTACAATATAGTCTATGCAGGGCTTTGAGACGTCTAGAAGATGTGAAATGCGCTATATCAAATGCAAGGGTTATTATTATTCAAACCACGTTATCCAAAAATCCAAATATTGCTGCTTAGCTTAAATACGCTGGTAAATCCTGAGCTGTGCACCTATTCCATCCATCCACTTAAAAGCTCTATGAACAAACACTTTCTCCTGAATAACAGAAACATTTGTCAAACCTGTCCATAGCTTTCGGGAACAAACAAGCATTCCATTTGAAACTGGAACTAGATTTCAAAAGTAGATACTATATTGTACTTCCATTTACAAAATACATTTACCACATGTTTGAAACCTATGAAACTGTTTTGAGAAGTTGATACATTTTATATGGCAAACCCAAGATTATTATACCGTTATTACTATTTAAGGCCGTTGTTTACTAACAAAATCAGGACTGAAACCCGCAGCTTTCTTTTGGCATGTAAATATTTTATATGTTTGCTCCAGTCAATCCATTGTAACTTTAGAATATTTTATACCCACAACGGGGATTCAATGGGTCATCGGCGAAAGAAACACACTCACGCTATCCACGACAGGGAGCTGTGTTTGGAAAGTAAATTAGCTGTTGCTCTGCCGAGTTTCCCCCCAGACATCCTCTGCAAGGGGATTGTACATAAACGCAGAGAAAATAATCCTTTTGGTACACATTCTGTCAGACCATCCTCAAAACAAGCGCAGCACACACTTGTTCTGTCCCGCTACGCGCCACGTGAACCCTTTTTGAGGATTTAAAATTGTAGTATTGAGCTATCACCCACGACAAGGGAAACTGTCTGAGGGCTGGTGTTTAAGCCAACACATTTTCACTGGTAACACAACACGCAAATCAAACAATGATTTAACACGTTGCACTGACGAATGCGTCTAAAATCCACGCAGTTTCCCACGTTACTGCTAACCATGCCTTCTTTTTAATATACTGTCTGTACAGTGTGCATCAACACACACTCACATTGTATTTTGAACAGCTGATATTCTGCCTCATCAAGTCTGCAATGACTTGCGTCCACCTGTCATTGTAAGGATCAGCCTCCTGTCTGTCACTCCACCAAAAATACTAGATTCTGGGGGGGGGGGGGGGGGGGGGACACTGTAAAAAGAATAAACATCTTCCTCAGCAACAAACCATAACATACATTTGTACTGAACACTTGTGCGTCTGAATTTGACAGATATCCAACATTCCAATCCGAACAAGTCCCACAAAGCCAACAACTGATCTAAAAGAAACCCGATTTATACCTTAAAAATGACACACACTTCATTGCAACATCGCAGCCATATTATCCAGTGTGTCTTCATTCCCAACAAGGTAACCATTCCAATTAAGTGTATATATATATATATATATATATACACAGACACATATACACGTGTATATAAGTATATATATTTCAATCAAACGGCTCAATTCCTGTAAATGGAGGAAGAATAAAAGCAGGACAGGAGCCCACTCTAATGGAAAGTAAAAATGTCACCCAGCCCCAAGCTGTTCACACACACCACATACCAGAGTCCAGCATTTCAAAGCAAATTTGTTGGAATTAACGTGGAAATCTCGGGTTGGATTTACAGCTAGCAAATCGGTACATTTGGCTTTGAAATCCCACGAGTTTAATACTATGTATAAACATACACACATATTTAAAAGTAAACACTTAAAGAGAGATCAAACAGTAGCAGCTTCATAAGTGATACAAATAAATCTAAATGTTTGCGATAAGTTTCTTATTAAACTGTTACTCAACGGATACACGCAACTTTAAACGCACATTTATTGTAATAGTACACCCCAAACACACATACACACACACACAAGAGGATACAAACAGGACAAAAACATCCCAGCATCCCAAATATACCTTTTAAAAGTCAAGTCTGTTGCTTTTAAATGAAAAACAATCGATTCACGCAACGAAAAACCCGCACACACAAAAAAGCGTAAATATGTATAATATAATTCCTGCAGTGGGTGTGGGGGGGAGAGAGAGAAAAAGAAGCGTCGCAAATGCAACACGAACAAAACAAAAATAGGGGGGGGGGGGGGGAGAGACAACAGTAGTGAGAGAGATACTTTCAACCCAAAAGAGGAGGAAAGAGGCTGTATCACATCCAAATAATCTGGTGTGTCTGTGTTTTTTTTCCTCTGGTATTCTTTCCAACCTCACACACACACTCTCTCTCTCACACACACACACAAACAATATACCTTTGTTCCATACATACCTGTTATTTGATCTCAGGCTTGCAAGGAGAGAGGTTCGTTCTTTCTTTCCCTCCCTATCTCTCCCTCTCTCTGTGTGTGTCTGTCTCCTCCTTTTCTCTCTCCAGGCTTCGTCCCGCACTCACAGAACAGACAGACAGACAGATAGATAAATTACAGTTCCTTTTGTTTAAAAAAAACTTGTGGTTGGGTCGGTGGGTTTTGTTTTCCAGTTCTCCGGATCCTCTCTAGTCTTTCTCTCTCTCTCTCTCTCTCTCTCTCACACTCACTCACTCCCCTCCAACACCTCCCCTCCCTCCCCTCTGCCTCACTCACTCACTCCCTCAGAGGAATTATGTTTTTTTTCTTAAAACCAGCTAAAATAAATACCCTTTTTTCTCTCTCCCCTCTCCTTCCCTCCTCCTCCCCCCCCCCCCCCCCACCCCCTTCCCCCCCACCCACAAAAAATTCCGATCTCTCTCTCTCCCCCTCCCTCTCTGTCTCGACGGGGTGGGCGAGGGAGGAAAGCAACCTGCGCCTTTAAGCAGAAAACATCCTTTAAAAAATTATATATAATTTAGATTCTTAAAAAGCTACAGACTTTTCTCTCTCTCTCTCTCTTCTGTCCTCTTTCCCTTTCTCTCTCTCTCGTGTCCCCCCCCCCCCCCCCCCCCTTTCGACCTCAACGAAGATTTAACTCCTCAAAGGAAATGGAGGAGTGGGGGTGGGGGGGGGGGGGGGGAGAAAGGGAAAAACAAATCGAGGTATTTTTATTCTCTCCCCTCACCCGTCTTTCTTTTCTTTCTCCTTTCTTTCTTTCTCTCTCTCTCTGTCTCTCTCCCTCTCTCTCCCACTCGACGTCGCCTTCTTTTTCAACCCCCCCCCCCTCCCCTCAGAAAGTCAAGTCAGCCGTCGATCGATCGATCCGTTCGTCGAGACCTCCACTGGCTCTCTCTCTCTCTCTCTCTCCCTCCCTCCCTCCCGCTCGCTAGGGATGGGAAGCCCCGGACAGCGACGCTAACCCGCAAAAAAAGGGAGGAGAAAACGGGGTGGAGTGTGTGCGGGGGTGGGAGAGACACACACACACACACTGGCGGGGCGTCCGAAGGAAGATCGGCCTCGTTCGTTCGTTCGCTCGCCTTTCTCTCCTCCTCCTCCTCCTGCGACTGGGAGAGGCTGAAAACGACGACACCAAACCCGCCGCCGCCCACCTTTCAAACCGCCCCCCCCCCCTCCTCTCCACCAACGGTCGACGCCCGAACTGCGCGTGCGCCGCGTCAACTGTCCTCAATCTCCCTTCTCACACTCACACACACTTTTAGGCCCACCTCCTTCCCCCTCCCCCTTTTCAACGTCCCGCCCACACCGCGCTCCGCCAATGCCAAGGCGGCTCCCGCGTGATTTATTGGCCACCCCAACCAATGGCGTACCAGCATAGCGTTGATTGACACTCCACACACATCCAACGCGCGGCTCCCTCCTGGGGGTGGAGCCGGCAACTGGGCAGTTTGATTGACGTGCCGCCGCCGTCCAGCTTCTCCAATCGGAACTGGGTGGGGGCGGGGTCGTCACCTCTCATCCCGCCCCCAGACCAATCAACTCTCGCCTGCGGGTGGTGACGCGCCGCTTTGATCGATGGGAGGGGAGCCTAAGTCTTTTTTCGGGGGGGGGGGTTTGATTGACGTGGCCCGGAGACCAATGAGGAGACCGGACACGTGGGTCAAACGATTCGGGTGGTTAGCCAATCGGGTGGATTGTTATTGAGCGTCCCTGTCAAGTGGGTGGTGGTGGGGGGGGCGGGAAAAGGGCAGCGGATAGAGCCAGTGTGTCTGTGTGTGAGGGAGAGAGAGAGGCAGGGAGAGGGAACGAGAGGCGAAAGGTGAATGAATTATTCTCTTCAGTTCCTTCTTCGACGTTGTCTGGGGGGGGGGGGGGGGGTCGAAAAGCGGGAGAGGGTTAAACTTGTGTTGTTACGTGTGGGAGGGGGGCGAAAGGAGTTTGACAGTTGGGAGACTTTTTGTTGGCGGTTAACTGAAAAAAGTTAGGCCCCAAACCTCCCCCCCCCCAGGGGCGTTTGTATAGGAATTCTCACTTGGGGGTTAGGGTTGTGGGGTGGGGGGGGAACTCTAACAACAGGTATTTTTATCCCACAACGCGTCGTGTGTTTGTTTCAAACCTTACTTGGGAATGATTGAAAAATACTGTGTATACAGAATAAATATTTCTGTATAATTCCGCCCAAATCAGAGGATCTTAGAGGAAAAAAAAGGCGGGGGGGGGGGGAGGACACAGATATTCGACCCTGTGATAAGGAGCCAACTTAATAATAATAATAATCCTGGCATTTGATATCGCGGTTTATCACATCTTATCGATGTCTCACAGAATATACTGTAAAGTGAATCGACTGTAGATATATATATTTTTGTGGGTGAATCGCGGCAGCCAATTGCACAGCAGCGTTCCACCCCACCCCCCCACACACACACACAAACAATCGTGGATTGAAAATGACCAATTTTATTATCGTGGTTGTTTTTCCTGGACGGATTATTATTAGGCGTTTGGAGTAAGGAAACTTGCCCAAGGTTTCGTCCTGATCTGGGCCTGGATTTGAACACAGGTCTCCCCAGGTTGCAAGACAAGTGCTCTAACCACTGAGCCACAGGAGCTCCCACTCGCCTGCTTTTTATCCCCCCCCCCCCCCCCCCCCCCTCATCACCTAGCACTGCACATTTTTTTCCTTTTACAAATACCTACCAAATTCCCCCCTTCGAATCCAATTAATAATTATCATACAATGGTATTTAATCATTGTGTATTTTCTCAGTGAAATCTGGAAGCCAATTGAGCACGGCAGTGTCCCACAAACGGTCGTGGATTGATTGATTGACCACTTGTTTTTTTCTCTGCTGTCATAATTGGAGTTCAAAGTACTGTATGCCTGAAATGTCCTTGCTTGTTTTTTTATTGGCTCCAAGTTAATCATTTGCTTCAAAAACAGAAGTTGCTGGGAAAACTCAGCAGGTCAGACAGCATCCATGGAGAAAGGAAAAGTGAGTCAACTTTTCGGGTCCATGACACTTCCTCAGAACAGATCATTTGCTTATTATGCTGATCTGATTAGGAGTCGCTTCCCTGATAAGAATTAATTCAGCTGGGGTTGGGATATGAATGACATAATATGTCACAGTATATTTAAATACCTTGCCTTGTTTTATGGATTAAGTATCTATAAGAGGTGGAACACACACATACACACAGGTACTGTTTGTTCTCTCGTCAATAATTAGATCAGTGGGGGGTTTTTGAATGGAGTATTATTACCTTTTATGGGTAAAGTCAGGTCAAACATGAATATGTTATACAGTACAACTATGTCTACAGCACTGTCTTGATTACTCTCGGGGAGTTTGTGCTGAGCTATAGATATATATATATATATGTCATATTTGCTGCTGTCATTCTTTGAAATGTTATGTTACTTTTTTAAGTTGTCTTAGCAGTTTTCCTTCTCCTCAACATTGCCCAGCCAATCACTTTTCCCCTCCTCAATGACCTGTCTCTTTGCTCTCTTAACTTCACAGACTGTCTGTCACTGATAGAAAATAATATGCCCGTAGTTCACTCATTCCATAGCAGATTATTTACCAGGATGAATTCATACGATAAAAACATTTGTTTGATTTTACAATGATTATTCTTTGAAGATGAGTTTTATCAGGTGATCATTTGCATTGTATTAACATACAATAGTATTTGCTATCTTATCCAGACATTTGGTCTCCCATTGAACAAGGACATAATCCACAAATTCTTACTAATTAACCACAAGTAGAATGATCCCATATAACCTTTATAATCACAAAATGCGGGATGTACTTTATTTTAAGTTGCTGTTTTTTATGGGTAAACTAACAAGTATGTTTCCTGTGTTGGGCACATTGTTCACAAAAGTGTGACCAGTTTGGGTAATTTCTTTCATAATTTTTCATTTAAGTTTTGCCTTTTGTATCAGCTAATTTGCTAAAGTGTTTGTGTTTGAAATGTCAGCAATGACTCTTAAAGATTAAATTAAAATGTACAGTATTATTTATTCTTTGTGCTTTTACTTAAGAGAAAAACACTACACAGAAATGGGATTTCATGATGAGGTGCTCTGATGAATTGTTTTGATTTAGAGAAATGGGTTTTAGAATCCGTAGGTTTTAATGAGTTTCACTCCTTTACCTTATTGTGAAAAACATGATTAGTAAATAAAAGCTGCAGCAATTATCATTTTTTCGCATGGTTAGAGTACTGGTGCTTAGAAGCTTATTGGAATAATTCTACTTTTCACTCAAAGTACTGTCAATCTATTTTACAGTATTTCTTGTGAAGCACTTTGAGACGTCCTGAGCATGATTAGACGCTATATTAAATGCTAAAATTATTATGACTTCAACCAAGCTGCTTCTTGCTTTTAGGCAATTAGCCGTCTCAAATTGCTTCAAACATTACCGTCACAGTGCTGTAACAACAATAACAAAAATTACATTTGTACAGCGCGTTTCACGTCAGGAGGACATCCCAAGGCGCGGGACAGTGAGTGTCTCAGACCCGAGCTGGGGTCGGCATCAGGGATGGTGGAGGGAAAGGAGAGTAATTTTTGCAGTGCGTGAGGACAAAGCACCAAGTGTGCGAAGCACAACATTATGTTTTACTGAATTCCCATTTGTAGGCCAGCTGTACAAGAATGTAGCTAACCAGCTAACTAACCACAGATTAAATTGGAAAGCATGCTGCCGTGTCACATTGCAAAGCAAATTGAGCTATTTAGGAAACTGGTAGGGCTGGGTGTTTTTTTTGCCAAAGTTCAACAGTAGTTGTTCCTCTTTCCCTTATTAAGTCTATTCAGCAAACTCTGGCCTGCTCCACGTCTCCCACTCATCCCGTCACACCATTGGCAGTCCGGCTTCAACCTTTCTGCTCCCTTGCCTCGTCGCTCCTGCCTGCTTCCTTCAAGGGCCCATCTCGAGACCTTCTGTTTCGACCACATCTTTTCTCACCCTGCCACCCCTGCCCTCCATCCTTTCTGATCCCGATCCTCAGCCCGGGTGCAAATCCTTGACTGTCCACCTCCTTGGGATATCCTCTGAATGTTGAAATGCTAGACAAATGGAAATTGTTGTTGTTAAGACATTTTCAACACTCTGTTACCCTTTCCCTCTGGTACATGCACATGGCACACCAATTCCTAACCTGCTAAACCTATATCTCTTACCGGTGTTTGCACTTTTCCCCTGTCCTTTGAGTAATTTTCACCAGATCTCAACACCCCAATGTAATTTGGCATTCTGAAGATCAGGCATTGCAGAAATAAAACCCTAGCAATAGCTACGGCCATTTTTGGTCATAACGATTTTAATGGATTTGTGGTTGAACTGATACTAAAAACGTACCTGCTGTTTAACAGTCACTGCTTTTTGCTTAATTACTTTTGATTCCGCCTGCACGGCTGCCATTACCATAATGACATTTGCATCTCTGTTTCTGGAGTTGAAAGACCCCTTGTTTCACATACTCGAACGGGAGGGGAAAACTGCTGATTCTGCTTTGACTTTATTAATTTTTGTGTTTCAGACACCAATTGGTGATTACTTTGCAAATGTTTTTTGATGAACCTGCATAAGTGGAACCCTTATATAATGATCTCTGGCTTGCTGTCATCCAATTTGGTTGTTAGAAGCTGGCTAATTGGGTATTACTTCCTGAGTGTATCAAAATCAGGAAGTTTAAAAAAAAATACATACTGTGTTCAATACCACATTCACTGAATGTTAGTATTGATTTCAAAAAGATTTTCAATTGGAAGAGTATATAACATTCCCTAATTTAAAAAACACACAATTTATTCAGTGTGTTAATAATAAAATGAATCCTAGCGTTTGATATAACAATTAATTGCAAATTAGCTGGGTGGATTGCAAACTAGGAATGGGAAGCTCAAGGTGATAATAAAGGAAAAGCGATCTCTCTGGGGACCAGTCATGTTTATCAATAGGAAGATATGCGCACAAACAAATTCAATATTTGACTAGATGACATCGTTTTACTATATTCAAGGTTAGATAACGCAATCATTTAACAAAAAATGACAGCATTTATTTGCTTTCCACTGAGGAACAGCAGACTTAAAAATGCAGGAGTTGATGTTGTTAACTGGCTTCAGTTCACACAAGACTTTCGCCATACCTATTTTTTTAACCCAAATCCATGACTCAAGCCACCCAACATGTGAGTTTCTCCATGTTTTATTGTGACAGATTGCTGCTTTGTCCTGTAATATGTTGTTCAGCAGTTACGCCAGGAGTGGACACACTAATCTTTAGTGGCAGTAAACAAAAATTCAAGGTGAATTGTCTTTGTGAACATGGAGTTAAAGACTACTTTTTTTAAAAAAATGTGATTTGAATAATAGGCACATTTAGGTAATTGTTTCAGCCACTCTGCCCTTTGGAATTCCATCCTACGGGCCCTTTGCCTTGCTCACTCGTTTGCCTCCTTCAAGGCCCATCTCAAGATCCTTTTCTTCGACCTCACATTTGGTCGCTGTTCCTACCCTCCCTGCTCTTCACCTCTCCTGATCCTAACCTCCAGCACAGGTTCAAATCCTTGACTGTCCATCACCTTGGGACGTTCTCCCAATGTGAAAGGCCCCATGCAAATATAATTTATCGTTGTTGTTGCTGCTGATATTGAAGACTTGAATAAGGCAAAATGACTTACAGCAGCATATTCGTTTTTCCTCTGCTTTAGGTATTCAGTGTGCCACAATAGCCAAGGGAATGGATGGATAGTCTATTCTCTAGGAACTTAGGAATCAACTTGCCTTTTTCCCCCCTTCATTCCTCCTGCCTTTTGGCCAGCTATAGTGTAGGTGCAAGTAAATTTAGCAGTCAGATTACTTTGTTAATGGAAATGAAGCTTGTGGTTACTGCTATCATGGTTATTATCAGGGATTTGCCTTATCCCAAAGTGACCTTCATGTGAATGAAGCAAAGAAAGCAAGCAAAAAGGGTGTTGTAAGCACAAATGAAAATAGGCATCGATTTTTAGTGATTCCAGAGTCTTTCCAAGTTGTTGTTAATACAGATGTCACTTTTGATGGACAGATATAATCAGATTGATTGTAAATGAACTCTCACAGAATTCCACACATCCTTGTGCTGAATTGAAGATTTAGTGAAGTAATTGACTTTTATCCAAAGGATTTAAATCCCATGGGAAGATCATTCCTGATCAAATCCAGAGTGAAATACTCCAATGTAGGGGGTAGGGTTAGAGAGTCATTGTTAAACTAATTGTCCTAGCCAACAATCCCCCAAATACAATTGTTCACCTACTCCATGGCTGTTTGTGGGACATTGCTGTGCGCAAAGCTGGCTGCCACATTACACCCACAAAATACTGTCTTTGTACTTTACAATTTATCCTGTGAAGCACTTTGAGACGTCTCAACGACATGAAAAGACGCTATAACACATGAAAACATTATTAAACATGAGGAAAGAGTGCTCAAATGAAGGTGGCTCACTGATACAGTAGTTGAGTGCCTGAATCCCCTCAATGGTACAGTAATAGACATCAATTTCAACTAAGCAATTATCAGGGAGGGGGTTGCATCACTTTTTTGTAAAATCTCTGCATAACTTTGGATAAGAAGCTGGAACTCTCAATCAGCTGTTTTTTTTAAAAAAAACTGCATAGATTTTGTATTATAGTGTGGTTAGTGTGTATTCTTAAACAGAAAATCCCCTCATTATGTCATCATGAGATGAGATTAAGTATAACTAGTTGGCAGGACGTAATATTTGGCTTGACAGTAGTTAAGCACAGAGCTCTCTTTGCCTAAATGTGAAAACTGACTCTTGCAATACAGAAGCAGGTACTGTTGCAGTGTGATTGAGTCGCAAGCTTTACAGATGAGCTCTCAACCTTACCCTTTGTTTTCTATTTGCTCTTTCTTTCACCCAGGGAGAGTCCAGCCAAGATCCGGAAGCTGTATGGAGATTACCCTTGACAAACCCGCACCACACCTGCCAAAGTGCCAACAGGCTTCTGCGGAATAGTCTCTCAATTTCTGGAGTCGTTAACATCATTCCTCCCTGGTAAATTCACTTCTTTTTTCGTTCTGAGACACTTGCTAGATAAAAGCTTACTTACATTGACGCAAATTAATTTAAGTGAAGTAGAGCTTTTGCATTGGAAATATCAGTTTCAACAAAATATTTTCAGAATATGGGTTTTAACTGAACTTAATTGAGTCTTGGCAGTTCTGTTGAACCAGTTATTCCATTAAACATTATTAAT
This sequence comes from Hydrolagus colliei, assembly GCA_035084275.1. Lineage (NCBI taxonomy): Eukaryota > Metazoa > Chordata > Chondrichthyes > Chimaeriformes > Chimaeridae > Hydrolagus > Hydrolagus colliei. The sequence continues at coordinate 1,114,923 of CM068761.1, read as the reverse complement.
CGAAAGACAGATCAATTTCTATTGTCTTTAATTAAATCCATGACTGAACATTGTTAATTTAAGAGCCATTCCCATCCCTTTCCCCTTGTCTCCTCCAACACTGAGAAAACTGATCAAGATCACAGCTTAAACAGAAGCCAGGAACACTTTATCACTGTTCTGAGACCTGCAATTGATTGTCTGTCATTACAAATTCAGTTTAACTGCTGTACAAGATTTAATTTGCTTACAGGCCCAGACTCAACTCAGAGACATGTTTAGTGATCCTCACGCTCACCAGTTTTTACAGTTAATGTGAAAAGACAGTTTCTAGCCTGAGTGATAATTTCCTCTTCACTGCCCATCAGCCACCTGAGTTGAACGATTTACATTTTTGTTTCCCATTGTGCACTTAGAGAGAGAATGAGAAGAATATATATGTACTGTTCTATGCATTTAATCATATTTCTCAGTGAGTATTTGGTCACAAAAATATGCAGACAATTCATTTTACAATATTCTGTGAGATGACTGAGTGCTTTGAGATGTCTCAACAACAACAAAATTACATTTGTATAACACCTTTCGTTACGACATGATGAAGCGCTTTATCAAATGCAAGGATTATTAGCATTAATATTCTGATCATAGTATTTGCCCAGGTAGGACAACTCTATCCCTTTGAACTGTTACTTAAAGGACAAGGAGCATGTTTCTCTATACCTCATTGGCGCAAAGGCTTCAACAATGTCTTGGATTTCTGAGGGCCTGCCTGGTTTCATAATGTATCCTCATAGCATAGTGTATCCTCAGAGCATTTCAGCTGCATGGCGTCTCGTTTCGTGTTTATGGGAGCCACAGTGTAAATCCAGCATCTGGGAATTAAATTAAAACTGAAAATGGAATTTAATTAATTCCATCCATTAAATTCAGTCGTAACTTTCAAACCTTTATTTTCCAGTTGTTGAAAGAAACTGCCCAACCTGCACTGAAATGCAAGAAAAATAGAGTAAAATTCAACTCGGGTGCACCATTTGCTAAAATGCATAGTTTTTATTCTAATTCTAGAGTTAACATTGTGATTGCTGTCTCTGAGTTATTGATATCACACCTTTTCATGTCTTCAAAACTTCTTAGTGCTTCACAGAATATACTGTAAAGTGACTGTATTTTATTTATAGGAAAAATATGGCAGCCAATTACACAGAGAAGTGTCCCATAAATAGTCGTGGATTGATTGACCAAACTTATTTACTTATTTTGAAGGGATTATTATCCCGGAAAAGCAATCCGTCAATTGACCAACAAATGGGTTCCTATTTACTCCTTTGTACAGTAAGCAAAGGCATGTGGTTGTAAGGAAACATGACTAATATTTCACCCTGCCTAGGAATCAAAACCAGGTCCTCTCGCTAGCAAGTGCTCTAATCTCTGAGCTACAGGGTTACATGGCATGTTTTGGATTCTAATCCAGACAGGATTTACTTATCAGGCCATCCAAGTAAACATTGACCTGTACAACTGGGATAGAGCACTGGAGTTGGCTGTAAAACACAAGACACATGTGGACACTATACTGTCTTACAGGCAGAAAGTTTTGGACGTTTTCAGCAAAAAAGAAACCAATAAGAGTGTTGGCAGAACAGCTGTATGTTTTAGAAACAAATCGGCCAAATTTAATTTTACCGAAACTGGGATTCCTAGCACAGAAAGGAGGCTGTCAGCTGTCACTGTGAGCAGGATATAAACCCATTACCTAGAGGTGAAAAGAAAGTGTTCTAACTCACAATGCCAGCCTCTCCCACTACTTATGAATATTTTTGTTCCAGTGGTGAGTGCTGAGAAATTGGGTGAACTGGTCTTGGAGAAATAGCTCGAGTCCAACTGTGCAAGGGAATTGAATTACACATACCATTTCAAGCCCTGAAAATAACTGAAGCTCCCTGGATGAATAACTATTTCTGTGGATGTTAATTAAGCGTTGTTCCACTGATGCGCTCAGTAATTCCTCCTGGCTAGTTTTCCCAAAAAAGACATCAGCAAAAAAATGTTTAAAAAGTAACTGAAATAGAACATAAACTAGGGGTGTCAAGATAAATTGTAATTATGTAAAATTAATGCTTGAAGGAAAATATGCCTGATAGCTTCTGAATCTTGCAAATCCTTGCAAATCCAGTCAATTGTGCATCTCTTCCAGCCTTTTGTAGGTCAATCTGATGTCTGATAGATGTGAAAAACCATCACTATGTTTAAGTGTATGCCAAACTAAACTTAGATTACAATTACATGCCAACTACACATAGAAATTAATAATAATCCTTTAATTTAATATAGCACTTTTCATGTCTTCTAGTCGTCTCAAAGCGCTTCACAGAATATACCGTAAAGTGAATTGACTGTATATTTGTGGGCAAAACGCAGCAGCCAATTGCACACAGCAGCATCCCACAAACAGTCATGGATTGAAATTACCGAAATTACCGATAGTGGTTTTTTTTTAGGGATTATTATTAGGCGTGTGGACTAAGGAAACTTGCTCAAGGTTTCGCCCTGATCTCTCTGGGTTCTCATGTTTTGAAGGAATGCGCTGTTGTTTCTCCCTGGAGGGACACACACTGCTACCTAATTACGGAGATCATTTGGCGCAGGCTGGCAAGAGCCAAGGTTTGGGGACTCCATGAAAGGGTGTTTAGCGAAAACTAAAATAAAAATACTGCACATCGTTTGCAGATGACAGCACTGTCTTACATGCTTTCCTACTGTGAAAGGTGCTATACAAGTGTAATTTTGTTGTTGTTGTTGCTTGTATAGTTAGGACCACCCCACCTGCTCTCTTCACATATTGATCATAACCGCTGAATACAGTGCCTGTCTCTGCCAGTTATTAACTGTGTTACCACAAAAAGCTCCAGTTCTCTTTGTCAAGATGATTCAATACACCTATCGGGTTGAGAAAAATGTACTGAAGCACCCTGGTAGTAACCAAGAGGGAATGTATCTCTCGCAAGGAAACGAGCTCATCAGACAATGCATTTTAATAACAGTCATAATCTGTATCTTTGCAGCTAAAGGTTCTTGCTGCATTGAGATTAAATATAGAATAATTTAAACAGCATTTATTCCCGTCAAGTCCACTTGTTTCTCAGGTTGTGGAAGATCTATACTTTTGGTGAATTCAATCAACTAATTTGCCAACACAATACACAGTTAATTAACTTTTCATTATATTCCGTGAAGCACTTTAAGACTTCTCAAAGCGGTGATGAGGTGTTATATCAAATTTAAGCATTATTATTATTAATGGAGAGCTCTGCTCTCTGGGGCTTAAAGGTTACCAAATATGGGACGAGACGTTAAACCGAGGTCCCATCTGTCTGTTCAGGTGGACGTTAAAGATCCCATGAACCTGTCACAAAAAGGGATTGTATCAAATGCAAGGATTAGTATTATTATTATATAAAAAGTCCCAATCTCCACTGCTCAGATCTGGCTTTACTCTCTCACTGTTCCCACGGCCCCAGCCTGTGGCGTGTTTGTTAATCTCATTTCTGCACCTCTTCCCCACTCTATCCTCCGGTACTTTTCCCCAGAGCCAACATTTATCCAGTTCTTTTTGAAGCAGTTAATTGGTGACAACTGCATTTGATGGGAGACTAGTCCACCAAGCCAGTACTCTGTTGGTGGGAGGGAAATTAAAATCTCCCATCTTGCTTGAAGCTCTTCACATTTCAAGCCTGCGCGGTTCAATTCTGGTCCTCCTATGTCAGACAGAGAGCCTACTTGCATCTATCTCCATCATCTGTGCCTCTCAGAACTTTTATCACATCAGTTCCCTCTTTAATCTTCTTTCTGGTGAAAAGTTTAACTCTGAGGGCCATGTTCTTGCAACTTTCATCTCTTAAGTTCTCCCTATATAATATAATCAATGTGTGTGTGAAAGTAGGGCACATCGTATTGAGAATGGTGTGTCACACAAGGTTAGTCGAATGCCCTCAAGATGCAATCTCGCATTTGATAAGCTTTGTTAAGCTTCCTGTTGACTGGAAATCTCCTGGGAAAGATCAATAAGTGCACCTAAATCCTTTTCTTTCTCCACCTCTGCTAATAAAAAAAACACTTCATTATGTGCACCAGTTTACTGCCCCGTATTTCATCACCTCGCATTTATCTCAATTACAGTCCATCTGCCACTCCTTGGACCTGTCTTAATTGGTCCAGATCTTCTTCAGTGTAGTGTAGAACCACAGAATATTAGGTGAGGGGGAGGGAGGGAAGAAAATCTCTGAACGTAGGAAATAATAATAACAATCCTGTATCTGATATTGTGCCTTACTTATCAAGTCATCGAAATGTCTCAAAGCACTTCACGGTGTATATATATTGTAAATTGGTGTATTTTGTGGACGAGATATGAAATTGAAAGGTGGACTTTGACAAAATAGCGATCAGCATTTGAAAAGGAAAAAATAGGGTCCGACATTTCAGGTGTGACTACATTTTTTTTAAAAAGTGGCCTCCAGTGGAATGGTTTCAAAGGAACATAAGAATTAGGAGCAGGAGTAGGCCATTCGGCCCTTCGAGCCTGCTCTGCCATTCAACAAGATCATGGCTGATCTTCTCACCTAACTTTGATTACCTGCCCTATCCCCATATCCCCTAATCCCTCTATTTTTCAAAAATCTATCAGCTTGAAAATGTTCAAGGACTGAGCATCTACAGCCTTCTGGGGTAGTGAACTCCATAAATTCACTACCCTCTGAGTGAAGAAATGTTTCCTCAACTCTGTTCTAAAACCCTTGATTTTAAGACTGTGACCCCTGGTTATAGATTCTCCTACCAGGGGAAACAGTCCCTCAGTGCCTACTTTATCCAGCCCTTTAAGAATCTTATGTGTTTCAATAAGATCTTATATGTTTCAATAAGATCCCCCCCTAATTCTTTTGTACTCTAGAGAATACAGCCCTAGTTTATTCAACCCTTTCCGCCTGCTCCCACCCCATATGCTGGTGGCTGAAGAAAGCATTGAACCAGATTATAGTATACACACGACCTAGTTTTCCTACCCAATAAAAGAGCTCTTGGATGTTTTTTAAAAAAAATCAAGCACCAACTGGATATATTCACAAGCCTCTTATCTCACTGGAAGCATGCGTCTGGTTGCTTTCCAAAAGCATTATTGATGATACTGCCTCAGGTACCTGTGATGATACACACAAGGCGTGAGCTGCACTTTTGTGAGTTGCGAGTGCACCTTTGCACTGCACACAATCTTGGTCAGCCTTATCGCCTTTTGTGGCAGGCTGTCACTGTCCTGCTGTTAATATCTTAAGAGGGCACAGTTTGCCTCGGGCTGGACTCTGCCTTTCTCTCCTGAGTTATTCCTTCAATGCTCTATCGAGGCTCGAGCACAGATCCGTAGGCGTTCTGTTTGAAATCCATCATGAAAGAATGATTCACTTTTAAATTCTTGGGAAGCAGCCAGGAGTAAACAGCCGGTCACAAAAGAGCATTTTTTTTAAAACGAGGAAGGTAGAAACTAGGTGACCTAATTGTGAAATGAAGTCCTTCAATAAGTGCCCATCTTGCCACTGTATATTATATGGTAGGTTTGTGATTAAGCTTTGCTGTCCTCAGTAATGGAGTGGGAGGTGGCGGGCGTCCCTAAGAAAGATGTAATCCATAATTTTTTTATGTTTTGAGAACGTATTGAATTTTGACAAGAGACAATGTCTCCGTGACATTATTTTGGCAAAGTTGTTCTGGGTCCAGTTAGTGGACAGACTTGCCCTCAAAGCACCATTGTGTGTTCCTTTGAATTTTGAGGAAAGCTATGCACATTTTTCTCCCTTTAAACATCGAGAATCAATGGTGAAAGAATCTGAATCATTGGAAGTGCTTGAGTGAACACCCATTCCGTGAAGAGTAAAGAGCGTACTGACAATTGGCATCATTTATCTCTTCATTTCGGGCCTCAGTCTTTACACTGTCTGTTTACCTCAATCTCATTAACCAAGGAATTTGGTGCATTATACTTGGAGGCTTTGAACTGCAACATTGCCTTACAGTAAGAGACCTTACAGAATACAAATTTTAGTTACTCCAGGAATATCTTCATACCTAGAAATATGTTTCACATTCACTCACTTCTGCTTACAATTCAACCACAGCTTCAAAACTGCTTCATTTCCCCTTGTCCTACCCAATTCCAGATAAAGAGATTGATGAGTTGCGAGTGCACCTTTGCTCTACACACAATCTTGGTCAGCAGTAGGTGTGTGAAAAATTGGTTGGACCAAAGGGGAGAATGGTAACAGCACTCCTTACCTTACGGATGGCCAAATAATCTACCTATTAAACACTCCTTGAGAGGCTACCGCTCATTTAAGGCTCTGTATAAATATTGCTGACACATAGACACTTCTCATGTTGTTGAGACGTCTCAAAGCTCTTACAGGATATACTGTAAAGTGGATTAACTGCCTTTTGAGGACGAAACGTGGCTGCCAATCTCGACAACAGTTGGTGCACTGGCTCAGCACTTTACATTACATCTGTATTAAGTACTTGGCCTTTTTCTGTTTTTACAGCTAATTGTACCGTGAAATTATGCTTTCTTGCCGTCTGCCTATTTCTTTACAAGTGATTAAGACAAACAGAGGAATACGGGGCTTTGACTAAAATAATTGCAAACAAGCTTCAAAGCTTTTGATGTTGAATATGTGAAGCTTTAAAGCCCTTTCTAAAAAGGAAACGGTTACTGCCTCAGTGAAAATAAAGTATTGAAGAAACGAGAGCTTCGGATTGAAAATTAGCATCTTTTTGATTGTACTACAGCACAGGAATGTTAATGTTGCTGATAATTTCTCGAGGGTAATTTCAGATCTAGTTGCAGAAGCAGAAGTCAGTGCAAAGTCAGTGAAGCTATGGAAAAAAAATTACTTTGAATTCAGAGGTTACATGATTAAATATATCAAATTTATTTCCCAAATCACAATGCTGTATTTTTAAATCATCCTCTTTTAAGTCGCTTGAACAGGACACTAATAATGCATCTATTTAAGATGATTTAAAATTTCTCCTCATGGGAACCTGGTTGTTAGTCGATCGCGGATCACTTTTCCGGGGATAATAATCCTTTCGAAAATAAATAAATAATTGGTCATTCAATCCATGACTGTTTATGGGATACTGCTGTGCGCAATTTCCAATGCCTTGGGACGTCCTCCTGACATGAAAGGCACTGTACAATTGTGTTGTTGTCGCCGCATTTTTCCCACAAAATATACATACAAATATACGTTAGTTCACTTTGCAATATATTCTTTGAAGCATTTGAGACATCTATATCATATGCAAAGATTATTAAGTTGTTCGTATGTCACTTGATTTTGTTCTATAATTGTCCGTGTTAACTTCACAGCCCACAATATCAGGGTTCCTTCCGTACATGTATAAAGATGAAATTATACTTGCAAAGAGTTTTAGAATATGCAGAACATCTTGTCAGTCATAATCTGTTCCAAGCTGCCTTCTAAAAAAAAACATGTTTGAATTTGCTTTCTCCCCCCTCTTTTTCTCATTCTCTCCTCCCTTTGATCTATGCTCCAAACTATTTAGCGGCTGAAAGAGCAGGCAGGTAACTTATTTCCAGGTTAAGTATTGCAATAAGCAGCTGATGTACTCAACAATTTCCACCCGTTTTTGAACTTCCCAGATGGACTTCTCAGGAGTGTGTTCTTGACCAATGTGGTCCTACCTTCTGACTGCTGAGGGCTGGATAATACTACTAATAATAATCCTTGCTATATAATTTCCACGGATTATTATTATTATCAGCCTTTCTTTCAGACGTTGCTAAGACGTGGAGAGCGCTATATAAATGTAAGGATTATTATTATTATTATCATCTCCAGTTTCGGAGAAACCAGAATCAGCCCATCGGGGAAAACATGATAATTTGCAACTGTTTATTCCCGATTTCTTTGGTAAGTGAGGTTGCTGGAACAATGTGAATTCCTTGAATTGTATTGTTGGATTCCAGTATTCCCTTGCTATCTCACGGAGACTTGTGCATTGTATGTGCATCAGCATTCCTGCAGCATCTTCCCTTCAAGATGCTTCTTCATGCAAATCTAACACCAGTTGCTCTCTGTAGACCTTTGACATTGATTTTCATGTCACCTCATGTGCGCCAGTTTTGCAAAGCTTTTCTTTCATACCTGCATTTTCAATTTAAATATAAATTCTAGTCGTGTATCCCCAAAAAGCAATACCCATATTGCCTTGTGACCTCAAAATGATATATATACCTTGCAGGCTTTCTGTCATTTCTCACATATTGAAGACTCCCAAATGGCCACTGCGTCCATTATAGAATCTTTCTGCGTTCAAATCCAGCCTCTCTTGTTTACTTGGTTACTATTAATATTTCAACAACAATACGTTTTGTTATGATGGTGTTATTACATTCCTTGCTTCCCAGAATAGTCTGTAATATTACCAAAACCGGCAGATAGCTGGCTGCATCAAAGACTATTTGAAGTGACACCAGCTTGCTATCAGTTTGCTGCCAAAATTCAGCCTGTACATCAAAGTTGATGCAGGAATTGTTATTAACTGTGAAACCATGGGCATGTTCCTTACCGCACCCACCGATGTTTACGTGTCATTAAGTAGTTACTTGATTATTAATTGAGGGCATCAAGGGATATGGGGCAAGGCCAGGAAATTGTAGTTGAGCTACAACTCAGCCATCATCTAATAGAATGGTGGAACAGGCTTGAGTGGCTGAATAGCCCCCCCTCCTGTTTGTATGTTTTAAGTACTTCTGTGTCCTGGCTAACGTAACTCATAGAAAAGCCCTTGTGTTGCCCTTTTGTAATTAACATTCCTGTTAAGTCACGGTTTTTACATTTCTGTACTAACTCTGCAGGAAACGTCTTCAAAGGTTATGTCATGCTACCTCCTGTACCTTTGTGCGATTGCCTTAGTCCACTAAGCATTGTAGGGGTGTGAAACAAATAAGTTGATTGACCTAAATAGGACACAGTATCAAAAGGATTGAATGAAACACCCACAGATGTGTTTCAGTCTGTATAGGTGTATTGATGGCATCGTTAAAGATTCTCTGCGTTTGCTGAGCTCCCTCTCTCGGATGACTGGCTGGGCTGTGTGCCAAATAGAAGTGTGATTGTTCCCCGCAGAGAGGCAGGAAGATGCAGTGGTTAAGTCAACCTGTGCTGTTCTCAAGCATCTCCTGGCAGCAGGTTCACCAGCCAGTATAGACAGGAGCCTAGCAACTAATCTGCCTGCATTCTCACCTGGGGATTCACTGGGGTTGAAAATAACTTGCAAAGAAGAAGAAAAAAAACTTGCAAGATTCTGAGATCATCTGCTCCAGGATCACCATGAATGCCAGTCTTATTCCAAAACTTTGTTGTGGTCTTATTATTTGATGGAGCCTCTGTTACCCTTCAATTGAATTTTCGACGCTGTTGCCATTTCCATCATTTTATCTCGACAAACCCACCATTTGCTAACAAAAAAAGTTCATCAACAACAGCAATTTGCAATTTATATCGCATCTTATATTTATATCCCGCCACTTGCTTCTTCCTTCCCCACCTTCATGTCGCGCCTGAAGACCTTTTTCTTCGGCTGTACCTATGGTCATCTCCTTCCAGCTCGGAGTCACGTCAAGGCTATAGGATGCTACCCTATGTGAGAGGCGCTGTGTAAGTGCAAATTGTTCTTGTCCGTTATGTGAATAGTGTCTCAGAACCTTTAATAGTGGAGAAGAATTAATTAAAGGATTTGTAAACTCGATTAGACAACCAGTCTATTTTAAAACGACAGTCCTCACTACCTCAGGCTGCCAGCATGTTTCGAGATGCCCATTTGGAAGTCTGGAGAAATGGCATCTTCCTGTGCTGGCTGGGTAACCAGCCTGCTCAGTTCCTGTCCCTGGCAGATGCTAATCTGAAGAGCAGCTGCCAGGGACAGGAGCAACAGGAGTGGAAAGACAAAAGTAGAACGACTTTTTTTTATTACAAAAAAAGGCCTTCGCTGAAGTACAATGTTCACGATCCATCGAAACAATCGTATCAGGGATATAATTTGTGATGCGCTTGTGAAGGCCAAAGGCTTGTGGACGTTTCCTGGAGGTCAGAGGATCCATTTCAAAGAAAGCCTGGGAGAGATCAAGGAAGAACTCTCAATCTATTGTGGCACGGACATCAAGCAGGCAGCTGTGCCAAAGGTTGACAGCCAGGAGGAGACTGTAATCAGTGGTGAGAGTGAGCCAACCTGAAGCCTTGGAGAAGAGATGAGTGACTGAGAGAAAGAATAGTCGAGCGATTGGGAGAGATATGCAAGGAAGTCAGAAGAAAGATGGTTTGACACTGTCAAAAAGCTTTGGATTGTGTATATCCATGTGTCAAGGCTTTAATGCACTTGTATCAGTGCAGAGAAGGCTATGTGATTACAGACTAGCAAGAGATTGAGGGGAAAGAGAGAGACAACTTCCCCTTTCACTTCTCTCCCATGACTTGATGAGCATCAAGCTGACGTGGCGGTCTCGCTATTGATTTCATTTGGTAGGAATAGTTTGGAACTTGGCTTTCATCGTTCAGCTTTGATTTTTTTTTCTAAGCAGAGTAACCACATGTAAGCAATGAGGAATAATAAATGTTCCATTCCCTCACTGAACTCAGCGGTACTCTGTCAGCTCTAGAACATGCTTTCAGCAGGTTTGGGGCAGCACACTGCACTGCAGCAGCCGTCTGTCTGTGCATCAGTTCTTTGTTCATTCAGCAAGTCAAGCAGAAGACACACCTGCAAAGTGTCGCTCACACCGTAATGAATGAGGTGCAGAACCCTGAAAGCCATTCAGTCAGTGCCTCTGTTAGAGTTTACACATGGCAAACCTCAGTGTCAGCACTCACAGTGCTGTGTGATTGCAACCGGTTTAAATTCCCAAACTCGCCGAGTTTACCGCAGTGTTTAAGACTAGGCGCATGTTCACTGCCTGATTTCTCAGTGTTGACCCCCCCCCACTCAGGACTTTGAGACCTATCAACTTTGCAATAAGCTGCTATATTAAATACAAAGTTTATTATTATTTGTGGCCTAGTTGTAAAAATTAATTGATCCAATCAATTGAACAATTCAGTGAGTCCCCTTTTTTTTAATGAGAGTTGTAGATTAATATGTGTATTCCTTATGAAAGGTTCTGTAATCCTTTCCAGGCAGTCCTTGACTTGAACAAGTATTTTCAATGTTTTTGTTCTGAATCCTAATGCGCACTTTTCAGGAAAAAGCTTTATCTTCAAAATAGGTAATTAAGCCTGAAATTGCTTTTTTCAGTCTAATGCATATGAGTAGTTATTTATGTCAGACATTTTTAACTGAGCCCTAAATATAACCACAGGCTACAAATATGAGACTGGTGACTGAAAGCTCCATATCTGTGTGTAAGAACAGGTCCAATTCATTATTTGGATAACAGAATTGGTAACATTAGGTTTAGATGGTTGGGTATGAAAGTTCGGATTTTTTGTGACATCCCCCATGGCTCGGCAAGACACTATCCTGTGTGAGAGGCGCTGTGTAAATGCAAGTTGTTTTTTGGGGGCCAATTTCAATATTTGTCTCCCCCATTGTAGTCTATCTGCTGTCCGAAGAACTAAATTGTGTTTCCTTTGAGTGTTATTTCCTCTTCCCTTTTCTTCTTTAACTTTTTCTCTCAGCTGGCTACTCGATGGTGAATGAAAGTAACCTTGATTTTATGCACAGTCTCTCTCTCTCTCACACACACACACACAACATTTAAGTTATATGCACAACATGGAGGGAGTGACGTTGTCAGCAATTTAATATTTTCGAAATTGGTCACTTTTATCTTTGGTCAACTGGTGGAAGCCTATCACTGTACTTATAAGTCTCCAAGCCAAACTTAACAATTCCATGCTTCCCACCTATACATGGAAATCACAGAGATAGATTGTTGAAATGGAATGCTCTCTCTCTCTCTCTCTTTCTCGCTCTCTCCCTGGAGGTACGCACCTGCTTATGTAATTCTAGAGAGTATTAGGCGCAAGTTGGCAGGAACCAAGGCTTAAGGACCCCAGAGTATACGCTGAGGTAACGGCCGAAGTCTAACCGGGTAAAACTGCATAGCTTGCCATTGATAGCACTGTCCGGCAAGCTTACCGCTACTTGTCTAGCTAGGGCTACCCTACCCAATAGGGTTTTGGCTTGCAGGGACACATTTTAGTGCAGGAAGCCAAAGGGTGAACAGGCTTTTTGTACGTGTGTGGGTTCATTGTGGAAGTACTAACCAGCGACTGCTCCCTCATTATAAGGTGGTTGGAATTTTACAGACTATCCTGACACTTTATATTGGAGTTCCCTACTTTCATTGCAAATGATTGGAAACCCAAACTAAAATAAAACATTAACATATATATATACTCAGTCACTCACACAGGGTTGTCTTGATTATCCATCTAACTGGGAAGTTTTCAGATGTTAGTGTAAATAGGAAAGACAGAGTAAGTGGTGAATGATTCAGTAAAAAAAAATGACCTGATGTTATCACCCTCAGCAGTCTCCAACAATTCTGGTGTTGTGTCTTTCATTGTTTGTTGCTTAGATAGAAATCAAACAAATCAATTTGTGTTCCGATTGGAGCTGACTCCTATAAAATAGGGCTCTATGTTATCACAATTCCCCCCCCCCACTAACAAGTTTTCAATTAACAGCAAATTAGTCACGAGATGTCACAATCGTGTGTAGTGAGTGACAACTGTGTCAGGCTTGTGAAACCAAAAGCTGGTGTGAGCCGGACTTTATTTGTTGGGGATGGATAGAGGGTATTCCCTTTTGAGTAAGGGTTTAATTCATTCTTTGGATATAAGTATCCCGTAAGAGATCAAACTCGTAGCCAAAACACCAACGCTGAAAAAGTCAGGAAGTAACAACGGTGCCAAACTTGGGTTGAAAAGTTTGCGGATATTGCAAGGGAAGGTACAGTATGCTTTACTTCTGAGAAACAATCGAGTGGCATTCATCTTTACTGTCCCTTCAGCAATATCTGGAAAAACAGATAGATAGGACAATAAAGAACTCATAGGATCTGTTCAAAGGCTTAAAATGGTTGAGGAAAAAGTGGCCATTGTATCATTTATTCCTCTGATCTACTGAAGTCTTCATTAAAAGTAAAGTATTAGAGTATTCGCCTCGCAAGACCTGAGATCGATTTCCAGTGGGGTGCGAAACCTTCGGCAAAGTTTCCTTACTCCACCCACCTGTTTATGTAGCATTAACTCAGAAACCAGTTATGAATCGATTGGCGGATTGCTTACTTATTTGGAGCGGGTAATAAACCCACTAATAAAAACAACCCTCCAAAAAAAATGATAACTATTTGGTCACTCAACCCATGACTATGTGTGGGACATTGTCATGTGAAAAAACGTCCGCCTTGTTTCGTACACAAAATGTACAGTCAATTCACTTTACAGTATAGTCTGTGAAGCACTTGCTACATCAAATTCAAGCATTATTATAATTGTTATAACCAGTTCAGAATCTGTGATTAATAAAGGTCAGCAACCTTTTCCCCTCTGTGAACCTCCCCCCCCACCCCTCCCCCCCACCCATGACCATATTTATGGCTTGTGGTTTAATACACAATTTAGCACAACAGATGCAAAATGAGGAACCAAGGATGATGAATCTCTGTATTGCCTTTTTTTTCAATCTTGGGTAACCACAGTCTAATTTGGACCTTTATTGGCCAAAAGTTTGAGTCCCTCCTGACTTGCTCCCATTCCTCTCTCAATGGACAGGAAGACCTAATTATTTGGCTATGATTTCGGTCATCTTTTCCCCTCCCCATCCTACCTATCTCCTTCGGCTCCCACCCCCAGCTCGGGTGCCTAGCTGGCAGTACTGAGTGCTTTGAGATGTCCTTCTAACATGAAAAGGCGCACTATATAAATCTTGTTATGTTTCTGGAAGGGAAACACAAAATGATCTGCTGGGCGCAATTGGCTGCCACATTTTGCCCACAAAATTCAGTCATTTGTACTTTATCGTGTATTCTGTTAAGTGTTTTGAGACAACAACTACAACAAAATTATACTTGTATAGTGCCTTTCACATAAGGAGGACATCCCAAAGCACTGGACAGTCATTGTTTTAATTGAGACGTGTCGAAGACGTGATAAGGTGCAATATCAAATGCTTGGATTATTATTATTATTATTAGCGCTTCTGAGGCCCACAGGCCTTTCTCAAATAGGAAATCCGACCTGCAACAGCCAAAAGGTTGGGTCCCTGAAACTATTAAATGTATTTTGAAATGTGATTTTGTTTACTTGTCCGCTGGCCTTCCAGAAGATGCTGGGTTTGAGTTGCATTAAGAATAGCCTGTGTTTCCATATGAGCTTGACATACCTCAAGTCTTAGTGCTGTGTGCGAGGTCTAATTTAGTTTTTATCCTCAAAGCTGCCTTCCCTGCATTGCATTAATTCTTTGAATGTTTCTGTTGCCCCATTACGATCTCTTAATCACAAATATGCCCAAGACTTTTTTTCTACACAGGAATTGTTGTGCTTCTTTCTATTAACCGTTCAATAAAATTATCCATTCATACAAAAAAAATCGGTCATTCACTTTGTGGCTGTTTGTTGGACATTGCTGTGCGCAAATTGGCTGCCATCTTCACTTACGAGTCACACAGTCATCCCATTTTGTCATAAATCACATGAAGTGCTTTAAGATGTCCTCCCGATGTGAAAGGCGCTAAATCAAATGTAAGGATTGTTATCACGATTAAATACGATTCCCGCTGTAAATGCAGCACATGTTCTTGTTGTTAAAGTTTAGGTGGGCTGTGAAACATCATAACTCACTCACAACTGTCCCCAGCAATTGAATAAAATTAGGAAATTTGTAGGTTCATACATTTCCACTGGGTCCACTGAAAAAAGCAGTGCTGCTGTTATCTAATGAGCTGCTGCGGGAACAGAACTTAAATCTCCCTCGGTGTCTAAATTATGCATTACTTGAAATTTCAGAATCACATCTATCTTAACAAGAGCATTTCAATAAAGTTGTTACTTGGAAAATGTAAAACACTTTTGAACATTCAACTTATGTTTGCAAAAATTGGTTCCTTTCTGTAGTTTTAATGAATTAAGTTGACATCTGAACGTGCTCAAGTTTTTCAAGTAATTAATATTTTCACACTTCTTTTGAACTTCAGATTTAAACTTTTTTTATGAGCCATTTACCTTTTCCTAATGTTATAATCACTTACTTCAGTGCTTTGCATTGCCTCCGCTGCGTACCCAGGGATGGAGATTCCAGCCCTGCAAGACAGATGTGTTACTCCCAAATCCCAGTCTGTCCCAAACCCCAGTAGGTTCAAAGCCCCAAACACAATGACCCAGGTGAAAGTGGCCTCTTTGATCTATTAAGTTTTTCCTCTGTAATATCAGAAAAATGTACCTCAGCTGCGAGTGTGGTTAGATCATGGCTAGCGTCACACTGTGAGACGTGTCAGGTAAGAATTAGAGAGCTGCTGTTCTGCATTTAGTCCAAATACTCAGAAGGAATATTCATGGCAAATGTTACATATCATTACTTCAGGCTTCTTTAAAGTTCACAGGCACTGATGTTGTCTGTGATTCTTGTTTGATCAAGTCAAACGCAAAGTTACCCAAATACGTGCAAGCTGCAGTATTCTATGGTGGCCTCCCTTTCAGCTTTGACATTCTCTTCAATCCCTCTCCTTTGTTCCCTCCTTCCCCTCTTTTAGATCATGACTGAAGATGTTCTTCTTCAATCGTGCTTACTTCCTTAACCTCCTAACGTCTTAAAGCCTGATATTAGCTGGTGGGAGGGAGGAAGATTCCGTCTAGAGGTCAGATGTCTTTCAGCAGGGAGAAAATAAATCAGTCTTGCGTGCCTCTTTGCAGACAATGGCAGAGTACAACTGGTCTTGTATGGTGGAGAAATTCATATCTACAGTCATCCTTGCATTGCTAAGTGCTGCATGAAATTTACTTATTAAGTGTAGTGACTATGTATGTATGCAAACGAGGCAGCCAAATTCAGCGCAGCAACATCCCACAAACAGGCAGCAAGTGAGAGCAATAAGTCAAACTGAGAAGAAAAGAAAACTCCAATCAGAAAACGGGTCGAAGGAACTGAGATTGTAATTAATCATCTGTGCGGACGATGTAGCCTTCCCTCCCAGCCAATTGTTACCAGACTTTAGCTGGCATAAATCCTATTTGAAAGTTGGACTTTGTCAACACTTCCTGCCGGCACTAAAACTGCTGTTTATTATACAGTACAGTAGTTCCTTTTTGATCCCAACCTCACTAAAGAATGTCCCACAGTGTACAGTTTGTGGTTGACCACGTACGGACAGTTAAGCTAACTTGTTATTTTTATCTTCCAACAATAAACCATTCTACTGACCTGCTGGCCAAATACTTGTGACCACTTGTGACTGACTACTTGTGTATGTTGGTTCGCTGAAGTGCTAGCACTCTCACCTCTGGGTCAGAAAGTATGGGCTCAAGCCCCACTTGCAAAAACTTCCAGAAGACGTGGGTCATGATATGTACAAGCGACCTGCCAGGATGGTATAAAGTGAACTTGATGGCCCTTTCTTTGTCCATCGCAAATTCATAGTCCAGGCTGCCACTCCAGTGAAATAATAGGAGCATTGGTGCTTTTGGAGTTGCTGTCCTTCAAGGTGAGACCTACCTACCTGTGAGGTGCTTTGAGATGCTTTTGACCTTCTGAAACACAAGTTAATTCTATGTTGGTGGTGATCTCCAGCTGACTTGGGGAATTTTTTTTAACAACAACAAACATCCTTGCAGCTGATATGACGCCTTATATAACATTGTCAAAACGTCTCAAAGCGCTTCATATTTCTTCACCAGCACTCTCAAACGCATTCAATTAGGACTTGGAAGTTGTAAAAAGCTGGAGAATGTGACGGAAATCCACCATTGTTTCTGAATTGGCTCCCTCCCACTCTTGCGTTTGAGAGACCAAGAATTGTGCCAAGGATTTGCAGCAGTTTGGGAGTCAGAAAACTAAATGTAATTTGTTAGACAGGCCTTGCAATGAGGGGACTTTAAGGATGTTAGCAAACGAATACATGGAGAGTTGAGGAGAATATTTTTTACACAGAGTAGCCAGGATGTGGAATGCTGCTACAAGCGGTGGTTGACGAAGGCAGAATCCATTTTAGTATTCAAGAGAGAATTGGGCAAAATACTTTAAAAAGAGTCAGCTACTCCTGGATAAACAGAGGCACCTGGAGTAGGGAAACTTGCTATCATTTCACCCTGCCCGGATTTCAAACCCAGGTCCTCTCGCTTGTGAGGTGAGTGCTCTACCCACTGACACAGGGGCCAAATGACCTGTGCTGTAAATTTTCTAAAGGCAAGCTTGTGAGTGGGTGTGTGTGTGTGTGTTTGAGGGAAAGAGAAAGAATGGAAATTTAGAAATCTGACATGGAGGAATGAGCAAAATCAAATTTAAAGAATGTGTCCAAGAAGGCTTTTAGGTTTTTCCAGCCTGCAGAAGGACTGTTTATGAATCCTGTTCCATTAACAATACAGATTTGCTGCCTTCTGATTTGAGCATAAATTGAACGCAAGCCCCCCCCCCCCTCCCCCCCCCCACCACGCCACTGCACCAACTGGTTGCACACATTCTCGCGGTTATTTTTATCCACAGGTCTCGGGGGAAATGGAGTCAGATAATATATTTAATCATGTCTAAAAGGAGAACTGAATGTGCTTCTTTCTTCCTGGGATAAATCGCTAGTGCAGCACTCTGCAAGGATTGGGACAGAAAACAAAAGCTGGTTTCCACTGAGATTTATTTTCTGTATCAATGACTTTCTGCACTGCGCTTTGTGATGTGGCGTTTGGGCATCGACGGTATGTTTATTGCCTCGCCAAAGGAAATTGATAGTGGTTGTCAAGAACACTCTACATGTTCCCCAAATGCCATTGAGCATCGCGGAATAGTGCAGCGATAAACACAAAGACATCCAATTACCTACCATTTGCAGTAATTTATTAGCTGGGTGTGAGGTGGGGGCCGATGATGGTGAGGGGACTCAACAAAGGTGGCCATACTATATTAAAAGCCTAATATTATTAGCCTCAGAAACTCCAATAGACAAATAACAGCTGGGAAGTAATGAACAGGGGTGTAATTGGATAAGGCATTTTGCAGCTAAAAAAAGGAGTTTGTCTGAACAGTGCAGTAAGCGAGTGAGTGAATGACAAATGGCCAAACAAGCTCAGCTAGGAGGACACTCAGTGTGATCCTCATCGCAATGCAAAAAGTTGCCAGATAACAGCTTAATAGTGGAATCATATTGTATTTGTCTTAAAATTCAAATACATAATCTTAAAATTAGAGCTAAGCCACTTAGGAGTGAAATCAGGAAGCAATTTTTCACCCAAATGGTAGTGGAAATCTGGCCGAAAAGAAAATCCGTTAGGCACGTTCCTGAACATAGGAAAGAAGGGGGCGAGGCGAAGGGAGTTCCAGAGCCAATACTGTCAAGCGAATTGCCTGTGTAGCTAATGGGCGAAACGTAGCAGTAGCAGCCAATTGCTCGCGGCAGTGTCCCGCAAACAGTCGTGGATTGAGTGACCACATTTTGGGGAGGGATTATTTCCCCTGGAAAACGATCCGCCAATTGACTAGCAAAGGATTTCCGATTTACTGCTTGGTAAACAGAGGCGTGTGCGGTAAGGTTGCCTAAGGTTTTGCCCTTTCCAGGATTGGAACCTCACAAAACAAACAAGACAGGACTCCCCAAGTACTGAAATCGTCTAGGTAGTGGAACAGTAGATTTGATTTTTATTAGAAACAAATTGTACAGTTTATGTTGGCAAAACATTGTACCTTTTAACTATACCGTATAAACATGTTGATTAGATTTGTTTTCACATAGCTCTTATTCCCAAATTTCCAAACGATTAAAATAAGCAAATGGGTGGCGTGTTTTTTTTAAAAAAAACTTGAAGTGTATAATTGTTTGCAGAGCTTTTCAAGTGCTGTCTCTTTTGCGAACACCAGTAATTACTTAAAATCTAATTAGCTAGAGCTGACTGATTCAGTCCCATTCGCTTCTGTTGGACACTTTTTGTTTTGCGATACAAGATTTCGCTTGCCGCAGTTGTCCAAGGGAATCAGCGTGGATTTTCTTTTGGCTGCCACATTTCGCCCACAGAATACGCAGTCAAATTCACTTCACAGTATATTCTGTGAAGAGCTTTGTCATGTCTCAACGGCGTGATAAGGTGCTATATCAAACGAAAGGATTATCTTTCTTAGCTTTCAAAATGGAAATCGATAGGTGCTTGAAAATGAAAAATTTGCGGGGTTGTAGGGAAAGAGCAGGGGGAGTGGGACTTTGGTACCTCTTTCAAAGAGCCAGCACCTACAGATGCTGTAAGATTCTATTATTATTATTATTATGGCTTCAACACTGCTCCGAATCTTTACAGTTGCATTAACATTGGCATTTGAAACAGTCTTAAGCCCTGGCCCAGAGAAAGGATACAAGTATAATTTATTTTATCACCTCCCCTCTCTCCTTTGAAAATAATTGCTGATAAGTCGCTTTGTTACAGTTGAAACAATATTGATGTGTGTCTGCCGGAGTAGAGGAAGAGAAAAGCTATCGATATCTGATTTACAAAGAATTATTTTTTAATCTATACACCCAGCATGCCATAAAATGGTCATGGAAAGAGATGAGCATGGGTTGCTGCTGATATCTGAATCTCTTCCTGTGCATTAAAATGTCATAATCTTCGATGTATTAGTAACTCGGAATGATAGGATTTGGTGAAAGCTGATTGGAATCTTAATTAGCAAGTTAATCGATTTCTAAACTTTGGTGGTGTGAGAGTGGAAGGCGAAGTCTTATCGGTTTCATCCCCAAAAAACCTACAGGAAGAAATTAACAAAACGTTAGCCGGAAGAAGTTACTGTTGGGCTGCAAATTCATGAGTGTTCATGCAGAGAGAAAGCCTCTCCCTCTAACCATCTGCTTTGCCTGCTCATTCCACACAGTTTGGGAACCACTGCTTTATTAGACTTGTCTGTTAGTTATAAGGTGAAAGATGCCTAATAATAATCCATCCAAAAAAAGACACAATAATAAAAATTGGTCATTTTCAATCCACAACTATTTGTGCGGACGCTGCTGGGCGCAATTGGCTGCTGCATTTCGCCCGCAAATGTACAGTTAATTCACTTTACAGTACATTCTGTGAAGCGCTTTGAGACGTCGATCAGATGTGAAAAGCCACTATATCAAATGCAAGGATTATTATTATTTTCAGGTCTCGCTTGAAGAACTTCCTCTCCAACTATGCTGTAGTCATCTCTCCCCCGGCACCGTGGAGCGCTGTGGGACAAGCCCCCGCCTCCACCCCTCCTCCTTCCCCTGCGTGAAGGGAACTGTCATTCAGTGGATCAAGTTTGCACACTGCCTCCTTCACCCAGCATCAGTTTCACTGACGCCATTTCCCTCCACACAGCCCTGTCTGTGCCTGCCCTGCCCTGGCCTGCATGGGTTTGTTCGTCAATCACTCATTGCCGTCAGGGAGAGATGTGTGAGGGGTGTTCCTAAGGAAATCAATTGAAATCTCTTGCGTGTAATGTAAATGTAATGATAATAATAATCCTTGCATTTGATATAGGCTTTTCACATCTTATCGATGTCCCAAAGCGCTTCACAGAATATACAGTAAAGTGAATTGACGTATATATCTGTGGGCGAATCGTGGCAGCCAATTGTGCACAGCAGTGTCCCACAAACAGTCATGGATTGAAATGACCAATTTTATTTTTGTGGGGTTTTTTTTGGAAGGATTATTATTAGGCGTGTGGAGTAAGGAAACCTTGCCCAAGGTTTCTAAAGAAAGATATAGTATTAATTTAAAATAAAACGCTACCAGACACATTTTGACAGATTGTTTAGCAGGCATCCATCAGTTAATCCTCCACAGCCTTGCCTAAAACTGCTAAGAATAGATTTCAGTCCTGGCTGTTGATATCCTTGGCGTCCGTGCCCTCTGCACTTCTGAAAGCCTTTGCTGTTCATTGTGCAGACGTGCGTTCTCTGCAGGTGCTCTCTGACAAAGGCAGGCTCAGGCTAGGCTGTTTGTTCAGTGTCTGCCAGCGCTGCAGGGAGATTGTGAGGCTGATGTAACATGGTTGCCCTCCTTGGCAAAGCAGAGGCGGCGGCAGTTTGTGAGAAATGACTTTGTATGTTGCTGCACATGCGGAAAAACCTTGTGCTCTGGTCACCTTCGCTGGCTTGGACACAGGCTAATCAGTATGGGACCGCCACTCCCAAATCCACTTTAAACGTGTCACAAGGGTTGTACAGCTTTTGCTTATTCAATCTAAATCTTCCTCCCAAAACAGAGCCTTTCAGAGCAAATCGATAAATCTAATGCCTTTAAATCCGCAGGGATATCTCTCGCTCCACAAAGGGTGTGTGTGTAATGGGGGGGGGGGGGGGCAGCTGTACCTGTAATGTGGGACTGACAGTGTAAGCGTGGAGCGGAGGCTTCGTCCTCCATCCCACACTGGAGCCACTGCTTTGTGCAATAGGCTGTCTGCCGCGTTTCACCTGCAAAACATACAGTCTTGACTGTATTTTGTGGACAAAATGCGACATCTAATTGAGCACAACAGTGTCCCACAAAAGGTCATGGATTGAGTGACCATTTTTCCGAAGGGAGGGATTATACCAGCGGCTTGGGACATCCTCCGGACGTGAAAGGCGCTGTTCGAGTGTAATTTTGTTGTCGTTTTGTTGTTATACCTCCAGGAAGTGGTCCGCCAATCGACTAATAATTCGGGTTCCTATTTACCTACACAGAGGTGTGTGATGTTAGGAAACTTGCCTAAGGTTTCTCCCAGCCTGGGAATCAATCCCAGGTCCTCTCACTTCCTTTATAAAGGAAATCATCTGGTGACTGTGGTTAGCAGATTCTTTGTCACAGTTTGCAGACCTAATTTATTATTAATAAAATGGAAAGAGATGATTTTTTTTGGCCTCCTCTTGTCAGAGCCGCTTGATTCAAAGCTATTATTTATAGTGCACTAACACCCCCCGTTAGTCTGACTGTGTTAGCAGGCCTTGGCGTGATGGATTTGTTTCCCAGTGCTTCTTAGGTGCATTATACACCAGATCCTTATTCATTTTCATCTAATTCAGAAAGCCTCTCTTTTGTGTTTCTTGACAAAAATGAAAGGAATTCCGAGTTATTCTGGTGGAGAGAGTCTTTGTGGGAAATATTTTGCGTAGATGTAAGTCTAGTGTCAGCGTAGATGGTTTGGCAGCAATCTTTAGTTTTTTTTAGGTCACAAGGTTGTGGGTTCAATCAAGCTCCCATAGGGAGTGTGGCTCAGATGGTGAGACTGTCACTGTCTGGGGCACAAGGTCATGGGTTAGTCGATCGGTGGATCGCTTTCCGGGGTAATAATCCCTCCCTCTCCCCCCCTTCCCCCCCCCCCCCCCCCCCAAAAAAAAAAAATATTAATTGAAATGTGGTCGCTCAGTCCACGACTGTTTGTAGGACCATGCTGCAGGACACTGTTGTTCGCAATCGATTGCTGAGTTTGCACACAAAGTAAAGAGTCACTACACTTCCTAATGTATACCCTGAAGGGCTTTGAGACGTCTCAACGACAGGATAAGGTTCTTTATCAAACGCAGTGGTAGTAGTAGTAGTCTAGCCCGGCAGCAGAGTGTCACATTTTACACCCAACAATGTTTTATTGTTTCAGCCACAGAGACGGAGCTGGTGATGATGATCCTGTTCTGACCCTTCGTCGGGAAGAAGTGAAGTGACCTACAGATCCTCATGTGCATCATTTTCTTCAAGTTTGACCCACGTCCAATTTCTGCTTACAGGTACGTTGCCGGCAGAGACCCAGCCTTGCCCAGCCAAACACCCTCTCACATCACGGCTAACAACACATAATCAATAATAAGCCTTCTAATTATTTTTTTTGGGGGGGTGGGGGGCGGGGGGGCGCCAGCCGGGTGTTTGACACATGTGGAATCTTATCACCGTTGCTGAAGAGTTTGCAAACCAAACCGAGAATCCCACGCCTCCCACCTGGAAATACATGGAAATCCCAGAGATAGATTGTGGGAATGGAATGTAAACTTATTTAATTCCGCAAAGTACCGTATTAGCCGCAGGTTGGCGAATGCTTGGGTTTAGCCCAGAGTGTACGTTGGGTGGGTAACTGCTGGAGTAACACAATTTATTGTGGCATTGCAATAACATGTAGCACCTGAATAGAAATATTAGTGCAAAATAGAGTTTCAAGCACAGGTCTATTCTCTGGGGGTCTGTGCAAGATCGTGACCCGAAGTTTGCCGCAAAGCTCCAGGAAATTTACCTTTATTGTTATTTTAAACGGTTATGACTCTGAGAGAGCACTTCCACATCCACAATTGTTTTTGTAGGGAGTAGGAAAACCCAAACTGCTTTGCTTTAAGTTGAATTTCAGCCTTGCCCTTTGGTGGAATTGTAAAATAACAAATGAAGTATTTAAACTAATTGAGGAAATCAGGTTGTGTGTTGGTTGGGGAGGGGAGGTAATCTTAATCACACAGGAATATGCACATTTAAAATTTTAATGTTCCCAATTATAATATAACGCTTTGAATATAGTATTCATAATTCTTTTAAAACACCTTAGGTAATGTGCTGAATTGTAAATATTTCTTTGATGTTTCACTCAACTCAAATGGGTTAGAGCCCTGTAGCTCAATGGTTAGAGCAATTGCCTCTCAACTGAGAGACCTCCGTTCGATTTCCCAGCAGGGCGAAACATTGGGCAAGCTCCTCACACCTGATAATTATCCCTCAAGAAAAAAAACCAATAATAAATTGGTCATTTAAATGCACGACTGTTTGTGCGTAATTCGCTTCTGTTTCTCCCACAAATACACGGTCATTTCACTTGACAGTATATCCTGTGAAGCGCTTTGAGACATCTCAAAGATGTACTAAGGCGCTATATCAAATGCAAGGATTATGATTATTTTTTCCTCAACAGGCTCGTCCTAGCAGCAAACAGGGATGAGTTCTATTCCAGGCCATCGAAGCCAGCTGACTTCTGGGCGAGCAACAGTGACATTCTCAGTGGTAAGGACATTGAATGTACAGTCCTGATAGTGCCAGAGTGCGATCAATCTTAATCGATGTTTTACATTGCTATGTTAACTCCTTGAACGGCTGGCTTTCTGTTGGAAGTAAATTTGCACATGATTCCAACAGAGACAATGGAGCCATCCACCGTGTTTTTTTTAGTAATAATCCTTGTATTTGATCCAGAACCTTGTCACGTCGTTGATACCTCTCACAGTGTGTGCCCCCAAGGCGAAAATGAGAGAAGTCAACAATAACATCAAGTTGCATTTATG
The DNA here is from genome assembly GCA_035084275.1 of Hydrolagus colliei. Taxonomy (NCBI): domain Eukaryota; kingdom Metazoa; phylum Chordata; class Chondrichthyes; order Chimaeriformes; family Chimaeridae; genus Hydrolagus; species Hydrolagus colliei. The sequence goes on along the minus strand of CM068761.1, from coordinate 1,090,421 downwards.
TAAAGCCTGTCAGGTTAGGAGGACACGGTAGTGAGATATACAAGAGGGGGTTGCACCCGAGGTTGGGAACAAAAATGGTTGGAGGGCAATGGGGAGGCGGGGGAGGTGGGTGGGGGGGAGGGAAGATGACCAAAGTTGAAAAGGAAGGTTTTGAAGTGGGGAAGAGAAAGAAAAAGAAAAAAAAATCTGACAACAAAATCTACTTCACGAGCAAGGAAAGATAGGGGGTTCAGACTGGCTCTCTGATCAGGAGTCAGACCCACAGTTTATTTTACTTCATTTCCATTACATTTTCCCAACACTAGGCTCGATCGTTTTACGTCCTTTTGAGGGTGAAAACTGGTCGGTGATTCTAAATGTGGTCAGTCAGTGAATGCTCTTTTCAAGGAGTCAGAACAAAAGCAAAAACGGAAGCTTACAGCAACTTAATCGGGAACAGAAGGCATTGGGAAAGGTCACTCACTGTGTAGGACAGACAATCAAGATCCATTCAGGAGATGTACTGTACACTGCACACTGAACTTTTCAACTTTTTGGAGTCTGTAGTGTCGTGGTTATAGCACTCACCTCACAAACGGGAGGACCTGGGTTTGATTCCCGGGCAGGGCGGAGTTTCCCTACTCCACTTGCATCTTTCTACCCACCAGAAAGTAGGATTGCGAACAGGGGTAATAATCCTTTTCAAAAACAATCACTGAATCCACAAGTGTTTGTGGGATACTGCTGCGCAAAACATGCATTTCACTTAACAGTACAGTATATTCTGTGAAGCACTTCACACTTCTCGAAGACAGGATAAGACGCTATAACAAATGCAAGGATTATTATTACAGCTCAGTAGGATCCACCAGGTAAAGATCCAATTAAATTCAAACCTCAGTTGGTTGCAAACTGCGGCACGAGATGAAAGATATCAGGCAGAAATGATTTTCCATTAATACTGTCCATGTCCAGGCTTCTCTCACATGTATTGATCAAACATCCCGGGGTTTAAGGTCATTTATAAATGTGATAGATTGGGGCACTTCCCAGATCTGGCTGTTCATTTTGTACTGGTAAGCAATGGGAGTGAGAGACGAAAATCAATGGCTGGCTGGTCTGTGAGGGGAGAGAGAGAGAGAGAGAGTGGCAACTAAATACAACTTAGTGACTTTAAGAAAGTTTCCATTCGACGATGACAATAACTTGCATTTATAATAATAATAATCCTTGCGTTTTGATATAGTGGCTTTTCACATCTTATCGAGGTCCCAAAGCGCTTCACAGAATATACTGTAAAGTGAATTGACTGTATAGTTGTGGGGTGAAACGCGGCAGCCAATAGCGCACATCAGCGTCCCCCACACAAACAGCCGTGGATTGAAATGACTAATTTTTGTGATTGTGGTTTTTGTAGCACTACCCTCACACAAGGGTAGCATCCATTTACGTTCCTTTGGTTCATTTGGGGTTTTCACAAACAAAACAGGAAAGGGTAGGTTGCCATCTCCGAACTACAGCTTTGTTATTCAGAGGATATTCGCAGTCGCTCCACTTTACGGTGTAGCCTGCGAAACACACTTTGAGACGTCTCAACGAAAGTGACAAGGCGCTACATCAAATGCAGGGATTATTAGTGTTCTCCAGGATGCTGTGGTTTGGTAAGCCGCAGCTTTGTACTTCATTTCCCCATTTCAGATCACCATCAGATCACGTTGACAGTGCAACCAAGACAAACCCCTCTCTCTCACATGGGCAGAGCAGGACAGTTATTGGAAGACTTACCCTAGACTCCAGTTACGATTCTTATCATTACTTTTTATTAGTGGAGAGAGGAAGTTTCCAAAACAAAACACACCAAAAAACAAAATTTGTCTTTTATGCGCGTGGTTTGAAAAATACAATAATACTTCACTTTTAAAAATATATATATTTTTTAAATAGCCAGAGTTCAGAAATATGCTGATGTTGCCACACCATCACCAATCTGGATTTCACAGATTTACTCTCTCTGTCAATATTGATCCCTCCCTGTGTAAATTTTGAAGCATGATTCATGTTACCTGCGTTCAGTACTGTTTTTATGTATTGAAACGTTGGGGACAGGAAATCCATTCTGGATGGATGTGAACGCATAGAAGAAGAGTCACGATACATCAAAGTAAGTGAAGGGTAATACAGTTTAACAGGAGTAAAGAAATAAGTACCTTTTTTTAAAGGTTTCAACAGAAGTAGAACATGGTATATGCACAAAACACAAAATACTGCAGATGCTGGGAATCTGAAACAAAAACAGAAGTTGCTGGGGAATCTCAGCAGGTCAGGCAGCATCCATGGAGAGAGGAAAAAGGAGTCAATCTTTTGGGTCTACCTCCCTTCGTCAGAACTGGGGCTGTGTTTGGAGGGAAAGATTTCTTAAGGACGTTAAAGGGGGAGAGGCAGGACATGGAAGGCAAAGGAGACAAAGAAGGAAAAGGGAAAAAAAGATGGGTTGAATATGTGTTAACGACTTCAGGGGGAGAAACAGAAGGGGATGGGTTTAAACAAAACTGGGGAGAAGAGATGTTTAGTGGTGATAGAACAAAGCAAAACACCAGAGAGGCAAGGGGTGTCTGTAGTTATGATTGTGATGGGGGAAAAAGAGTGGGGAGAGGGGAGGTGGTAGGGGGAAAGCTCCTATGGCCTGAAATGTCTGAAATCGATATTGAGTCCAGACGGCTATTGTGTCCCCAGTAGATAGATGGTGTGTGCACTGCAGATTAACAATCTCCTCTCTTTTTCTGTGACACTTGAGTTTTAGATCTCAGCAATCATCGAGAGAGAGGGGAGACAGTGTTTTTCATTCCAAATAATTCCTTAGATCCATGGCAATTGGATTCAGAACAGACGGAAGCTCTAGGATTTGTTTCTAATAAGCTATCGATTAGTTTTATCTATCTGTCTTCTCTCTCTCTCTATCTATCTATCTGTCCTCCCGACATGAAAGGTGCTTTACAAATGTAATGTTTTTGAGGTTATTTTGGTCAGCCAGGTGCCTGACAATTGCTTACACTCATCACTGTGTAAAAGAGCCTCCAAAACACAAGACTTAGAGTTAGCATGTGCCACCTACACACAGAAATCACTGTGTCTGGAATGGACTGTGCACTCTCTCTCTCTTTCTCCCCCTCCCCAGAGGGATGCTTCCTGCTTACCTAGTTCTGGATTACGTTAGATGCAGGTTGGCAAGGGTTGAGGCCTGATTTGTTACAGAGTCACAGCCTGCCAGGGGCACTCACTGAATCACAGTCCTTGGAAGGTTTATATTTTTTGTAAATGGATAATAAAAACACTGCCCCAAACAAACGTTCGACTGCCTTGGCCCTCCATTCCACTATCAGCGGCCACACTATCAGCCACTACGCCCCCAATCTGGAACACTTCCTCTATCCCCCCCCCCCCCCACCCCCCCCCCAGCTTGACCCCCTCCTTCCCCCTATTGGGGTCACGCCTGAAGACCTTCCTCTTCGACCATACCTACTGTCACCTCACCCTGGCTCGCTGTCGTGCTCCACCACTGTGAAGCACTCTGGGACTGTGCCCTGCGTGAAGGCCTGTGTGTAAATGCAAGGTATTGTTTTCCCCCCCCCCCCCCCCCCCCCCAAAGCTTGACCCGTTGGCTCTGGTCTCCTGCTTGTTGTCCCTCTTTCTTTTGTTAAAAAAAATTTAGATTCCTCGTCCACTATATACATGCAAGTTGTTGTTGTTCTGTCTGCCGCTTACAGGACTGGACATGGAAGAGGGCAAAGAAGGCGGAACGTGGTTGGGTATCACCAGGAAAGGCAAGTTTGCTGCCCTCACCAATTATCTTCAGCCGATTAACAACCCTAATGCGCCAGGCAGAGGTGAGCATTGATGAAGATTATTAAACGTGAACCTCTCGTTTGTTTATTTCTGTACAGGTCGTAATTTGGCAAAACTCCTGGTATTTACGCTACCGTTCCATCCGCAGTTTGCAGCTCCTCATCACATTCTTTCATAAAATGGAAAGAATTTTCATTCAGTCCTGTGGCTGAGTGGTTGCAGCACTCGCCTCACAAGCAACAGGCCTGGGTTCGATTCCCGGCCAGGTCAGGGCGAAACCTTGGGCAGGTTTCCTTACTCCACATGCCTGACACGCATGCCTGATAATAATCCTTCAAAAAAAACAATAATAATTTGGTCACTCATTCCACAATTGTTTGTGGGGGACGCTGCTGTGTGCAATTGGCTGCCGCGTTCCGCCCACAAATATGCAGTCAATTCACTTTACAGACTATTCTGTGAAGCGCTTTGATAACCCCATCTTGAAGACGTGAAAAGCACTATATCCAATGCCTGGATTATTGTCTGAGGACTGGAGATGTTCAAATCAAATCACACCTATTCCGAGGCTCTATCAGTCTTATTAATTCACAACTGGAGTGGCATTAATGCACTCTAGTTACTGCATTTCTCCTGGGGATTAAGTGTGCTTGTGTAGAAGCTTTAAAAAATCTCAATATGATTTAAAGGCTTTTTTAAAATGATTATTATTATTTTTCTTTAAGGTAAGCTTGTGACAAATTTCCTGACTGAAAACCAGGATAGTTTATCGTACCTGAAGCGAGTATCCGCAGAAGGACAGCTGTACAACGGATTCAACTTGTTAGCGGCTGAATTCAGGTAAGCCAACCGATAATGAGTTTGGGTTCTGTGCCTGCCTTCAATAAGATATAGTGTAAGCTGCGTGACCTGTCCTCTCCTCTCCCTGCCCTGTATCCCTCCTGATCCTATTACCCCCTGCCCCCCCCTCCCTCCCCCCACCAGCTCGAGTCCAAATCCCTGACCGTCCAACACTTTGGGACGTCCTCCAGACGGGAAACAGCGCAGCGTGGATGTCATTTGTCGACGTTGTCTTGACACGCGTGCGCTTCTTTCAGTAGCAACGTCTGTTTCCAAACAGCTTTGCTTCCCGCTGAGAGCTCGGTCGGTCGGTCGGTCGGTCGGTCGGTCGGTGGGGGGTGGGGGAGGGAACAGCGCACCTCTTTTAAAGCATCACTCGTTTCTCAGAGGTAATTGTGAATCCATTTGCAAAATGAGTCGGGTACAACACTGATGTAACCGCAATGTCAGGAACCACAATGGACTTGGGACGAGCTTACCGCCTCCATAATGTGTGTGTGTGTGTGTGTGTGTGTGTGTGTGTGTGTGTTCATTCCTGAGCACAGAAACTAGGTCAGCCAGCGAGGAAGGTGCAGTTACCCTCCCCAGAGGTACAGGCAGCAGGAATGGCGATGCCCCTGCAGAGAGCTGCTTTCAATTAATATCCTCAGCAGAAACAGGAAAGGATTCTGTGAAAAGGAACTTCCATTTGCTTGGCTGGTCAACTCTGTTGATGGCAGTGACAGCAAATCATCCCTTAAATGAGTTCCACCCGCCCGCCCGCCCACAAAATACACAGTCACGCCACTTTACAGCGTATCCTGCAAAGTGCTTTTAGACCTCTCAAAGCCGTGATAGACATGGTAAGGTAATAATGATAATAATAACAATCCTTGCATTTGATATAGCGCCTTTCACGACTTCTAGATATATATATATACAGGTATCCCGCCCCAACCGCGGCCTCGTCAACCACGAAACTCATGCATCCACGGTTTGCTAAATGTGACAACCTTCGCAAACCGCAGCAATGCGTTTTGCGCGTCCGCAATTTGAATCTGCGGGTTTAAATTTTCAAGTTTCACCCTTCCAAACAAGGGACCGCATTCATCCGTGTATTGGTGTGTATTCATCCGCTCCGCGTTTCCCGCCTATCAGCATCTTTACTACCCCACGTGGTCTAGCTGTTTCTGTGTTTTTATTGTGTTTAGTTTTACTAAACGCAAACTTACTCCCTCTATACCCGTAACATGAATTTATTGTCGCTTCTCCGCAGCCTAGCTAGTAAGTTTGGGAGTATTGGCTGCCAGGATTTACATCCTCTCTCTCTCTCTCTCTCTGTGTAAGTGTATCTCTCTCTGACTCACCTTCTCTCTATTTCACCTTCTCTTCCCCCCTCTCCCTCTCTCTCTGTGTCTGTCTGTATCAGACAGTCAGTCAGTCAAACAGCCCCCCAGCGCTCCGTGTCATCCACCACACCTTCTCCATTGATTTTCTCTCTCTCTCTCTCTCTCTCTCTCTGTAAGTAAGTCAGACAGCCTCGTGAATTGCTGCAGATCCTGGCAGCCAATGCGCCCATCTCCATGTATGTTATAACTGTATGTGTTTTTTTGTGTTTAGTTTTACTAAACGCGAACTTACTCACCGTATCCCCATATTTCCCATAGGGCCCTGTATTTTCCCACTGCGATTTTACCAACCGTGGAGGTTTACAGGAGCATATGCCCCGTGGTTGGGGAGGGATACCTGTATATCAAATACAGGTATCAATAGCAAATGCAAGGTTCATTATTTAATTAAATGTCAGGCATACCCAGCTGTCCAAATAAACACATTCCTAATCAGCAGTGGGGGGAATTAAATCCTAATCCTAATGGTTTAAGGCTGACAGTAAAAGTGCCGAGCGCAAAACAAGTTGCAGGTAATATTGTGAGTATCCGTCTAGACTAAATGGAGTCATATGACAGACACGTGGCTGCCTGGAAACTGCAGACGTTGGAATTCCTGACCCAGGTTCTCGCTACTGTATTTAACGTGGAACCTAAATCAGGTCAACAGATAAATGTGAGAGATTACTCGCATACTGGGTGTGTGTGTGTTTTTTTTGAATTGAGGGTTTAGTCTGCCAAGCGGAGGCATCTGCAAAAACAACACACTGACCGAGTATTGCTGAGCTCAGGAATTCCTTCCCCACATTCTCTGGTTTATTGTTGTTCACATGGTTCAGGGGAGGGGAGTGAGCCCTCAGCGAGTCTTACTGCAGCTCTCCACACAAAGGAGTATCGTTCAGCGCCACAAAGGGAATGTCAGTAGGCTCTCTCTCTCTCTCTCTCTCTCTCCTTCAATCCCTCTGCTTCAATCCCCCTTCCTTCCCCTTTTTTAAGATCGCGACTGAAGACTTTCCTCTTGGCCTTAGTGCTTACATACACCTCCTCCCGGATTGGGGAGGGGTCAGGCTCCACCACCATTAAGCACTCCGAGACGCTGCCCCCCCCCCCCCACCCCCCCTCTCTATATGAAGAGGCGCTGTGTAAATGCAAGTCATTCTGGTTCTTGTCCTTTATCCGTGATTGTTTAGTGCCTTGGGACATCCTCCCAACAATGAGAGGCGTTTCACAAATGTGGTTATGTTGTTGTTGTTGTAGTTAGTCATAGGTGTAAGGTTGGGAGCTTCACTCCCAAAAACTAATCGCCTACAAAAACACACGGTCACTACACTTGACCGCACGGAGTATCCTGAACATTAAACGCATTGAGGTGTCCTCCTGATCTCAAACGAGGTGCATCGAACGCAAGGATTATTATTAAATTATTGTAGGATTGTTGTCGAGGCTTTTGAACTTCAACCACAACAAAAGGGCTGACCGTGCTAAAAGCCAGGAAGGGACTTGGCGAAACACGGCAGATGTTGAAAGTGACTTGGTGGGCGGACTTACATCACAACACTCCTCGCTGTGTGAGTCAACGGCTGTGGGGGAATCTTGACAGGGAGAGAACGACAAGCGGGCGTCCAGGGTGGAGGGTGTCCGGTGATGAAGAGGAGGCTAATCCCGAGGCAGCCGTGAAGAATTTGGAGCAGTGTACGCCCCCAAACAGAATAAGGGAGGCTTCACACTCACCTGAGCTGCCCAGGTTCCCATTCACTGCTCACGGCCTTTGAAAAATAAAATAATAATACAGTATAATAATGAGGTAGTGACAGGGGTGAGGAACAGAGAAGAGGAACGGAACAGAACAATCTTGTGAAGTATAGAAGAACAAGCAGCAGATAAATGCCTTGATTGTCTGGTCTTGCCTTGCCTTATCTGGGTTATCTGCGAATCCTTTCAGAAACTCTTCTGCCCTTGTAAAAATGTCAAAGGTGACTCGAACTGATAAATTCCTGGGTCATTATTTTGTTTCTCCGTTTGTCACCTGCAGACTCTCTGGCATTTCGGAAGCAGCTTTTCTGTAGGTTTTTAATGAGTGTACGGACTTCTGATTGCGTTCATACAGAGTCTGAAATGCCTAAGAAACACACTAATGAAGAGCGAAAACACCTCACATCCACCCGTCATTTCAAACTGTGCACAGTTCAGTGCACAGGGCTGGTGGGGGGGGGGGGGCGGTCGGGGTTAAGGACTGATATTACCAATCCTACCAGAATTGAGCTCGTCACCAGCGCTGGAGCTGTGCCCAGGTTGTCCTGCCCAGCTCACCACACACGTCAGGCCCCGTACTGCGGGCAAACAACGAACCTCACCACACAGGGATGGGCAGTCGACATTAGGTGATGACTAATTGACGGGAGGGAGAAAGAGAGAGAGAGAGAGCTCTGCTGCTCAGAGGGTGAGAAGCGAGTGGGGGTGCGGGAGGAGGGGAAATGGGGAGAGGTAGAGAGAGAGAGAGGTCAAAGTCATATTTTGGATGGAAACCAAGGAATATTTGCGAAACCACTGTCGCTGGAAACCTCCCAGCCTGTTAAAAGTACTCAAATAGTTCTAGTTTCATGTTTTGGCAGGGAAACGATTACACGTTTTTATGCCTTTAAATAGCTGTTTTGTGCCTGGGGCGGGGTGGGGATGAGGGAGAGGGGATGTTGGGGGTGGGGGGTGGGGGGGTCTGTCTTGTTAATTCAGCCTGGTGCCGGAGTGGTATTTTGACCAGAACAGTCTTTGCTGAGATAAACAAAGTAAACTTGCAGTGTGATCAACGAGAGGTTGTGATGCTGTCAAGACAAAAAGTCCCGATTCAACTGGTTTTCCATTGATTTTTCGCCAGCACATAGCTTCTACTAAGTGGGTTGTAACTAGGCAGTGGAAGTAAATTTGCCGACTCAATCCCCTGCCAGTGACCCATCATTGTTCCTCTGTTATGACTTTTTGAGTTGGGCTGAGGATAGACTTGAGGAGGAGGGGGGGACGTTCATCGTCAATGCGCCACGGCACTCTCTCTCTTGTCAAAGAAATCCATCCGGCCAAGCGACGGTCCGACTTTACACCCAGAGAGCTACACAATGGTAAAACTCATCGCTTAAACCCCGCTCCCAAAATAGTAAACACCAGTACCTGAACGCACACCACACCCATACCCACCTCTGTACCCAGCACTAAGTGAGGAGCCTGGTTGTTGGCGGATGACTTTGTGGGAGTACTGTAACCAGATCATTATTATTATTATTATTTTAACCGCTACGCCGCAGGCTCCAAGTCTCACTCCCATTTGTGGAATAAATTGACCCTACAAATTGGGGCGAAACTGCCCCCTGCCCCAGGCAAACAACTCCACACGCTGCATTGCTCACACGCTTACTATTATTGAATAAAATCCTCTCAGATGGGAGTGCTAAAGCGGGAGGGTTTTGTAAATGATTTCATCCGTGCTCTTTTGCGACCTCCTCATTTATGAATGCGCTCTTATAGTACTCAGCTCTTCCTGCCGTTCCAAACAACAGCGACAGCAACATAAAAAAGTTAATCTAATCTACAGTGTTTGGTTGTTAAAAGTTTCCAGTCTAGCCTTTAAAGAGGATATGATTTGGTGCCTGTTTATACAGGGCATCGGTTGATAAATGCAGGAAAACTGAAACCGCACAAAGAGTTCAGCACCAATTGAATTTCATCATATGGCAGTTTGCCAACTCATATAAAGTCTCTGTCAGGAGCCTTATTAAAATTGCTCAGCAGGGGCAGCTTGTCCCATGGCTCTGTCAGTGACACTCAAAAGAATGACTCACCTTTTAAGAACATAAGAATAGCTGGGGAAAAAAGTCCAAGGTTTCAACAGAAAAAAACCCACAATAATAAAATAAAATCAGTCATTTCAACCCGCAACTGTTTGTGTGGAGGGACAATTCTCTGCCTTGTTTCGCCCATGAATATATGGTCAATTCACTTTATAGTATATTCTGTGAAGCGCTTTCAGACGTCGATAAGATATGAAAAAACACTATATAAAATGCAAGGATCATTATTATTATTATAAAGTCCATCCAGTTTGCTTTCTGTATCCTGGCAGTTGCTTGATATGTCATGTCCCAAACGAAATACTGTTTCTCCAGATACAGATTATTTCCTAATAGTAATCTAGCTAAATATCTAGAAATGTGTCCTCTTTGCAAACTTTTTTGAGAAACAACTTTTTGCTTGCGCCGTCTTGTCTCCCCAAGGGGGCCTGTTCTGTAAGTTTACTACTCGCTCACTGACGCTGTGCATCGGCAGAATTTCAATCAATCAGTTACCTCCAGTTACAGCCTTTGTCTAGAATGGCTCTCGTTATACCAGTCCGCGACTAGAACATTTGTTGCTACAAACAATTTTGGCCCAGTCACAACTCACCCACCACAACGCTAGTGGCGTTTTAACGTGCTCGTTCAGCAGTAGTTTAGTGGTATAGTTATGCTAGCATTTGTCCCTGGTTGGCTTTGGTTTCGCAGAGTGCGGTGGGTGATTGGGGAGTGTTTACCTTGGTCGTGTCTGAATTCATAATTCGAACAGTTTCAGGACAATGTGGGTCAACGAGCGTATCAGCCTAGCTCAGTGGTCAGTCACTCTGACTGACCGAGCGCTCTGTTTGCCTGTTCCCCGCCCCCCCTCTACCCCCTCCCTGTTCGGGTCCCGGCCTAACTATTCAGTGCTTTGGGACGTCCTTCCGACGTGAAGGGCGCTCTGCAAATGTAATTTTGTTGTTGTTAAAGATCCCACGGCACTGTTGGAAAAGAGAGACCTTCTCTCCCTCCCAGGTGTCCTGTCCCGACAATTACTCAAAATACAATTTACCGTGTCGTTCAGACGTCTCAAAAGTGTTTCACAGGGATGTGCTGCAAAGCGAATTGACTTTATTTTACGAGCGAAAGGCAGCACCTAATTTACACACAGGGACAAAATGTTCTCCACTTCACAGGGCGTTGTCACATTCCCCCCCCCCCCACCCCCCCTGCACCACACACACACACACAGACAGCTCAGTGGCGGTTTAATACTCTGTTGAATGACTTCTAAAGATCACATCGTTCTAAACAGAGGATCATTGTGCCAGGGTCAGTGTAAAATCCCTGCCTAGCGTTCAGCAACACTCGTAGTACAACACGATTCTAAATACAACCATCTTCTTCTCCCTTCCAGCAATACCAAAGAGGATGTGATATGTTACTATGGAAACCGGAGCAGTGAGGAACCCCAACTCCTCCAACCAGGTTGGTCGCTCTTCGTGAATTACGTGGCATTCACCCCCCCTACCACCCCACCCCACCCCCCCAAAATTAGCCATTTAATTGCGTGGCTGTGCGCCAAACGAGAATAAAACCAGCCAGCAGATAAGGGGAGGGTGGGGGGGACGACGACATTGTATTCCGTACTGAATTAATTCTTTCTTTCTTTCTTTCTTTCTTTCTTTCTTTCTTTCTTTCTTTCTTTCTTTCTTTCTTTCTTTCTTTCTTTCTTTCTTTCTTTCTTTCTTTCTTTCTTTCTTTCTTTCTTTCTTTCTTTCTTTCTTTCTTTCTTTCCTTCTTTCCTTCTTTTCTTCTCAACCTCTCATCTCTCTTTGTGTTCCTTGAGGTATTTACGGGCTGAGTAACTCTCTGCTCGACACGCCCTGGAACAAACTGCTTCACGGGAAGAAGTTATTCACAGAAATAACTCTGAAAATTCAAGATCTTTCTGCCGAGAGCCTGGTGAACGAACTTATCCACATGTTGAATGACGAGGAGCCGTAAGTGTGTTTTACACTGTCCAAAAGAAATTCCTCATCTTGCCACCAAGGTGCTAGTTGGAACCTGTAGTATAACCCCCACCACACCCCACCCACCCACCCTGTGTAGGTGATGGGTTTACAATATATTCTGTGAAGCGCTTTTTTTAAGATGTCTCAATGTCACACACACACACACGCACACACCTGCCTAATAATAATCCCTGAAAATCCCCGAAAAAAACATTGTTCATTTCAACCCACGACCGTTTGTGGGGGACGCTGCTGTGCGCAATTGGCTGCCGCGTTTCACTCTCCCACAAATACACAGTCAATTCACTTTTTACAGTCTTCTGTGAAACGCTTTGAGGAAGACGTGAAAAGCTGCTATATCAAATGCAAGGTTTATTGTGATGATGATGATGTTGATGCTAATGGTGATGCTCGTGCCAGCCTGCCTATGTGGAGAAGTGGTTTGTTTCTGCGCAGTGACTGAGCTGAACAGCGATGTGTGATAAAGAGCCACCCTCTACCTGACCTTGTCACTACCAGTAAAATAGTATCTCCAGTGACACAGCCAGCCAGCCAGCCAGCCAGTCTGTTCAGCAGTGGCTTCCCAAGGGTGGGGTGGAGGTGGGGGGGGAGGTGGGGGGAGAGATGGAGAGAAAACCTGGCTTGAATCTGGTAGTAACTCAAAATTCCGGTTATAACCCAAAGGAAAACAATCCGGGCCATGCCTTCCCCCTGCAGCCTGTACTGTGTACTGTACTGTGTACTGTAGCGTAGTTTGGTGTACTGTAGTGAGTGTACTGTACTAGTGTAGTGTAGTGTACTGTATTGTAGTGCAGTTTACCCTAGTCTGCAGGGACATCTCTTGTCAATGGAGGAACTACAACAGCAGCTGCTCCAGTGGTGCTGAGAGAGAGAGAGAGAGAGAGAGATAGAGGTGGGGAGTGCGACCATCCGTCACTGTGAAGCCACTCGGGTCCCATCGACAACACCTAATCCCCCCCCCCCCTCACTTCCCTCCCTCCCTCCCTCCCTCCCTCCCCAGCTCGGGTCTGACTGCCCAGCACGTCGGGACGTCCTCCTGACGTGAAAGGCACGGTCTATACAAGTGTCATTTTGTTGTGGTTGTTATTGCTGTTGTTGTTAACCCTGCCAGCCAAAGCCCTACCTGGACAAGCGGCCAGGCACCCCCGCGTGGGGCTCCACAAAACACAATTCACAATACCTCAAGGTGAGGTATTTCAGCGCCTTGGGACGTCCTCCCGATGTGAAAGGCGCTCTATAAATGTAATTTGTTGTTGTTGTTGTTGAAATCAATCCTGTAAACGCTTTGAGACGTGTGTGTGTGTGTGTGTGTGTGTGTGTATCCTGTTACGTGAAAGGCGCTGTATCATACACAAGGATTGTTATTGTGATAATGAATAATTATGATAATCAATGTTATTTGACCACCAGACGGTTTCCAGACCCTGCCATCGAACAACAGAGTCCAGATTCCATGCTGCCCATGCTAAGCCATTACTCTGCTCTGTGTGTGCGATTGGCTAACTATGGCACCAGGTCAGTTTGTGCTTCTGTGGGTGGGTGTGGGTGGGTAGGAGTTGCCGACGTGTCCATCGAAGAGGAGTTTCGAGGTGAGACTCGAAGGAGGCCAGGGAGTGGGGGGGTGTTCCTTATGTGGCCCACGGATGTTCCTCAAACGGTATCCTCCCCACTCCCCCCCACTCCCCCCTCCCACTCCGCACTCCCCCCTCCGCCCCCTCTTAGAGATCCAGAGATCGGTGGATTTTTTTAAAAAAACATGACGTTTCTCTTTGTGGTTTGGTTTTGCCCAGGACCAACACGGTGGTCCTGATAGACGCGGACGGGCGAGTCACCTTCACCGAGCGCACCATGCTCAACTCGGACACGCACCAGTGGCAAGTCAGCTCATACCACTTCGAGCTGCTGCCTTAGCGGCTGAGCCTCGGCCAGCCTTTGGTCACCGGTGGCCTGGGGACAGACGGCTTCCGAACTATCCCCGATCAAACCGCACTGTGACCACCTCAGCCGTGAGCAATCAGCGAATCCCCCCCCCCCCACCCCCCCCCCCCCCCCCTCCCTGACACACAGCACAGCACAGCACAGGGCAGGGCAGCGCAGCTCGCTAGTCACACCAGGCTTTTTCATCATCGGAATTCTAAAATTGCTGCTGCTCTACTTTTCTGAGCCCTGACTTTCCCCACAATAAGTTGCATGGGTGGCTGTCTGTGTGTGTGTGTGTGGCTGATTGGCTGGCTTTGTGTGTGTGAGTGTGTGTACGTGTGTGCATTGTAAATCCTATGAAATTTCACATTTTGTACTTAACATGCGCACAAATTGGCCAAGCATTGCAGTGTGCTGTCAAATTAAAAGAACAGTTAATTTCAGGTTGCAGTTACTTCAGTTCATTTCTAATCTAATTACCAACTGTACCTCCGTATAGGGCCCTTTTCTACCACCCTCCCCCCATATTAAATACTGTTCAACTTTCTTGTCCTGTATTATAAAGTTCTCTCACCGCTTGATTCTCAAATATAGACTGGTGCTTTATAATAAGCTCCTGGGGCTCAGTGATTAGAGCACTCGCTTTACAAGTGTCAGACCTGTGTTCGAATCCAGGCAGGTCAGGGCGAAACCTTGGGCAAGTTTTCTTACTCCTTACAGTATTAGAATTGTCTGTTAGTTACAAGGTGAAAGACGCCTAATAATAATCCGTCCGAAAAAAACCTGTGTGGGGGACACTGCCGGGCGCAATTGGCTGCTGCGTTTCACCCACAAATATATACAGTCAATTCACCTTACAGTATACTCTGTGAAGCGCTTTGAGACGTGGATAAGATGTGAAAAGCTGCGACATCAAATGCAAGGATTATTATTATTAATAATAAGATCACTCAATCCACGACTGTGGAACACTGCTGTGCACAATTGGCTGCCACTTTTCACCCACAAAATATACACAGTCACTGCGCTTTTCAGAATATCCTGCGAAGCGCTTTGAGACGACAGGAACGGTCGGGTTCATGAATGAAGCCCGGGCCAGGTGTGGGCTCTGGGTGCCTCCCGACAGCCCTAAAGCATGTCACCTTTCCCTTGAGTTCCGGATCGCAGTGTCCTGATTGCAGTTGGTTGCACAGTACTCAGTAACTTGTGTTGCACGGTGGTGAAGGCAAATAACATTACGCCCACGCCCGGCACCAAAACAGAGTGCAGTCGTGTGCGAGTGAGTGTATCTCGTTGTTTGAAGCAGAAGGAAACTTTTGATCCGGTTCCCAGGTCTTAAAATAAACTAATTCCTCTGCCTTCAGGCTGCAAGTTAATTCTTTATTTCTCGAGCGCTCAGAAAGTTGGCGTTTTGCTTTCTGGTGAAAGTTTCTCGCGTACAATGTATGAGCCGTACACATCTTGCGTGAAAGCTCTCCCTGGGACCGGGGAGCCAGTGGTTTTTTGGTTGTGGTAATCCTTGCTTTTCATATCTTCGAGACGTCTCATAAAGCGCTTCCACAGCCTATCCCGGCACCTGATTTTTGGGCGACAACGTGTTGTGAACAGTCAACGATTCAAATAAAACTAGCAGGCGCAACTTTGCATTAATTCCGGGTTGAGAGAGCAGTGTGTTTTGTGACCTCGTCAACACAGGTATTACCACAACACAGACCCACTGCTGTCTCTCTCTCTCTCTCTCTCTCTCAACAAGATGGGATGTGCTCAGCTTGCTAACCATCCAGGTCGCACAGCCCTTTCATTAGGGGCCTTGGTTTGGTTTGGTTTACAGTAGTCAGTGGTGGACAACCTTTACAGTCGGCTGACAGTATGAATATACTGGATGGAATATTTCCTGATTTATGCCATGAATCAAGAAATATTCATTCAAGAAAAAAGCCGTAAACACACAACCAATTGAACATGCATTTACCTAGATGCGTGTGAATGTTTTGTGGGGGGCACTTCTCAACAGATCTATGGGGTTGACTATCATTGTCTTACAAGGTTAAGGCCTATCTATACCTCTACGTCTGCTTCGCAAACCTGCCTGGCTTTGTCAGACTGCTCAACTTGGGGAATTGGTTTCCCCCAAATTGGTTACCCTACCTTCACTCCACTCCCACCTCTCACCCCCGCATTCTCAGTGAGGTTATTAAAGCACAAGAATCTGGGATTGATCCATACCAAAAAGGAACCCATTCGGAGGGTGAGGGGAGTGAACTTGGTTCATCCCTCGTAGGGATGCATGTGTTTGTTGGAACCACACCAAAACTACTATTTGGGATTTATACAGCTCCCTTCACACCTGGTAGCGTCTTCACAGCGCTGTGAATCAGAGAGGCTTCAGGAGGAAGCTGGGAGATGGATCTCATGCCGCTTAAGGGACTTTTCGCGTGTAGGAGAATCCTTGCTCTTCCCCCCACACAAAAAAAAAGCACACAGGGAAGAATCTTTATCAATGTTTTGATACATCGCAAGGGCAAATAGGATTTCTGTGATTGTGAAATGTGTGTTAATTATTAATGTTGGCTTCGTGCTCACCTACGCCGTATCGTATATCTCCGCGTATAAGGCGCACCCCCCGTTTTTGATCTTTTCTTGGTGAAAAAAAATGGAAGCATTTTCAATGATATTGCCGGCAGAAGGGAGGAGAGACAGGTAGGTAGGGAGAGAGAGAGGCAGGCAGCCAGGGAGGGAGAGAGGCAGGCAGGGAGAGAGAGAGGGAGAGAGGCAGGCCGGCAGCGTGGGAGGGAGAGAGGCAGGCCCGGAGAGAGAGGGAGAGAGGGAGAGAGGCAGGCCGGCAGCCCGGGAGAGAGAGAGGGAGAGAGGCAGCCGGCCGGCAGCCTGGGAGAGAGAGGGAGAGAGGCAGGCAGGCACGCAGGGAGGGAGGCAGGCAGACTGGGTTCGGCAGAAGGTAAGCACAGCACTGAAGTTCGCTGCTGCTGCCGCTGCCCGGGCGGCCGAGGCCGAAGCCCCGTCACCCGCTCCCCCCAACCCCCGCCGGACACTGACCAAACCCCGGCTGACAGCGCCGGCCGCCCCTCCTGTTTACTGTATCTCCGAGGCTCAAAATTGCTTGTACCTGCGTATAGGGCGCACCCCCGACTTTCGAGATCTTCCGACCTGAAAAAAAGTGCGCCTTATACGCGGAGATATACGGTAATTGTTATGCTTTTCGTCAAAGATGAATCAAGAACGATGGCCACCCAAATACTGGAACGGGTGAGCGGCTGTGTATATTATTTTATGGATGAGTTTGCAACCGTCGGACTTTGTTTAGCCATTCGGGACTCTCGGTGTACGCACTTTCTCTGCGTTAAATGATTGTAGCCTCGATCTAAACAAGAATCAATCCAGTCCTGCGTTGAGAATCGGTGTCTGTCGAAAATGAAAGTTGAAGGTTCGGAAAAGATGAAGGGTTTTCTATGATGGCTCGCCATTCGCACGGTTGTGCACTTTTTTGCATTCTTTCTGTAACTGTTATCAGTGTCTGGGTGGGGCTCGTTCATTGTAAAGACTTAAATAAAGTTTCAGGAACATGGGACAGGTTTGTTTGTCTTTTCTCGTGTGCCTTTTTTTGATCATGTGTATTTAGCCTAGCGGCTTGTATGAGTTCAGCTTACATATCATAGAAACTTACGGCACAAAAGGAGGCCATTCAGCCCATTGAGTCTGTGCCGGCTCTTTGAAAAGAGCTATTAAATCTCATTCACTTTCAGGCAATGCATTTCCAGATACGTGTAGGGTGTGGTGCCAGAGGAAGCTACGTGCTGTTATCAACTGCTTGTAAACTCATTTACTGTCCTCTCGGGCAAGCACACGATGAAAATCTTCAGGCTCCGACCGTCTGTCTGTCTGTCTGTAAATATATTTCATCCTGACCCATGTGACATTGTCTTCTCACAACCTTATCAAATGCGCGCACACACACACACACATATATGTACATACTTGTGTACATATCCACACGCCCATTTACAACAACAACATCAACAACTTGCATTCATATAGCACCCTCCACGGCCGGCGCTTTATACACACACACAGTTTAATATTTCATCCAAAGGCAGGCTCTTCCTCTCTTACCCCTCTTCTCCACTCCCCACCCCAATCACTTCAGCAAATCTTAGTAATAATAATAATAAATGCCCAACACGAAAGCCGCTGCGTTAAAGGCGATGTTGTCGCTTAAATTATTATTATCCGCACGTGTACAAACACTGAACCCTTGCAAAGTGCTTGGAGGCAGCCCAGAGGAGGCGTTGAATGAAATGGAAGGATTATTAAAGTCGTGGAGGTGGTGGGATTTGAACTCACAACCTTGTGCCCCGCCGGAGCAATTGCCTGGTGAGCCACAGGGGGCGCCTCCGAGCCAGCGCTGAGTGTGATTGACGTTTGGGTGGTGGAAAGGGGAGGAGAGAAGAGCAGGGGCGGGGGGCCGTGCTGATTGGTCGAGGAGGCCCGTCACTCAGGCTGACGTCTGCCGGGGCAGAGGGCGGGACATGCTGCTGTGAACCGGTAGATAGATGGGATGGGCCGTCACTCACGGAGGGTTGGGGGGGGGGGGGGGGGCGGGGAGGAACGAGGAGAGGGGGGGGCGGAACACGTTGCTGCTGCGTGCATGTTGATAGGCGGAGAGGGCGCCGTCACGCAAGTGTATGGCGGACGCTGGTTGGTGGGGAGGGAGGGAGAGGGCGGGACACGCCGCTGCTGCGTGCGCGCTGATAGGCGGAGAGGGCGCCGTCACTCAGATGTATGGCGGGCGTTGGTTGGTTGGTTGGTGGGGAGGGAAGGAGGGAGGGAGGGGGAGGAGCCAGGACGGTAGAGGAGCGGGGAGCGCGGGAGGAGGAGGAGGGAGGAGAGCGCGAGGCGCCATCGAATCCTCTCACGGTTTTAAATGTAGCCGAGTATAACGGTAGCGTTGGTTGCCTTTAATCCCTGATGCCGAGAGAGAGAGACAGACAGAGAGAGACCCCCAGCCTCCCCCCCCCCCCCCCCCGCCACCACCACCCCCCGCTTCTCGCCTAAACCAGCAGCCGGCCTTCAGCCCTGTTGCCCGCCCGGGGCCTTGGTTGGGGGTGGAGGGACACACACACACACACACACAAGGCCTCGCCTTAGGCCTCGGCTCCTTCCCCTCCCCTCAGCCTCAAAACTTTACTATCCTCATTTATGTATATAATATATATATATATATGTGTGTGTGTTAGTTCCTCTCTGGTGTGTGTGTGTGTTTGTGTGTAAAGGCGAAATATATAATGATTAAAAATATATATAGTATTTTCCTATCTATATATATATATATATAGTACATTAGAATGAGGTTTTGTTTTCCTATTGTGTTTTATTTGTATTTGTATGTGAGGGTTGTGTTTAACAGTACAGTACAGTACAGTCTGCCTAATAATCCTTATCACCTTGTCTGCTGGTCTATTTATATTGCATTAGAATGTATTCGAGTGTGTGTCTGTCTGTATATAATATATATATATATATATATATATATATGTATGGGCCTGAAGTTTGGGTAGAAATCTTAATAAATTAAAATGTTTTCTCTTCCCCCCCCCCCCTTTATACAGCTATTTATATTGCATTAGAATGTATTCGAGTGTGTGTGTGTGTCTGTCTGTATATAACAGATAATAATAATATAGATAGATAGATGGGCCTGAAGTTTGGGTAGAAATCTTAATAAATTTAAATGTTTTCTCGTCCCCCCCCCCACCCCCTTCTGAAGCTATTGTAGCCTACACACAAGGGGCTAGTGTGTGTTAATGTCTCTCTCAGCCCCCCCCCCCACACCCTACTTACCCTCACTCCCCCTTTTTTGTTCCCCCACCTCTTACCCCCCCCCTTTTTCTCATTTTATTTTGCGTCTCAAGAAACACCCCCCGCGATGCGTCTGTCCGCAAGAGGAATAATATCCCAATTTCTCCAGGTCAGGTCAGGGCAAAACCGTTAGGAAACTTTCCTCACTTCACGCACACATACACACACATACACACGCGCACACACACGCACGCGCGCCTGATAATAACGCCCTCAAAAATAAAACCATAATAAAATTGGTCACCTTCAATCCCCGGCTGTGTGTCTGTGTGTGGGGTGGGGGGAACGCTGCCGTGCGCAATTGGCTGCCGCGTTTTCATCCACAAAATATCTGTACAGTCACTTGACTTTACAGCATGTTCTGTGAAGCGCTTTGAAGACGTGATAAGGCGCTATTTCAAATTTCAAATGCAAGGGTTATTATTACTACTTGCCCCCCCCCCCCCCAGTAAATATCGATGGTCTGTGATTGCGCGCGTGTGTGTGAATAATAATCTTTTCTTTCACGTGCAAGTTAGCTGCGATCGAATCTTGCTTTCCAAGTCGCTTTTTTTATAAAAATAAAGAGGCCATAAGCACAGCCTCTGTTTTCATACTGCATCACATTATATGAGAGATACTTTTTAGTGTGTGGTTTTTTTTAACTAATTTTTTTTTCTTAAAAAGCCTGGAAGGAGTGAAGAGTTGAAAAACTTTTGTGATGATAGCATTGCATCTTGTGTACTCCCTGAGAACCTGCTAAATTATTTGCTGTAATTGTGATGAACACAACCTGTAGATTTAAGTCACTGCACTGTTGGTGGTTTAAATGATTAACTTACCTTACTAGAAAATGGTTGTGACTTGCAAATGACTTACATTAATTACCGGTCAACTGACTTGGATGGTTTTAATAAGTTAATATTATGCCAATATATTTTTTTTAAAACAACCTTATTGCGGGAAAAAAAGTGATTTTTTCCTTTTAAAGTGCGACTAAAATGATGGTGTACTGTGCAGAGAGCTGTGATTCTGGTTCTGTTCAATGTGCTTTAAGATGCTAGTACATATGCTCATGGTCAGAGTAAAATGAACTGTTATGTTTACTGATATATGGTGTTATAGGCCCTCCCTCAGAACTTATTGCATTATTAAATTCTAAATCAGAGCTACCTCCCCAAAAATGCGGATGTGCCTGTTTTGAGTTCATATTTTATCCAAACTGATGAGAGACCCTTCGGCAGCCCCAAGGTTGAAACAGTTGATTGCTTTTTTTATTCTTCTTACAGGTGATGAACAACAGAAGATGGTGTCAAGACCTCAAGACGATGAAGGCTATCTGATCGCGGACGTTGATTAAGCTGAATGCATTGTGATTTCCAATAATTGAGACAGTGATTCTGAAAGCTGTCTACATTAATGAAAAGAGCAATGTAGTCAGCTTAACTGAATCATCTGTATATTTTGATTAGGACCCTATCTTCCGACCTATTCTCTTGGACTGGCGAACGTTTCAGGGCCTTTTTTTTTAGTTGGGTATTGGGGAAGTAAGCTTGTATTTGTCTTAGGATTCTTTGCCGTTCTCAGAGTGTTAATTTTTGGGAAGGATGGAGTTGTTTGGAAGTTCGCCACCTCTCCCCAAACAGCCAGCGTTGCCACCGAGCGTGGAGAGCCCGCCCAGTCCCCCACCGCTACCCCCACACTTGCCTCCTCCACCACCTCCCCTGCAAACGTCCAGTGAGGCCGAGGTTATGGACGTTGGCTGCGGTGGTGATGGACTGTCAGACTCCCCCGCTCAGGACTCTAGCACTCTCAGCCAAGACCAGGGATCATCCGCCGCCTTTCACAAGCATTTGGCGGCGTTGTCGGGAAGCTGCCCACACAACCCAAGAACCGCGCGTCACGCACCCCCCGTGCCCAAATTCGCTCCCGATATTAATTTGCTGAAGGACGTGAAAGTCAGTATTGTCTTTACCGATAGCGTTAAAAGCAAAGACAGGCAGGTGGTCTATACCGGGGTGGATCCCGGGCACAGAGCCGCCGAGCCCAGCGATAGCGTGAACGGAGGAGAATTGCATGAGGCTCCTTGCGAGAGCAGTAGAGCGGGGGGATCAGTCGGCCCCGGGGGTAAGGGTACAGACAAGCGAGACGCTGAAGAAAATCAAGAGAAAAAAGTGGAGTTTGCCGTCCTTGACGAGCTCGAAGACTTTACGGAGAACTTCGAGGCGGATGATGTAGAGGGGACTGGTTTCAAATCTGAAATGATGATTCAGCCGGACCACGTGGATGAGGAGGCCATGAGTTATTCCTTCGAGGTATGTGAGCAGGGTTCAAAATCCTCACATGCACACGCGTCCACATGGGAATTCGAGCTTGTGTGTGAACTATCACAACCACCCCCCCCTCCTCTCCCCCCCCCCCCGGCTCAGTGCCAGCCTCCCCTCTCCCCTGTCACTTGCTCTGGGGTGCTGCTCTGTGAAGGGCACTCTTTAAAGGCAAGTTGTTGGTGTTATTATTTTGAACCCTGCGTGTTTTGTCATGGCTGATCCGTGTATCTCCAGGTTTTTTTTTAACGTGGTTTATGCTCAGAGGTGTGATGGCCTCCCAGTTGCGTTACCTATCCTCAGTGCGGGAGAGACTGCCTGGTATTAAAGGCGTTGAAACAGTCAGTGAGCCGCAGACTGGTGGGAGGTGGAGGCGGTTTGCGTCGTAAATAATGGCCGGGTTTTTTTTTAAATTCTACGTAAGATGTTCTTCCGTCCTCGCTCAGCTTCTGTTTCTCCAGCCGTGGTCCATCTTGTCGGTAGTGCGGACGAACAGAAATGCAGACTACGCCATAAGGGTCTGACGCCAATCCTTGTCTATGAATTGGTTGGTCGGAGTTGTGTCCACCCATCTGTAGGTGTGTATGGATGAACCAACTCTGAAGGCTGACCAGAGCATTAGATAAAGCTCACAGCAGAGTTGGCGTTGCCCAGGCCGGAGCTCTCTCTTGACCCGTGTGACACCGCAAGTGTGAAAACCAATACCCGTTGCATCTTGGTGGCCAGGTTTACAAAGTGGTTTTCGTGTAAGCCAGGTGATAAATAACTGCCAACAACAACAAGTAATGTGTGCTTTCTCTGTGTCGATGCTTAGTTACCTACATCCCGTCAAAGTACCTTCGCTCTAACCGTTTGAATTGAAAATTTTAGCCTTTTTTTTTTTCTTTTGCAAATGACAAACGTGCCTCCGTTGACAAACGTGCCTCTATCCTATTGAAGTCCTTGTGATGTAATTGAGTGACCAACCGGGTGAGATGAAATAAGACGTTTCATGTCCTGGTAGTAAATGAGACTTATTTAGATTGTGTTTGTAATATTACAGTCGCTCTGAATCAGGCTCATTCTTTGTAAAAAAAAAAAAAAAAATGGTTTGCGTTTATGTCAGAGATTGGGTAAAGTACATCTGTCAAACTATTGTTCAAATTATTTTATAGTGTTAAGATGCTACCCATATTTAGGTTACAGATGCTACCTAACTCACCATAGTGTAAGCTGTGAGGTGGGTGACTGAATGAAAAGAACACACACACACGCACACACACAGAGCGCTGTCAAACAGCGTGGCATTCTGTGACGATCTCAGCTTTCAGTCGATCGACAGAACTGATAACATCACGATTTGACAGATCGGCAGCTTCGGTTCACAGAATCTTACAGCACAGAAGGAGGCCATTCGGCCACCGACTCGTCCCCGCTTCCCCCACGGCTCTGCCAATGTTTCCTTTTCAACTCCCACATCCAACTCTCGCCCTCGCTTAGCCTCCCTCCCTTCCCCCCCCCCTCCCCCCCCCCCGCTGTGTTATTGTGTGCCGGCCTCCCCCCCCAACGCTGTGTTTTGCAGGATGATTTTGACAATGACGTGGATGCGCTGTTGGAGGCAGTGCTCCCCCCGCCCAGGAAGAAGAGACGCGTTGAGGAGGAGGTGGCGGGCGAGAGCGACCACCAGACAGACGAGGAGACCAGCGTGCAGCCCATGATGACCAAAATCAAAACCGTGCTCAAAAGTCAGTCCCTGCCCGGGCCCGGGGCCCACCCTCTGAATCCTCCGGGTTTTGTTTGCGACCGTCCGGTTTAACAGCAGCGAGCGACGTTTGCGCACACGGCTCCACGTCGGGAGGACGTCCCGAGGAGCTGGGTCAGGGATTGGGTCCTGGGCTGGGGGTGCTGGGATCGGTAGGGTGGGGTGGGGTGGGGGAGGGAGGGAGCCACAGGCTGTTGTAATCAGTAACAGTGATTGGCATTGTGGTCTGCTTGAAGCAATTTTTCACCCATTTTATGCCCCGGTTGAGACTTCTCGTCGGTATTGAGAGGGCGACATGTCTTACCGTGTGAAGGCTACAATATTAATGCAAGTTGTTGTGGTGGTTTTTTTTGTGTGTGTGTGGGGTGGGGGGGGGGTGGGGGTTGGATTTCCTTATTGAATTGTGTGTGTTTTTTTCCCTGAATGGTGGCAGATCGTGGCCGTCCTCCAACGGAGCCCCTGCCGGACGGGTGGATCATGACATTCCATAACTCTGGCATTCCCGTCTACCTGCACAGGGAGACCAGAGTAGTGACCTGGTCACGCCCGTACTTCCTAGGCACCGGAAGCATCAGGGTATGGGCTCAGTTATATATTAACACCCTATATTATATATATATATGTATGTGTGTGTATATATACTGTATCTGTTTATATATACAGTTAGTCAGTTATGGGCATTCAGTCAGTTATAGTTAGTGAGTCTCAGTAGGTCAGGGCGAAACCTTGGGCAAGTTTCTTTACTCTGCGCACACACGCCTAATAATAATCCCTCCAAAAAAAACAATGATAAATTGGTCATATCAATCAACCTACGGCTGTTTGTGGGGGACGCTGCTGTGCGCATTTGGCTGCCGCGTTACGTTTCACCCACAAATATGTATATATATACAGTCAATTCATTTTACAGTATATTCCTTGAAGCGCTTTGAGACACTGGACAGAAGACGTGAAAAGCGCTATGTCAAGGGCAAGGATTATTATTCTTATTCTTGTGACAGACGTTCAATCAAATGCCGTTGCAAGGATTGCCGATAAACAAAATACCTGGTAAAGTTGGTTTGTCTCCATTCCATTGCTGAGGCTTCCAATTTCATCAGGTAGCATTGGTACTCTTATGTTCCCCCTCCTACCCCCCTCTCTCTTTCTTGTCTTCCCTCCCCCTTCCCCGTGAGTTTTGTGACTGAGAAAACGGCCAGAATATTTTTACCAGCAGGCGGGTGTTGTTCTGTACAGAAACACGACCCACCACTGAGCAGCATTCCCTGTCTACACTACATGAAAATGAGAGACCACGAGGAGAAGGAGAATAGCCAGGCGGTCAGCAACGGTGAGGTAACCAAAGTGACCACAAACGGAGAACTGTCCCCGGCGAATCCCGAGGCCCAAGCCACGGAAACAAGCCCGGAGACGGGCTGCAAAGCCGCTGAGTCCAACGCGGTGGGGAGCCCGGTACCTCAGGCCGGCTCAGATACCATCGGCGCAAAACCTTCGGGGGAAGCGGATGTCCCGGTGGCAATGTTTTGTCCAGCAGGTCTTGCCCAGGTGAAGGCTAAAGTGGAAGTGTGCAAAGAGGAATCCATAGGTAAGATTCATCAGCCGGTCTCTCTCTGCGGTGGGTGGAGCTCCTGTAACAGGCGCGAGAGAACTGTGTTCGAACCCAGGCAGGTCAGGGCGAAACTTGGGGCAAGTTTCCTTACCGCACACACACACACACACGCCTCATAATAATAATCCGCAAAAAAAAAAAAAAAAAAATTGGTCACTTTCAACCCACAACTGTTTGTGGGACGCTGCTGTGCGTAATTGACTGCTGTGTTTCGCCCAGAAAATATACAGTCAATTTACACTTTGCAGTGTACCCTGTGAAGCGCTTTGAGACACCTTATCGACATGATAAGACGCCACATTAAACGGGAGGATTGTTATTAATATTACTACTGCTGCTAGCCTGCTCACTTCCTATCAGCGAACAATAAATTACAGCGATTCTTCTCGTCTTTTCAGAAATTGAAGATTTCAAGAAGTACCTGGAGAAGCGCTTTGACTTTGAGCAAGTGACTGTGAAGAAGTTCCGGACCTGGGCCGAGCGGCGGCAGTTTAACCGGGAGATGAAGAGGAAGCAGGCGGAGGCTGAGCGGCCCATCCTCCCCGCCAATCAGAAGCTGATCACCCTCTCTGTCCAGGACGCACCGACGAAGAAAGGTACCGGCGGCGATTTCATTTTCTCCAGCGTTCGGCTGAACCAAGATTAACACATGAGGAATAGTAGTGGAGTCCTGTAGTATTAGTGGTTACAGCACTCAGCTCGCGAACGAGAGGTCCCCAAAGCGCTCTGAGACCCCGTCCGGCGTGGAGGGCGCGATATAAATCAAAGTTGTTGTTGTTGATTCCCAGACGGGGGCAAAACCTTAGGCACGTTTCCTTCCTACACCCGCCTCCGTTTACCCAGCAGTAAGCAGGAACCCAATCGTTAGTCGATTAGTGGATTACTTTTCAGGAGGTAATAATCCCTTTAAAAATAAATCATAATTTAGCCACGGGTGTTTGTGGGGGTCACTGCTGTGAACAGTTGGCTGCTGCGTTTCTCCCACAAAATATATACAGTAAAAGCCCGTTTATCCGTGAGTGACTTCCGTATAACTGCCACCTGAAAAAAAAGTCCGCATTCGATTAACCGGAATTTATCCGGCACAATGTATTATTATAATTTTTTTTAAATGGTGCGTTTTCGGCAGAATATCCGGCACGCGCTTTAACCAGGTCCCGAGAGAGTGCCGGCTAAACAGGCTTTTACTGTATATAAAGTCGATTCACTTTACAAAATGTTTGTGAAGCGCTTTGAGGCGTCTCAAAAACATGGTAAAGTGCAATATCATACACGAGGATTATTACTAATGTACTTTTTATGTTGAGTGACTATAGTTTGCAATTGAATCTGGTCACCTGGATAAACACCACATTACTGGGCTGTGGAGACATTATGAATTAGTTGATGACTCTTTCATTATTCAGTAAACCTTGATCCTTTTTTAAGTGTAAATCCTCTGTGCTGGAAAGGAATCTCCAGGGGAACTGTCTGTCAGCGGGAAAAACAGCGTATTGTTTAAATAAGATTTTAGTTTAATTCAGGCTTCAGCTTAACGCTCATATTAGGAACGGTAATTGGATTTTACCCTCGCAAGCACTTTCTTTTTAAAACTCTCCCCAAAGTATTGCTTTAATCTAGAATCTTTTCAGATTTTCTTTAAATGGGCCCACTGATTGCGAACCAGAGTCTCGCATTAATAAACCGCCCAGTGTTGAGACCTGTAATCAGTGTGGCCGAGCACTGCTGAGCTGACAGGTCTAGACTAAACCCTTCCAAATTCAATCTGTAGAACAACACAGGTGTCTGAGCCAAGTGAGGACCGTGCCTCCAACACCACGATACGGCAATGTAAATATCCATCAGAGAGAACATAGTTAGTCAGCAGCTGGATAGAGACATCAGCTTCTATTCCACTCCAAATGTTAGGTAAAGTTTTCTTCTTGGGAAGGAAAGACAGAGAGAGAGAGATGGTGGGAACTAGGCCATTAGCTTATTCCTGGGTGTCCCTGGACAATTCCTCCTCCAGCGCAGCGAGTGGCGTTAGAGCTGTGTGCGGGAGAGTGGCTCAAATCAGCTCAGTAATTCCTGTTCTCTCAGTGTGCGAATAATCACATTGGCTGCTCTTTGGGTGAAGTCGATAGCCTTTCCACATCCCTCGCCTTCCCCAGATTCCCTCGCCTTTCCCCTCCGGAGAGTTTGTGTAAGGTGTCGCGAGCTGTAATTCCAGAGGGGTGCAAAGAGGGAATAAATACAGGTCTTGGGAGTTTTGAGAAAACAAAACAACTAGGCTTAAAAGCCAAGCGCGGAATGCTGAGGTTTGTAAGGATGATGCTTCGAGTTTTCTACCCGTCGCCTGTAGTTTTGTGCAGTGGGAGTGAAAGCTTTTTAGGAGTTGCTGCAAAATACAAATGTACGGAATGACCTTGACTGATCAGTTTGCAATTGAGGTTCATTAAAAAGGCAAATTGATAATTAAGGCCTTTAGAAATGAGAGAACAAACGGCTCTCTTTTTTTTAAAACTGTGTCTTTATACGTTCTATTAATCATCGTTACTGGACGGGCAATTTTAATGAAAATTTGATAGGACGGGTTGAAGCCATTTATCAATTACGTCATTTATTTTCGGCTGAGATGGATTAACACAGCCTTAATCTTGGTGTTGTATTGCAGTTAATAAACTGTTAATATCTGGAGAAGAAGTTGCCAAAGGTTCGTTCCTAAACCACTTGCGCCGGGCGTTTACTGATTTCATGCGTTTTATTTTATATCCAGAGTTTGTCATTAATCCAAATGGAAAATCAGAAGTTTGCATACTGCACGAATATATGCAACGGGTCCTAAAGGTTCGCCCTGTTTACAATTTTTTTGAATGTGGTAAGTAGATTTCTGTTTTTTAAACGAGCGTAAGAATATTCGCGTGTTCCTCACGTTTGATGAGGAGTGGGAGGTGCCCCGGTGGCTGTGTGTCTCTGAGATTGGCTCAGCGTATCAGCCTCTCCGGTGTAACCTGATTGCAAAGTAACCACAGGCCCCTAATTGGACCTTTCGGTTCAAACCGTTGACTGTCCGGCGCCCGGCGGCAGCTTCGCGACGTAAAGGCCCCGTTTAATGTAAGTTGTTGTGAGTGATAGACCCTCTCAAAATGTTCTTTTCAGCATTCAGCTGCTGACTTCAACTCGTGAGGAGGGGGGGATTTATTACACAGCCAGCTTTACACAGCACAGCTTTGCAGAATGGAATCAAAATACACTGTTTTAAGTAACTTTTTTTTTGTAATATTTTACCCACCATCTCTTTATTTCTGGAAGAGTTTCTCCCTGTTTTTTTAAAATTGTGCATTCACTTCCTGGCTGTTGGTTTGACACATGGCCTATATTCATCATTAGCCACGGCGTCGGCCTTACAGTGTTCCCAGCAGTTTGTGTTTTAGAAATCTTTAATCTGATGATATCCCTCAAATGAGCGCAATCGCCACAATGTTCTTCACCCTAAGCCTTCACAAAATCATTGTCTCAGTTTGTTTGCTCTACGCGGTATTTATTTTCAGACGTGAACCGTTTATCACGGCCGTGGTCTGCTTTACACCAGGTTCTGTGAAGCGTTTTGAAACGTCACGAAGACATGATAACGCGCTGCTGTACCAAATGCCAGGATTATTGTCATTTTTTTTTCAGAAAACCCCAGTGAGCCTTTTGGTGCCTCGGTCGTGATTGACGGAGTGACATACGGTACAGGAACAGCCAGCAGCAAAAAACTAGCCAAGAATAAAGCTGGTATTTACTGCTTTTTATTTTAACTTTGAAATATGATAATCCTAATAATTTAATAATAATCATACGGTATTGTTATTAATATCAAATTGGTATTCTAACTTAGATATGTGTTACATCTCCATTAGCTACTCGCAAATCTTGCTCTTTTCATCACGAGATGATCTGGTTACAATATGGAAGATTCCAGTCGCTTTCAAGGCACAACACAAGACCCTCCTTTTTGACCATGCCTTTGGCCATCCTCCTAGCTCTCTGCCCTCTCTCCCTCCCTCCCTCCCTCTCTCCCTCCTTCCCTTCTCCCTCCCTCTCTCCCTCATTCCCGGCCCTAACCCCTGCCTCTCGGCTCCTGATTCCCTGAGCGTTCAGCGCTTTGGGATATTCCTCCGGATCTGAGAGAGGCACTGAACAAAACTGTTTGTTGTTGCTTCAGACGCAAGCCCAAATGTATGAAGCTGTTTCCGTTATACTATATAACGTCTGTCTGCTTTCCCAGCTCGCGCCACTCTGGAAATCCTCATTCCTGACTTTGTCAAACAAACCTCTGATGAGAAGCCCAAAGACACTGATGAACTAGAGGTGGGTGTGCTGGAGGTGTGACATCTGTTCCTCTCTTTTTTTTGTTCTAGAGTTTTTTTGTGTGTGTATTTCTCTTGTGTTTCGCCCATAAATACAGAGTCAATTCACTTTACAGTGTATCCTGAGAAGCGCTTTGAGACTTTGATAAGATGCGTAAAGGCGCTATATAAAACTGCAAGGATTATTAGTATTATTATTAGTATCGCACGCTGTTCTGGTCTGTGTGGAACAGATTCAATAGCGCGAATGACGTTTGATATTTACCTTCCCGAGTGATGTCCTGTAACTTGTGAATAACTTGATCAGGCTGTCAAGTGCTGCTTTTCAAGGCTGTGAAATCTGGAGTGAATGCTGTGTTTCATGGTTCTCTGTATTGTGCTTAGAAACTCCCCATCAGTTTAGCTAAATTGAACTCCCCGAGACCGAGGGAGTAATCCTCAAAGGAAGGCACACAAGAGTTTCAATAAATCCCTTGATTAGCAGGTAGAATGTGTTTTATTGAGAGAGAGCGTTTGAAGTTTCTCTTTGTAGTTGGTTTCCCTTGTCTCCCATCTGCCCGATAATGTGCTCAGCCCTCGTGTGAAACAGTCCACACCTGAAGAATAGAAAAATGTTGTTTTGGAAACGATGGGCGTGTAGCCTTGCTAGTCTCCCCGGAATGTGTACAGGGCCAGAGTCCGGAGGGGGTGAATTGGGAAGGCTGGCGAGCCTGGCGATGTGTGCCAGAGCAGACCGGCACACTGTAGAGTCCTGTATGTAATGGTGAGAGACATCATCTCGCAAGCAAGCGGACCCAGGTTCGATTCCTGGGCAAGGCGAAATCTTAGGGATGGGTATGTCCGGCCGGGGGTATAATTATTTTCCGTCGAGAGGCCTGCCCCGAGTGTTGGCCGTCATTTGAAACTAAAGGAGTCTATTATGTAGATTTCAGAGTCTCCTCCTCTCAGCCTGCTGTGATGGAGTAGCCGGAAGTGGGACGAAAGCCAGAACAATTTCAGACAGCATTTCTGATACAGGTGGTGGGCGGTGGTGGGAGGAAGAAAGAGAAAAAATACTTTGATCTAGGAATGCTGTGCCAACCACTCCTCCCCACCCTCCCCCACCTCACACACTAGTCCCTTACCATTTAACCTTGCTGATAGAAAAGCGGGACATTCATGGATTTTCCACAGTAATAGAGTAGCTGTGAATGATTTAATGAGTAACCCAGCTCGTTTAATGGTGGTTAAGCTGAGTTGATGTTTATGCCAAGTATATATAGTTAAACTCTGATAACGCGTTGTAATGTCAACAACAACAACTTGGATTTATATCCCACCCTCACTACACATACACACACCCACACACACACACAGCGCTTCACAGTAACAGATCTCGGGGCCCAGGAGAAAGATGACCCAAAGCGCGGTAAAAAAAAAGTCTAGGCGCGACCTGAAAATAGGAAGAGAGGGAGGGAGGGAGTTGCAGAGCCTCGGGGAGGACTAGTGGCGAAGGCACGGCCGCTGATGGTGGAGCAGAGGATTCGTGGGATGAGGAGGCCAGACCCAGTGGAGCGAAGGGAGGGATACCACCCCCCCTCCCCCTCCCCTTCCCAAGGGAATTAGATCAAATGATTATCTGACAGGGGTGACTAGTTAATCAAGTCGCAGTATCTCTGAGGTACTTTGAATGGTCAGGATACTGTATTGAGTGAGTGACCAGGTTCTGTGGCTGCTTATCCCAGGGTGGGGAGTTATCAGAGCCTCAGTGCTCAAACACAAGGCAGATTCTGTAGCATGTAGAGCAGTCACACTGAGATTACTTTATTTCATTGATGCCCTGGCAGATGTCAGCCCCTTCGATGGAGGCACTGCTGCCGTGTGTGAGACCCAGGTGCTGGGAATTAATAATAATAATAATAACAACACTTGCATTTGATTTAGCGCCTGGTAATGCCTTCTAGACGTCTCGTGATGTCCTCATTACGTCTTAACTGCTCCTTACCTACAATTTTGAGAAAATGACTCTCATTAGCATGTTTGTGTTTCTAAAGGAAATCGAGTTGCTGGTGTGGCAGCGTTGCATAATTCACCGCGGCCGCCTGGGAGAGCGACACAAACAGGCAAACCCTTGCCAATCACACCCTGGCTTTCTTCACTCGTGTCGACGTGAATTGCTTCCGTGTTCTGTTTTTTTTAAAAAATGTGTCCTTATCATCCCGTCTGGCGTGGCTGCCTTCAGTCGGCTCCGCGGTGCGGGGGGGGGTGGGGACGGTGTGGGGGGGGGGGGGGGCAGTGCCTGTGCTGCCGCCCGCCCGGCAGGAGACGCGTCAGAAGATCTATCCGGCCGGTGTTCGTACGAACGAAAGTCAGAGAAACCACGAAAGGGCGACGTGTTTAGTTTTTCATTTTTCGTTTCGTCCACGAATGTACAGTCGATTCACTTTACAGCATGTTCTGTGAAGCGCTTTGAGACACAGTCGATAAGATGTGAAAAGCCGCGGATATCAAACGCCAGGATTATTATTATTAAAAAATGTAATTTTGTTGTTGTTGTGATAGATGTGAATCACCACTGCTACCTGGTGGTCACATCCCCAAAGGTATTGGTTGATAGGTTGGTTGGTTGCTGTGTATCAGCTCAATTATGGTTTTTACTGCGTTTTGTTGTGTGTTTCAGGAGGCCAGCTTTAACGCTAATTTTCAGGAGAGGGAAAAAAAGAAACTTGTGATTAGTTTTCTGTGTATCTGATGTCCCTCCTCCTTGTTTTAGTACTTCAACCACATCAGTATTGAGGACTCGCGGGTATATGAATTGACCAACAAGGCTGGACTATTGTCACCATATCAAATCCTCCATGAGTGCCTTAAAAGGTAAGTCTATAGGGGGGCGCTCGCAGATTTGTGATTTCAGCTATTTAGGACTGTGGAAACAGGAGGAGGCTATTCAGCCCCTCGAGCCTTGTCCCCCATTCCATCGGATCACCTCTGATCTGTACGCTCAACCCCAATTACCCACCTTTGCCCCGTATCCCTCTGGACCCCGGGCTGACAAACAGCTAGAGCACAATCAGTCTTCAAAACGTAAAAGGATCCAGCCGTAATCAGCAGTCTTTTGCGGGGAGGGAGAGATTGCCACTACCCTTTACTTTCTGATTTCACTCTTCTAAATAGCCCGGGTCTAATTTGAAGATGTTCTGGACTCCCCCACCCCCCCCCTCTCCCCCCAACCCATCAGAGGCAATGGCTTCTCTCTCATTGTCCTCTGTGTAGAATGCAACTTTCTAATTGGAAATTTGGAACCACTTGAAATCCTGTGAACTGTTCTGTATTATTGACAGGCGTTTGAGTTTCTGTCGGAGGAGATGTTGGCTCTGCGGTTTATATTGCTTTGTGGGGTCTGTGTTATTATAAGACACCAAAGGCCTGTGACTGTGACAGCAGTAATTGCTGGATTGACTTGTGTTTTCAGAAACCATGGAATGGGCGACACCACCATCAAGTTTGAGGTCATTCCCGGTAAAAACCAGAAAAGCGAGTACGTCATGACCTGTGGCAAGCACACAGTCAGAGGCTGGTGTAAGTATCCCCCCCCACCTCTCCTCGGCTCATCCTTGCCACTGTCCGTCGCTCTGGGTGAGGGTGATGTCCCAGTGATTCTGTTTCCAGCGCCTTGGGACGGAAGTATTAACAAACACACACATCTCAATTCACTTTACGGTATACATTCTGTGAAGCGCTTTGAGACACAGTCTAGAAGACGTGATAATGCGCCATATAAAAACACAATTATTTTAATTATGATAATGGGAGTTTTACCCTAATTATAAAAGATAATTGTCGTGGAATTGGAGACTGTGGGTTTAGCAGCATTATTCATTGTTCTTCGCGGAGCAATTTAGAGGCTGAATCTCCACTATTTAACAAGCTCATCTGTAAATGATACCCAAGTGCGGCCGTTGCCAGACTTTCCCTTTTACTGGCTGTTGGGGGAACCTTTATCCTAATTGCTTTTCCGTCAGTCAGTGATGTGTAATGTTTCTGTGGTGGGTTGTGGCAGTGTAGCAGCTAAAGTCTTGTGACTTACAGTTTCCAGTGGTGCTATCGGGGTCCCCCTTTTCAGTGTATGTGGATTACTGCACTTGTACAAAATTGTATTCTGCCCTCGCGGTCACAGACTGATGTGTACGTTTGTCGTTCCAAAACATACAGTCAATCCACTGTCTTTTAATAATTTCACCCGCAAGTATACAGTCAATTGACTTTAAAAACAATGCATTCTGTGAAGCGCTTTGAGACGTCTAGAGGACGTGAAAAGAGCTACATCAAATGCAAGGATTATTATAATAATAATAATAATAATAATGCTTGCATTTTGATACAGTGCCTGTTTTCGAGACATGATAAAAATACTACGTCAAATGCAAGGATTATTGTTAATATTCTATCTGGAAAAGACCGGGGTAACATGTCAGCACGTTTTAGTTAATACATCTAATTTTTCAGGTAAGAACAAACGAGTGGGGAAGCAGCTGGCATCACAGAAAATCCTACAGTTACTACATCCTCATGTGAAGAACTGGGGGTCACTTCTGCGCATGTACGGCAGGGAAAGCAATAAACTGGTTAAACAGGTAAACTAATGTCGGCAGATGGTCGTGTTTCTGAGGAAGCTTGCTCTCTCTGTCTCTCACACACACACACACACACACACACACACACACACACCAGTCGGTTCACTTTACAGTATATCTTGTGAAGTGCTTTGGGATGTCTCAACACCCTGAGGAGCTGTATTCGATGCAAGTATTGTTGTTTATTACAGCAGAGTTACAACTGCAACATCAGTCTGTAGGGTTAAACGCACATTAGGGGTTTTCACCTCTTGCTCCTTCAAACGTCTGCATTTTACTTCAATTTTGCGTTTGTCAACACCCGACAGGAAATGTCCGATAAAAGTGTGATTGAGCTACAGCAGTTTGCCAAAAAGAACAAGCCGAACCTGCACATTCTGAACAAGCTGAGAGACGAGATGAAGAAACTGGCACGGGACAGGGTAAGGCTGCCTCTCCCTCCCACCCCACCCCCAACGTTACGGGATCGAAAACGTGAGAGAAGTGGCTGGGAAAGCGACTTGTTTTTGTTTGGGATTTTCAGCCTCCGCAGTATTTTGCGATGTGTCGTCACTTTTGCAGTGCATTCTGTGAAGCGCTTTGGGACGTCTCACCCACGCAGTGAAGCTCGGTGCCACATGCGAGTGTATTGTTACTCTTAAATACCCATTTCTGTTGTGGTAATGGGGGGTAATGGGCCGCTATATCAAATGCCAGGATAATTATTATTATTGTTTTTTTAATATAAAGGAGGAAACTCGCAAAAAGCCGAAGATGACGATCATGGAGTCTGCGCAGCCTGGGAGCGAACCTCTCTGTACTGTGGATGTGTAAACACATCGCGCACTGGGAGAGAGCAATAACACACCAGAGAAACTCCCGTCTCAACTACTATCTTCAACCTTCTCAACCGAGAGAAAGAACATGTTACGCTGCAAACACTTTAACCCATCACCACCACCCTTACCCTGCAGAGAGACACACACACACACACACACACACACACACACACACACACACACACACACACACATCCTCCCCCCCCCAACTACTATGAATATGCATTCGTGTTTGCATTGCAACAATAATGGGCAATACTATTGAACTCCAAACTTTACCTCCGACAGGAAATAATATATTTTAAAGAATTAAGGGTGAAAGTAGACCAGTGAGAATTCCTATGGTTGCCCCTCTTCCCCTACCCACCCACCCCTCTCTCCCTACCACCCCTCCCCGACCTGTGTGCAAATTTTAAATCGATCAATCTATCAATTCAATTTCAGAGCAGATTTAATGGGTTGATAATGATTTCTGCTGGTATTTGGCCGGCTGCGGGAATGGTAGTTTTGAATGTCATTGTGCACTGACCCGTGTTTGGATGAGATGCTGTTGCTGTGTGTGGGGGGGTGGGGGGACTTGCTGGGAGATGTTGAGTTGAGTACTTTTCATTGTTATTCCGTATGAGAGAGTG
This sequence comes from Hydrolagus colliei, assembly GCA_035084275.1. Taxonomy (NCBI): domain Eukaryota; kingdom Metazoa; phylum Chordata; class Chondrichthyes; order Chimaeriformes; family Chimaeridae; genus Hydrolagus; species Hydrolagus colliei. Next base: position 1,054,718 of record CM068761.1, on the reverse strand, counting down.
CCAGTGAGGAGTGCTTTCAATCAATGGACGCAAGTCTTTTTTTTAAAGTTATTTCTCCCGAAAATGAGCTTTTATGTTTGGTGTACCGATTTGTAACCCAGTTTTATCATGGAACTTTATCAAGTAATGTCTATTCTGATGAAGTGGTACTTTAGTTAGCCGTCGGTGGAGAGGGGTGTGGTGTTTGTATAGAGGAGAGAGACCCTGTGAAGCGGGCAGGCCATACGATCTGAATCAAGAGCTGAGATGTTAGCATTTGACTGAACGGTTCAATTATATATATATATCTATATATATATTATATATATAGATATATATATAGGTATATATATATTCACACTGTATCTGGTAAACTGAATCGCTCGTAAATTGTCAGGTGAAACAATAACTATCATGGTCTCTTTGATGCGTGGACGCACTATGGCTTTCGAAATGCACTCTTGCACCAGTGACTGATTTAACGCGCATCATTCCTGCCCGTCGGTGGAGGGAAACTGGATCCTCTTTATCGTGATTTTTTTTAATTAAAAAAAATTATTGTTAAAAAAAATAATGAATAATTGTGCGCGCCGACACTGCACAAATCCTGTTGAAGAAGCTTGCGGTGTTTGTCTCACTCTGAAGTCCCGTCTTTGTCGTCCGGCAGATAAAATAGGAATATGTATTACTGTGTGTGGCAGAATAGGTACAGCGTGTGGTAACCAGTGCCGATCCAACCCTTCAGCTTTGGGGAAAATATACATATATATATATATATAGGGAGCCATTTTGTGTCTTTCTCTCTCTGGTTCTGCTTTGCAATGTTACCTTTAATGCCAGGTGGTGACAGTTTGAACAGTTGCATCCTCTTTTAGTCAGTATTTTTGTTGGGGGATGGAAGGTAAAGGGAGGATAGTACAGTAGGTGCTTTATTATTATAATTAAGGTTGTGTAAGTATTCATTGATTTTTTTATATATATTTTTAAATGTAGTCTGGCCCACTGTTATTTTTTTTAGCTGGAACAAATAAATCATTGATGCAATTGAACAGGTTTGATTTCTGCCACTGCTTGAAGTAAAAAAAAATGAAATTAAATAACTACAGAGTTTGGTGTAAGGATACATAGTGCTCCTCTGCCCACTGTTTGAATTAATTACAGGCGCAGATTTGGAGTTTGTGAAATGCAGTAAACTCTGGATAATGTATTGCTTCCAAAAGACATGGGGCTGAGCTGGGAGCTGGAGGAGTTTGCTGGGAGCTGGAGGAGTGAGCTGGGAGCTGGAGGAGTGAGCTGGGAGCTGGAGGAGTGAGCTGGGAGCTGGAGGAGTGAGCTGGGAGCTAGAGTATGAGCTGAGAGCCGGGGTATGAGCTGGGAGGCTGTCAGAGGCGTCTGGTCTGTTGGGAAGGAGGTCTGTAATGGCACAGGGTATGGCTATCAGCGCTGGCCATATTAGAAACAGGGTGAGTTAGTTCCCCGATCAGTGGTACGTTGCAAGTACAATACATAACGCGATCTCGAGACGGCAATCAGCTTTGGTGTTGAGCAGAAGTGAGCAGTAAACTCGAGTGAGTCCGTCCGTTTCCCACCCCCCCCCACCCCCACCCCCACCCATATTAACACACTGCCCGGGGGTGGGGGGGTTGAAGTGGCAGAGCGGCTGGTGACTAGTTTAAAGCGAGAGTCAGGGAATCTCAGAGTTTACTGTCAAAGCTTCAGTCAGTTCCTTGTCTCACTAACAGCTTTGCTTCGTGTTAGGGAAGTTGCTTTTCCTCATCGCAAACTTTAAAACACAAAAAGTTTTACCTCAAAATGTCGAACACCGGGCCTTGGGGCCTGAAGGAAACCCAAGTTACCATGACTGGCTGCTCTGCTGGTAATGTGAACCAAAGCTTAATAATAAGAAGAATATAATAATAGTGTCTTATGCAAACTGACAAAACTTAATACCTTTTTCTGGGGGGTTTTCTGTAAAAATAAAATTATAAAATTAATTTAAAATTTTTTAAAAAAGCTTGCTGCAAGGCTTCAACAGTGGCGTAGAGAGGGGGGGGGGGGGGGGCAGGAAAAAACAGAATCAAATGCAATAACTGCTGGAACAAAAACTTATATTGAAACTGCTGTGCACTGTCAACATTTTTGTGAATTTTTTTTTAATGTGTTACTACTTTTTCTCTTGTCCGAATGCAAGCTTTTCTTGCCTTTGCACATAAGCACAAGTGCTGCTGTGAGTTGTTGATATCGGTTTGCGAGTACGGATTTTTTGGAGTGTTGAGAATGTTAACGTCTCTCGGCGTTGTCGATCAACTTTTAAATAGAGGAAGAAGAAAAAAAGAGTCTGAACGAAACTAAAAATAGCTGGAGTCGTCGTAACTTAATCCCCATTCATTTTGTATGTTTAACATTGATATTTGTGTGTGTGTGTATGATTGTAACTTGATATAGTACATTATATACAGTGTGGGTCTCTTTCTCCCCCCCACCCACCCGCCACACGCGCACACACACACAACACACACACACACCAAAAAAAGTTTAAATCCTCAAATTATTGCTGCGTAGGAAGACGCTGATCATGGAGGAGCTTTTTTTTTTATTCATTGGAAACCTGTTATTGTTCAGGAGATGATGGGGTTTGAGCTTTGGGTGTGGGCAGTGTTATTTGCAGTATTGTGTAAATGAATTACAGTACAGTGTAGGGACAAGTGGATAGTTTGCCTGAAGGTAGCTTCCTTAACTGCTCGAATCACAGTCTTGTTCCAGGAATCGGGACACATTTTAATGCTCTTTTGTCTTTTTTAACAAAAAAAATGCACGGAAACTGTACAAAAATTGAATATTCCATACAACCGGCCCCTTCAAAATAATAATAATAATCTCGGTCACTCGATCCACGACTGTCAGCGCATAATTTGGCTGCCGCGTTTTACTCGCAAAATGTACAGTCGATCCACTTCAGTTTATTCTGCGAAAGTGCCTTGAGAGCGATCTGCCAAAGGCGTGATCAGGCACGATATCGAACGCAAAGTTTGTTACTATTAAATGTTAGGAGGGAGATGAGACTTTAAATTCTAAATGCTTGAAAGGCAACCACTTATTATGAAACACAGCTGGCTCTCTCCTCCCGTCTTTGACAATGGTAGAGAAGCCTTCACAGTCTTACAGTGTGTGTAAAAGGTGAAATTAAGATGCTACTGATTTTTCCTCATTAAAACATTGCTTGATTTTGTTAAAAATTGTAACTCGCTAACCAACTAACTAACTAACCAACTAACTAATTAACTAACACTTACTGGCTTTAAACATGGGTAACTGTGTGGCAGTTACCGCGCTTCTGGGTGTGTGACGTTTCAGGGGAGATCAGCTTTTGACAAATTCAGACCTTGGAGCTAAAGGAATTAGATTTTTTTTAAAAACATTTCTGAGAATCAAAGATCTACAGAGGTTGTTTGGGGCTGTAAACAATCGTGGAGACTTTCAGTTTCTCGCAACCTCCTCATTATACGTTTGCTATTTGAGTGGGTAAAAGAAACTGTTTAACTGGCTTCACGGACTTGGTTTTTTTTATATAGTTCTCAAGATAATTTTTTTCTTGTTGCTTCTTGGTGAAGTGATTTGCGATCTTTAACTCTTGTGGATCCACAATTGAAATCATAAGGCATGCGTGCGTGCGTCGCCAAAAACTTATATTACGTTTCAGGAAATCTCAGCCTTCTCCGGCGGCTGAAATTTTCTATGAAGGATCTCAAATTAAAGTGCTAATTTGGACAGTTTGTCGAAGTGGGGAATGAAGTCCTAATTTTTAAAAAGTGATATTTTCAAGAAGTTATCGTGTTACTGCTCACGTTTTATGATTTGTTGAATTTTAACCCGACAAAATTAAATTAAATCGCACAATTTTAATATTGCAAATCGTGTGGAGGGGTGGGGGTGGGGGTTGGTAAAAAACTGGTTTTTCCTTTTTTATATAAAAAAATACATAAATTACAATGTTCACGCTGTGCGCTGTGAGTTGAAGTCCTTGTGGTGTCCCTGAGTAGAGGATTGTGCAAAACAAAGTCATGCACACTAATGACTAGTGTACTGTGTGTGTGTGTGTGTGGTTGCCACACTAATCACTGTGTGTGTGTGTGTATGTTGGTGGCTCCTTCTTGGCTTTGTGTACATGTCCTTTTTGGCCTCTGCTTGCTGCAACTGCACAAACACCTGAGTATCTGTGTGTGGGCCCTTCCTTCCCGTGTGATGATGATGATGTTTTTGTTTATTTTTTGCTCTGTAGTTTGAAGCAATAAAGTTTGATAATTCATTATAAATCTCCTCCTATCTCCTCCCCCCACCCCCCGCAAAGACTTAACAGTGTGTGGCAGGGAACAAGAGCCAGGAAGGTAGGAGAACAAGTTACTGGATAACACATTATAATCCAAGTTCGGGTTGAAAACCTCTTTCAGTGGTTCAATCGCATTAACAAAGCAGATCCATTCTCTGGGCTAGATATTAAAAGTCGATTTACAGATATGTTTAAAGAAGCAAGTGATTTGATTGATAGATATATAATATATATATAATATAAAATGTATATATCTTATGTGAAAAACATTCCCTCCAAAGTCACAGTGAAATGAGGCAAATGCAGTAACTGAGCTTAATGCCTGTTCACTCCTTAAACATGAATTTCAAATGAAAAAACAGGATAGAGCTGAGTACCTTTTGCTCTGTTTGTTGCACACACACAAACGTCACAGACAAGGCTTCAGTGATGGTCTCGTTATTATCAAACCAGGAACCGTCACAGGACAAACAAATGATTCACAAAGTCAATTTTAACAAATTTAAAGTATTGACTAAAAGTTTATTTGGCTTTGGGAAGCTGGGAATGTACAGACTGCCTGGGGTGTGTGGTACACTGTACATGTTTTCCTGATGGCTATCATTTTCACACATTACATTACAGTACTCGGTAAACAAAATCATACGTGTGTTCTAGGAGCTGACAGAACCTTTTTAACGTGATGGGGATAAAACACTCACTGTCCTGCCACGGCAGCAGGAACATAGTATGTGAACGATTGGCTTCCCGTTCTCTCGTCTTCTTAATAATTCCTTCACGCATCCGGATCTCTCTCCACTCGCTCGAATAATATTAACAAGTCATAGTACATGGTGTGAGGGAACAGATCCACAGCCACGGCTTTCACCGGCCGGAACGGAGCTCCCTTCACCCGGTGGGAGGGGGCACGGCACAGGCTGGAGGGGAAAGCGAAGACAAGGGTTTAAAGGAAATCCTAAACTAAATGAGAATATACATATCCTGTACTTTTATTAGGCTCAATGCGTGTGTGTGTGGGGGGGGGGGGGGGGGGTTTCTTCTTGTCGCTAGAGTTCTGCATTTCATGCCGATTTCCTCACTTGACAACCCCTACTCTCGGAGCGCAGTCCAGTGACAATGTACTGCCTGCCGTAAGTCATTCTAAACACTATTTTATTACACGTCCCAGTTATTTGGATGTGAATTATACCCATTCTACCGGACTGAAGACGTCAAACAATTAGTGCAATAATAAAGCAATCTTTTACTAAAGACTATTAATAATCTCACCGGCCACCAACACAGCGGTTTAAATGACTTTGGTTTTGTTTAATCGCCTGCCATGAATTCTGCTGTAACCCAGGGGATTGTTTGAGGTGGAGCAGAGAGCTGTGTGACCTGCGGTGGAGAAGCCTGTGACGGTGAAACCCTCGGGGGAATATTAAAGCTGAACATTCGCGAGGCACCTGATAGGTTCACAAACAACCGCTCCCTACTGACTGACTGGGAGTCCTTGTTTAGTCAGAGCCGCTCTGGATTATTTGCAGGTTCTTGTGTGTGTGTGGGGGTGTGTGTGTGTGTGGGGGGGGGGGGGGGGGGGGAGTTAAATTAAAAAAAACTATTCCCAGGTCAAAGCCAAATTCTATGACAACAGGATCCCTGGGATACATTAAGTCACTGCAGCTGAAATAATAATAATCCTGGTATTTGGTATAGCGGCTTTTCACGTCTTCTAGACCGTGTCTCAAAGCGCTTCACAGACTATACTGTAAAGTGAGTTGACAGTGTATTTGCGGGTGAAGCGCGGCAGCCGATCGCTCACACGCGGTAACGTTACTCACTCCACAAAGTTGCTCATGGCTGCCCGAGCGTTGCAGGCCAGGTAGATTAAACTCTTCAGATGTTCAGCTCGTCTCAATGCCAACACAACTCTGGAATCTGTACGTCGAGCGGAGTGGGGGAGGGAAAGATACAGAACATTAAAGAGCTGATATTTTCTACCTTGACCGACAATGACTTGGGGGCACAAGGGTGGGGGGGGTGAGGGGGAGGTGGGGGACTAGGCACAGTCGAAGTGGAAAGTCTTGAGACTTTGATCTGATGATAGGGAGGGGACAAGGCGGAGGGCTAGAGGGAAAGTGTTCCAGAGTTTCGGGTGATAAGATAGTGGAATTATTTCTTTATTTTTTTTGAAGTGCTGAGCTGATGAAAATCGCGACATTCGATATGAAGTTTAGTCCTTACGTAGCCCGGCCCTGGGCGGGTCCACCACGGCCACCGAGTGCTGGGACGTGACTGAGTTAATCACAGTCGGGAACAAATCTTCAGCTTTCCCGCACAGGAACTCCACGTTGGTGATCCCTGTCAAACACAAGGTACAAACTCAATCCCAGCGCAAACCCTGAAATCAGATCAATTCATCATCATAATAATGATAATAATCCCTGCATTTGATATAGCAGCTTTTCACATCTTATAGACGCCTCAAAGCACTTGACAGAATAGACTAAAGTAAGTTGACTAAACACAATTTTTTGTTTTAACAGTATTTACAACTAGTCAGTCCTACGCAGTGTTAAACCCGCTCTGTGCGTCTGAAACAGTTATTGATTGGTATGAAGGAACCTCAGGCTGACCTAACTTTCTCTTTTGTCCGACCGGAAGAGTGAAGGGCAAAATAAATTTTAAAGATTACTTAAATAAATACAAATGTAAACTGTGTGGTGGTGATGGCTTTAGACGCACGAGGTACCAACCATTGAGTTCTGCGTTGACTTTGGCGTCTTCCACTGCTGCTTGACACATTTCAATCCCAATGACTTTCTTCACTCTCTGGGCGGCAGCAAAGAGAATAAACGACACCAAAGTCAACAAGGATATCTCGTCTGAAATACATACATCATCTCCCCCCCCCCCCCCTCAACCCCGCACACTCCCCGAACCCTCAAATAATAATTAACAGTCCCTCACTTTAAAACAAACAAACAAACTGGTGAGTCTTAAAACGGCAGACAAAACACACAGCGCATCTCAGCAACTCACTGACCTTTGCTAAGGAAAGGCCAATAGTCCCAGTGCCACAACACACGTCGAGAACCACGGTGTCTCGACTGAGGTCAGCCCAGTCTCCAACCACCGTGTACAACACCTCCGCTGCCTGAGTGTTCACCTGCGCACAGATATACAAGAGTTAGCATTGGTGGAGCTCCTGCAGCATCACAAATATATACACAGTCAACTCACTTGACAGTCTATCCCGTGAAGTGTTTTTGAGACACAGTCTAGAAGACGTGAAAAGCCGCCATATAAAAATTCAAGGATTATTATTATTAACCAGGTGATGTCTCCCTCCCAGTTCTCCCCCCCCCCCCCCCCCCACTCTTTCTCTCCCCGTAGCTGCGGAATCGGGGAAATTGAATAGGAAATGATTCAGACGTCCTTTGCCTTCGAGCACGGACATTAACCCAAACATCTTTTACCTGGAAAAAGGCATGCGGAGAGATTCTGAACTTGAGGCCCAGCAACTCCTCGTAAATATACTTGTCCCCGGCGACGTGGTCTAGCGGCAGATCCTCTAAGTTTGGAGATTTCCTGCGAAGGGATTTTATTGCAAAGAAAGTAATTTGGGTTTGATTTTAAAAACTTTTAATTCCGAAACTGAGACGTTAAAAACTCCTGAATGTTTAGCTGGAGCTATTTTAACTCAGTTACAAATAAAAATTTAAAAAATCTAATAAATCTCACGCCACAAAGTAAACCATCACTTACCTCTGGCCTTCCTGTGCAAAGTAGAGGGAGGTAACTCCACATCCCCTCCCAACGCCCTCTGTGAAGTAGTGTGCCAGCTCTCTCTGCAGTTGCTCTTGTTCTGGTTTGCCCAGTTTCTACACACGTATGCAAACATTCACACAAACGATTAGTGTGGTAATCACCCCGGCATTGCAGTAACAGAGATAAAATCGCAATTGTCTGAACGTCTCAAAAGCGCTTCGCGGAATGTAATACCGTAAAGTGTATATAGATTGTAGGCGTGTATTTTTCTGGGTGAAGGAAACAGAGAAACAAATAAAATGACTGGATAGCTGCAATTGTTTAATGGTGTGGAGGAGGGGGATAGACCAGGAACACACAGACCTGGGGCCTGTTTTGTTAGCTCGGGGGAAATCAAAGGCATTCGGGGTCGAGAGCGGGGTAATTGGGAGTCGAGGTACAGATCAGCCAGGAGTTGATGAAATGGCGGAACAGGCTGGAGGGGCTGAATGGCGTCTTCCTGTTCCTTTGGTTCAATTTCATTTGTTTCTTTTAAAAAAAACTGCTGCTTTTAATTTACAACGTGGCAGAGAAAATACCTCAACTCAAAAACCTCATGGCTGTTTGTTTCAGGAGGTGGGGGTGGGGGGGGGGGGGGGTGGCCTGATATTTATTATTATTCTGTAGGGGGTTTTTAGGGAGGACGGTGGTTGTTGTTGTTGTTGTTGTTTGACCTGCGGGTTGAAGTAGACGATGGCCATGATCTGGTTGGCTCTGGTGATGCGGACTGTCAGCTGTTTCCAATGACCTGCGTAGGTCTCTGGGCTGTACACGCAATAAGGAGATGACCTGCGGAGAGGGAGAGGGCAAAATACAGCGAAGTCACTTTACACTTCTTCCAACAACCTGCAGCGAGAGCGAAGCGCTTTGACACGTCTCGAAGACGCGATGGGACGTTGGGTCAAATGCAAAGATTATTATTATTATTATCATTTCAAATTAAATTTCCAGAAGCCTCTGACAACTTTTAAAGTAGAAATTCCGAGAAAAAACATGTTTCACACACACACACACACACACACACACACACACATATACACACACACACACACAGATATATATACTGCGTGGTTTTATTGCAAACCAGTTGAGTCCTGATACTGTGTATTTGCCGTCTCTAGATTGTAAGTGTTTTAATAACCTGATGTAGTGCTGAAAGGCCTTCACCACTGTCTTCATCTCGGCCGGAATGTGAATCGTTTCAAACGGGTCGACCACCGCACACGAGCCGCCCTTGTATTTACCCAAACGGCAGCCTATTGTCTTATCCTCTCCGTTCGCTCCTACACCAATCAGAAACTCGCACTTGTTACGGTATTCGGTCTGAAACACAAAATCAGTCACTACACAAAACTGGGAATAGATAATAATAATAATAACAGATGATAGCAATAATAATCTTCGCATTTGATACAGCGCCTCCTCACATCTTATCAACGTCTCAAAGCGCTTCACAGGATATACTGTAAAGTGAATTGACTGTATTATTAGTGGGCGAAACGGGGCAGCCGATTGCGCACAGCAGCATCCCCCCCCACCCCACACAAACAGTCATCGATTGAAATTACCAATTTTTTTTTTAAGGGCGTGTGGAGTAAGGAAACTTGCCCAAGGTTTTGCCCTGACCTGTCTGGATTCGAACACAGGTCTCGCGTTTGTAAGGAGAGTAAGCGAGTGCTCTAACCCACTGAGCTGGTGGATAAGATACCGGATACGATGGTGTGTGTCCGCAACAACGGCTCTCGTGGCTGAGCAAAGCAACGAATGTCGGGGCGAGTGTGAGAGCGAGGAGCGAGAGAGGAAGAGACGACAACAAAACAAAACCCGATACTGCTGAGAGAACTGCAGCGAAAACCAGCGGAAGGATTGAACCATATACACAGTAAGTTACACTGACCCCATCTAGTGGGAGAATAGCTACTACACACAGAACCTTGCAGCTCCAATCCAGACTCATTAATCACTACATTAAAATAATAATAATAACAGTAATGCTTGCATCTGATATAGCGCTTTTCACGTCATCTAGACTGTGTCTCAAAGCGCTGTAAACTATAAAGTGAATTGACTGTATATGTATTTGTGGGCGAAACGGGGCAGCCAATTGCACGCAGCAGCATCCCCGTCCCCCCACCACACACACACAAGCGAGGATCGAAATGACCCAATTTTTAAATTTATTTTTCTGGGGAGGGATTATTATCAGGCGCCTGTGTGTGTGTGTGTGGTGTGTGTGTGGTGTGTGTGTGTGAGGGTGTGTGCGCGCGTGTGGAGTAAGGAAAATAGATGAGCTAAGTTGGCATTGACCTCCTCTTCTCCCTCTTGTACCTGTAACGGTGATGGTTTCACTCCCTGCAGTGGGCAGCAAGTATCACCGTGTTTCTTCCTCTGCTCGGCCACCCACGGTAAAAACGCTTTGTTATTGTTTCCTATTTCCCTGTCGGGTTTGAAAAGAGAGAGAAAATAAAACACACACAACACATTCAGAATGTTCACGGTCGTTGAGGACGATTGGACACGATAAGCTTGTTCCATTTCCCACAGATTTCGTTAAAATTTCTCCCTTTTTTAAAAAATAAAAAAACCCAGACATTTCCAGAGCCTCAGTTGTCTGTGCGCCTATAAATATATTACAAGTAAAACTCCTCTATCAGTCTGATCTCTACAAACCGTATAATCACCTAAGTCCTATAATCGTCCCAGAGTTTATATTCTATGCAAGTTTGCCCGACTGATAGAACTATGTGGGTGAGGTTTTTACCTTACCTCAGATAACTCTCTCTGGTGGCATTGCGAAGACTATTACTGTCTTACCTGGTCAACAGGCCCAGCACTTGCAGGACATTCTGCTCCTTTGTCTTCAGCTGTTTCTCGTAGGGAACGTTCCACATGGGAGTCACGACATCGGCAATCTGTTTGCTCAAAGGTTCTTCCAAGCCCTCGGCCGGGACCGAGCGCTTCTGCTCGTGCTCGTCGTTCTCCGCGCCTTCCTGTTTCCGCTTCTTGGCGATGGGGTCAGCCTTCGGCTTCGCTAGGCGCACGTTCAGGCTGCGGTTCTTCCAGACCTGCCCCTGAAGGGCCTCCATGGCTTTGTCTCGCTCTTCCTCCATTTTGAAAGTCACAAACGCGAAAGGCCGTTTCCCGAACAGTTTGATTTTGTGAGGGTTGAGCCCGTTCCGGGCGAGGAATTTCCTCAGGTCGCTGAAGCTGACAAACTTGGGCAGGTTCTGTATTTCAATCTTGTAAATCTCAGACGTAAAGAGGTCGTCTTTGATGTATCGGTAGATGTCGCTGCTGGATTCGTTCTCTTCCGTTGGGGCTTCAACGGAGACGCTGGTGTCTTCATTTTTCTCGGGTGGCGTAAGATGAGTTGGCTCACTTGTCTCTTTCTCTTTGTCAGGCTGAACGGGTGCTGTATCAGCGTCACAAGTGCCTTCTTCTGCCATCGTTAATTCTAAAATACATACAATCACTCTTGTTAATATTCACGGTACAGTATTGCCACCCGCCGACTCAGACCCTCAGATCTAAGATTGCAGGATGTCCAACGACCTCGAACCAACTAGTGACTGTCCCCTGGGGGTGGAGGAGTGTGTTAAACAGGGTCTCCTCAGAGCTGAGTTGAGTTCCTGGTAACTCTGCGAGCCTATCAAACAGGTAGCCAGTGCTTACTGAGCCAGCAGTGGGAACCTTGTCAGACAATAATAATAATAATAATAATCCTTTGGATTTGATATAGCGTTTTTCACGCCTTCTCGACGTCTCAAAAGCGCTTCACAGAATGTACTGTAAGGTGACATGACCTGTATATATATATTTGTGGGCAGATCGAGGGAGGCAATCGCACACAGCGATGTCCCCCCCCCCACCACAAACTGTCATGGATTGAAATGACCAAGTCATTATTTTTATTTATTATATACCAAAACATTTGATAGGATTTACAGTACAGTAAACATACAGCTGTCTGTATGTTTGGGGCAACACTTTGGGAGAGAGAAAAACTGTTTCTGTTTTCCCAAGAGGATCTTTAATGTCAATTAAATAAGCAATTTAATGTTTAAGGTTATCTATCTCTGCTGCTCTTACAATAAGTTTATCTCCCCCCTCCCCACCCTCACTGCCTGGGTGTCTAACCTCCCTCAGACAAATAGACCATCAGACTAACCTGCCTTGTTAGGATAGACAAGAGAGAGGAGGAGAGGGAGATGTGGGGGGTGTGTGTGTGTGTGAGAGAGAGAGTCAGGGACAGAGAAAGAAAGTGAGATGATGGAGTGAGCGTGAGGAAAAGTCAGAGCAAGAGAGTCAGAGAGAGATGGAGTGAGAGGGAGAGTTAGAGTCAGAGAGAGATGGAGTGAGAGGGAGAGTTAGAGTCAGAGAGAGATGGAGTGACAGGGAGAGTTAGAGTCAGAGAGAGATGGAGTGAGAGGGAGAGTTAGAGTCGGAGAGAGAGACAGAGAGAGTTAGAGTCGGTGCGAGAGAGAGAGAGAGAGAGAGGGGGACAGAGAGAGATGATGAATGGAACGGAGGGAGTCAGTCACTGAGAGACGCTCCTCCGCCGCCATGTGGGCGCCGCCATCTTGCACGCTAGGCATGCCGGGAGGAAGCGAGCCATTAAATAAAACATATCTGTTTATATCGGCGACGCCGAGAAATCAAATGAAGCAGCGCGGGACGTAACGCTCTGGCGGCCCGGGGGGGTTAGGGTCCGGTTTGGGGGCCGAAACGGGGGGTGTGGGGGTGTGGGGGGGAAGGGAAGGGGCGGTGGAGGGGGGAAGGGAGGCGGTTGCTAGGGCGGGCGGTTGCTAGGGGGGCGGCCATGTTGGATTGGCGCGAAAAGCATCGGCGGCTTTGGTGCCGGGGCTGGCCGTGAGGGAGGGGAGCGTGAGAGAGAGCGAGGGGAGCGGCGTCTGCAATCCGGAGCCATCGACGCCCGAAATGGCAGACGAGAGAGTGAGTGTGGGCCTCGGGGGGTAGATAAGCACCCGGGCTATTTTTCTGGCCGGTTATTTGTGACCGGCAAATCATCGGGGGGGTGTGGGGGGTGATGGGCGAAGGGTGAGTTTTGAAGAGACTGAGGTGAGGGGCAGTTGGTGAGGGAGGGAGGGGATGCTGAGAGAGACCCGGACACCATGGAGGGTAGAATGGAGACTTCTCTTTGAGGTCGGGCCCTGGTGTGTGTCTGGGGCAGGGAGATGTGTGTGTGTGTGTGTGTGGGGGGGGGGGGGGGGTAACACTCGCTTAGACCTAATCTAACACGTTTCAAGATAGAAAAAGAAGGGTTCTTTATTATCTATCTGTAGATAGATATAAATATATATATATATACACACACACACACACACACACAGGCCCATGTTTATTGGGCAGAAAGGGGGAGAGAGAGAGAGAGAAATGTGAATTCACCCCCAGGTTCCTAGTCTGGCCTAGTTTACAGTGAAAGCTTCGCCCAGTCTCTCTCTCTGTCTCTCTCTGTGTCTCTTGTCTCTCTCTGTCTCTTGTCTATCTTTGTGTGTGTGTGTCTCTCTCTCTCTCTCTCTCTCTCTCCCTGTCTCTTGTCTCTCTCTCTCTCTCTCTCGGTGTGTCTTCTCTCTTGTCTCTGGTTAGATTTTGGGGGGGGGGCAGATTTTTTTTCTCTCTTAGGATTTCTCTCCACTTTATTGTTATTTTCCTTCACACATTTATTTATACACCCGCACAGACACACACATAGACAGACAGAGACACCCACACACACTTACACACTGAGACAGTAAGTGTGAAGGAGAGAGAGAGAGAGAGCTAAGAGAGAGTAAGATGTCCTCACACACACAAAGTAATAGGTAGTGTGTCTGTCTGCCTCGAGGCATTGTTCTTTCTCTCTTATCTCTCTCTCTCTCGCTCTCATTTTGGTAAAAAAAAATTAATAAAAATCAAATTAATAAAACACACAAAAGGTCGCCATTTAAAAAGACGCCTCTGTGGAAGTTGGTGAATAACGGTCTCTCGTATCCGTAACCAGACTCGTGGTGTGATCAAACGAGTACATCGCTTCTCGGTTAGATTTTTGGTTTTTTTCAGCACCCCCCCCCCCCCCCACCCAAAAAAAAAAAAGATCGAGTTCAGGTACCATTTTATTTACAACAAAATTACTGTTCTGGGACGGGGAGAGTAATATTTCACATGAATGGAGTTTGTCGACATCCTGATATCTGAAACTTGACTTTTTTAACAAATCATTGTGTGTTTTTTGGTGGGGGGTTTATATGTAAATGTTAAACCAGGAAGCTGGTGTTTTTACAGGGTATGAGGGTTTTTTTAAGCAGCTTAGTTTTTTTTAAAAAAGATGAGGGAGCAAGTTTTCTGTGTGTAGGGGCGGAGAAGGTAGTTAACTGCAATTAATTTTATCAATTATTTTGGGAACTCCCTAAGGGCAAGTTTCTTAAGTCTGTTCGTACGCCTCTGTTTACGCAGGAGTAAGCAGGAACTAGGTTGTTTGTCAATTGTCGGATTGCTGATCCCTCAAAACGAAATTGAGTTTGAACCCACAAAATATACAGTGATTTCACTTCACAGTACATTTTGTGAAGCGCTTTGAGACGCCCGGAAGACGTGAAAAGAGCTAGATCAAAATGCAAGGATTATTATTTTCAGAAACCTACATGTACCTCCTCCTCCTCCATTAATTGTTCTGGTGTTGGAATAGAACTCTTCAATACTGGTATTGAAGGGGTTAATGGATATTCCTGGACCCCCCCCAGAAGATGGAGTCACCCTTTGTGTCTGTGGAAATTAGAATTAGCAAAGAAAACATTTCCAATAAGCTGACACAACCAGTCTCCGGTTTGGAGATAACATATTTCATCTTATCTAATTCAAAATGTATGTGAGCCCCCACCGCTGCTATAAGCGCTCTGAGACGCTATCCTGCCTGGGGTGGGGGGTGTATAAGTGCAAATTGTTGTTGAAGTTGTTCTTCCCGATAAAATTGAGGACAGTGGGAGCACTTTCATTTTACACCGTTTGAACAACAACAAAAATGTAGAATTTATTGATACAGTAGTTGTATTTATTATAATGTATTACAATTCCAGCAGTCCGCATTTGATGTTCGCCAGCGTGAAGCTTGCAGACGCCCTCAGGGGTTTTCTAGGTTTGTACAATGGATGTCAAAAGATTCCCAGAAAGGTCATCTATTCCGGCGTCCACACAATCAGAACCCTCTTCTGTAATCACATCAGTGGCAGGAATGAACTCTTCACCAATTTACACAATCTGCAATGCAATACTGTATAGCTTCGTGGAGATTCTCTTATTCATCAGTCAGAACGGGGACCAATTCTTATTACAGGGTGTGTAAATCTCTGCAAGTGACCGCATGTTTTGCAAGAGGCAAAAGGAGAACTTCAATACTTTGTGATCTTGCAAAGTAAACTAAACAAGCTAAATAATCATTGAAGATTAGGGGTTTGGGGGGGGGGGGACACTGTCTCTTGGAATTGTCTGCTTTTCCCCTACCCCCCCAAAGGGAGTTGCGTGAATAAAACAATTGATTTCCACAACCTTTTTCACACTGAGGGTAGTGGAAACCTAGATGCTGGATTCATTATGATTTTCAAGACTGAGGTGGATAGCTTTCTGTTTGGTAAGGGCATCGAGGAATATGGGAGCTCGGCAGGTATTTGGAATTGATATCAGCCATAATAAAATAATAAAAAATTATTATAAAATGCCGGTACAGGCTCAAGGACCTGAATGGCCTGTTTCTATGTAATTGACCTTATTGTGTTATTGAATGTGATCCAAGTTCAGAAAATACTGCGAGGGGGGTAAAAATTACACGCCTCGTGTGTAGACAAGGTGCACTGTAGACAGCAGTGTCCTATCACAAGTGCAGGCTGTAAAATGGATCCCCCGTTTTGAGTAAACCCACATGTTCATCAGTCGGGATGCAAAATCAGAAGGCAGCATCTATGGAGAGAGGAAAGTGAGTCAACATTTTGGGTTAAAGGGAGAATTTTGACTTGTGTTAAATGTAGTATAATTCTAGGCCAGTGGTCCCGAAAGGTTGACTCGCTTTCCTTCCTCCATAGATGCTGCCCGGCCTACTGAGTGTTCCCAGGGACTTCTGTTTTTACTCAACCATCAGCTTAGAAGCAAAATTATACCAGTCGGTCCAGTGGAACTTTCCTCCTTTTCTTATGAACTCATCCATAACCGTAAACCTTGAGGTTGTCTTTCTGCCTTTTAAAAACTCCCATCTAGCAAAACGGGGGAGTAATATTCGATTGTCGGTGCATACACGGGAAAGAAAAGATTTTCTTTCTGTCATTTTGTTCTGATTTCCCAGCAGGAATGATTCACTAGCAGTGGGTTTGATTGGTTCTTTCTTTCATCTCTTGAGATGTGGGTTCAAAGACTACCCCGGCTCGTGTGATTCAAATCTGCTCTTTGATTCGGCCCAGTTCAACCCGTGGGTTGAACTGGTGGGGGGGAATTTAACCTATTCTGAAACGCTTTCACTTACATGAGCTATGAAGATATTAGTGTTGGAAGTACTAGACAGAGGGATGTGAGAGGTATTACGTCTATCTATTCATTGTACACTTGAGGTGAAAGTGAGTTTTGCATATTCTGGTTAAAAAAAAATGGAAGGGTTTGTTTTCCCAATTAGAATTTCTTCCTTTGTGAACACACAGTTTTCTCTCTCTCGCCTCCATTGCCCTGAATACAAATGTAATGTAATTCTGCTCCGGTGGTTTGTTTTGCACCAGCGTCCAAGCTGTTCAGACATTAAACCACGCAAGAGATGAGCTGGCATTACATGTGCTCTCTTAATTCTTCCATTCAGGTTGTCTTTGACCAGTGATTTAGAACGCCATTCACTCATTTCAGCTGACAAATCATTTTTTTTTAAAAAAATTTGCTCTGTGTAACACATTTGTACTGACTGATCAGCATTTGCACAAAGCGAGCTGAACATTGAACCTGGAACTCTACACATCAAAACCGAGACTATTTTCAGTGTTTTAATATGTTCAATGGCTTAGCGGTCAGATTATTAGATGGATTTAATTATTGCCACCACAAGTTATTCCCCCCCCCACCCCAAACACAAAAAATGTGTATTGACCTTTTCATTCAAATACGGTGTGCACTTGGAAGAATTTTGTATATTGTGGAATTATCTATTTTCCGAATGTGAGTGTGAGTGATTGAAAGGGGAAAGTTTACACTTTGATGAGGAGAACATGGTTACAACACAGGATATGCCTGGACACCCAAGATTCAAACACCAGCATGGATTCACAGCCAATATATTAAAAAAAGCGCTTAATTCTGGTATCGAGTCTCCATATTTGCTGGAATAGTCCTTGCTTGATGTCCCCCCAATGGCCCACTTTGTAGGTGCGCTGGCTGGTACTCCCACCAGACTATCCAGAAGAAGATTAATACCAACAGGCCACTGAGTCAGTTTGTCTCGACCTGCACAGCTGGTGGATGCCTCCATTGGGTTCAGTGCCCTTGGTTGGGAATGGGAAAATGGTCAGTTTATCAGCCCCCCTGATAGCTGTGTGATGATGAGTGAACTATGCGCAGAGATTGGGGGCAGGCGTGACTGATTTTTTCTTGTGAGTGAATAGTGTTTATTTTGCTAGGAGTCAGGGGACCATGAAACCTCCCTAGAAATTGCAGCAGAAGATTCCAACCACGATCCTCACTTCGAGCCAATCGTTTGTCTTCCCGAACAAGAGGTGAAGACGTTGGAGGAAGATGAAGAGGAGCTTTTCAGGATGTAAGTACTTTTGTGTGTTGTATGTGACCAGGTCCATCCATTGGTCTAATCCAGGCGGGTCCAATCTGAGCTTTCATCAGGTACTTCCAAGTCCCTTCTCAATATCCTCTTTGACTGTCCCATCGGTCATCTCAAATTCCCCCCCCCCCCCTCCACTTTCTCTCCTTCCTCCCCGATCCTGACCCCAGCTCGGGTCTGAAACATTGACTTACCAACGCCTTCGGACATCCTCCTGACACAAGGCGCTATACAAGTGTATATTATTGTTATAAGTTCATTTTGTTGTTTTGGTGGTCGCAGTTTGTTTAACATGTGAAACGTGTAAGTGTATACCATTTTCTTTGCTTTCAGAGAGAAAAATGTCAGGTCTTGGGCTGTGCGTTTGTATATTCAAATTGCCTTCATTGACTTTTTAAAAAAAGATAACACGAGTGTGTAAATGAAACCTTCTTTTTGACTTTGTCTCGTCAGGCGTGCAAAACTCTTTAGATACGCGTCAGAGAACGATCCTCCCGAGTGGAAAGAGCGAGGGACCGGCGATGTGAAGCTGCTGCGGCACAAGGAGAAAGGAACCATCCGCCTTCTGATGAGGAGAGATAAAACTCTCAAAATCTGTGCAAATCACTACAGTACGTGCTTTTAATATTTAACGCGAAGCCATTCGCTGTGTCCAGGTCTCAGCTCCCTTTCTTGTTAACCTGCTCCAGCTATCAACCTTGGGCAAGTTTCCTTACTCCACACACACGCCTAACAATAATCCGTCTAAAAAGACCCACAATAATAAAATCGGTCATTTCGATCCACAACTGTTTGTGGGGGACGCTGCTGTGCGCAATTGGCTGCCATGTTTTACCCACAACTATGCAGTCAGTTCACTTTACAGTATATTCTGTGAAGCGCTTTGAGACGTCGATATAAGATGTGAAAAGGCGCTGTATCAAATGCAAGGATTATTATTCATTGGCTTTGGTGTAAAGACGTATGGTTCGTTTTGTGACCAGGACTTAAAAGTGGAGAGAGAGAGAGAGTGAGTGAGGCGAGCTCACTCTCTCTCTCTCTCTCTCTCTCTCTCTCTCTCTCTCTCTCTCTCTCTCTCCACTTGGTTATGACGTTGCACAATGGAGGTGATTCGAGGATTATAAAAGGTGCCTTTTGACAGGATGTGGTTTGCTATCTGTGTGCGACGAGTGAATTCAATGCGAATAGACGGTTGTGTGTTTTTCTTTCAGTTTCACCTTCGATGGAGTTGAGGCCCAATATAGGGAGTGACCGTGCCTGGGTGTGGAACGCACCGGCTGATTTTGCCGATGAGGAACCCAAACCTGAGCTTTTGGCTATTCGCTTCCTGAATAAAGAAAGTAAGTGTCCCCTGTTTGCAAACCAGTGGTGTCGGCTAAACTGATGTTTCCCTGTTCCAGTGTAACTAGGACAATCAGACGCTTCAGTTGAGATACTGTTGGATTTTTCATTGGCCGAGCAATAATTTGTGTAGTTGGCCCTCGCTCCCTAAACTTCCTCACTCCCTCCCCTCCTAACTCTCTCCCACCCCCCAGCCTGCTCCTCTCCCTTGTTCGAATCCCGTCCTGACATCTCAGTGCCTTGTTGTTGTTGTTGTTGTTGCAAACTTGTCTGAAGTAAAACTGTAGCCTGTAGATGTTGCGGGGGGAATGTGTGGCCAAGCTGTCCACAGGGTGGGGGGAGCCCTGCTATAACACTGGGGATGATCCATGCCGTCATACCCTCTGGAGCTCGTACACTGGTTGTACACGTGTGTGGTTGGGAAGACGGCATTCCAGAGTTCCCTGCTTCACATCATCGCTGCTGGCGCACAACAAACCCGCCAACCCTTTTACCGACTGCGTTTCACTTCTCCCGCAGATGCACAGAAATTTAAGGCAAAGTTTGACGACTGCAAAGAGAAAATGAAGGGAAAAGGTGAGTGCGCTGTTTAATTTCTGACTTTCAAGTCACCTGATGATGGGAGAGGAGGACCCGAGGGACAAGAAAGAGGTCCGAGCCAGGCGAGCGGAGTCAGCGGATAGTGGATTATTATATAATAATTAGAATCCTTCCACTTGACGTCTTCTAGGCGTCTTGAAGCACTTCACGGAATCTACTGTAAAGTGAATTGCCTGTATGGTTTGTGGGGAGTTAGCGGGCTGCAGAGGTAGGGGTGATGCCAGGGCATGAAGGGTTTTGAAGATGAGTGAGAGGATCTTGAAATGTCCTCTTGTTGAATGAATGTACAAACTGGGTGTAGTGTTGAACGGTGTGTTGAACAGGTTAAACCATTTCCCCGTGCTCGCTCCTTTATTCAGATAAGACCTTGAAAAGCGTTCTCTTTATATTTCTTCCCCGGCCCCACCATTGACACTGTTGTGTGTGGACTCCTGGGTGTTCTCTGTACGGATGACAGACGTGTATTTGTCATCGTCGGCATTTGCAAAGAATCCCCTGACCAGAGAAGGTTCGGTTAGACCAACTCGGGGGAAGCTCCTGATCTATGCTGCAAAACAAACTTGCTTCTTTTAACGGCAGCTTTTTTTTTTCCTCTTCTTTTTTTTGTCATCGTCGCCCAGATGTTTCCGCTCCGCTAGGTGAGATTGAAGTGAGTGCAAACAAGATAGCCGAGAAGCTAGAGGAGCTATCCGTCAAAGACGAGAAGAAGAAGAAGAAAGCGGAGCCCACCAAAAAGGAAGAGTGCGAGAAGAAAGAGGAGACTAGTGAAAAAAACGAAGAGAATTAAATCGTCCTGGCCTCGGTTTCCCTCTTGTGTGTTTTTTCACAGCAGACTGTAACGAACTGAGTTTGGACACAGATCGACGAGAGTCCCTTTTTAAGCATTTGCCCTGTGATCCCAAATCGGTTATGAAGATACAGTAACTTTCACAGAAGTCATTTTCTCCCCCAGTTTATCAAACCACCGTCAGCGTGCTCACATATAACCTTGGTGAACACTGTAGTCGTGTTAATTACTTACTTAACTGCCTTATCTATTCACCGTCTTCGAGGCGGACTGAAACGGGGGGGGGGGGGGGGTTATCGATTTAAACCAAACCGTGACGTCCTAAAAACAAATCGACCGATTAAATATTAATAACCGGGTTCAAAAGTGTAGCAGACTTGTTTTAAAAAGAAATGCATTTTTTCTGTGCGCGAGACTCGAATTGTCAAAGTTCCCACATTGGGTAGCACATCATTTATAAACTAGTAAAGAAACATTAGTTTAAGCTGCATAATGCAGAAGGTTGTTTTTTTAGTTTTTTTGCCCTCGCCTTCCCCGTGCCCCCCAAACACACACACGGTTTGTGGGGGGAGTTCAGTACTATTGCTAGAAGTTTGCATTTCAGAATTCTTTTAAACTTTTGCTCTGTTTTTACCCATTTGATTGTTGACGTTAGTACCTGACAAGACTATATAATACACCGAACACAATGATTCTACAGCGAGTTCACCCCAGGCGTACGTATCGCGTGTTATCCTGAAATCTTAGAACAAGGGGACCAAAAGTATGAGTATAAATTTGGCTCGATTTAATTGGGAATATTCCTGTGAGCAAACCCATCAGCACTGAGAGGCAGGCACCCAACACTTTCTGCGGTTGTTCTATTAATTCACATGGCATTTTGTCACCCTCCCCCTTTTCCCCATGTTAATTTGTGCGCAGATCCATTATTGTGGCATCAAATCCCATCTCTCTTGACTTTGCGTAGATGAAACTGTGAACGGGTTGCGATGCTGTGAGATGCGTGAGTGAATAATGCATGTAGAGAAAAGGGCTGGTTTGCTGACTTGACTTAACTTGTCCAGTAGTGGAATCTTTGTGAACCTCCACAGGGTTGCTATTGGGACTTGCGTGTCTCTCTCTCTTGCTCACAGTGTGATACTCGCTTCGGGTCTATCCGATAGCCGTCATCACAAGACAAATTATCCTGACATCGCTTCTGGAGGTGGGGGTGTGTGGAGTGGGGGGGGAGGAAAAAGGTCACTCGCTGAATTTTTTCTTTCGAGAGATTTGTGATAAGTTTTGCATATGCTTGCTATAAACCACAACTATATTTGTGTATAGTCTTTTTGTTTTCTGTTGGAATGGACAGACCATCTTGGATCTACTTACATGTTTTGTAATGGGGAAACTAATAAATTGAACTGTTGAAAATTGGTAACTCACGTTAGGAAATTTGCAATAAACTTTTTTTTGCAACGAGCAAACGGACAAAGTCATTTTCCATTTTTGTTTCTCTTTATAAAAAAAAGTTGGTTTTGGTTTTATGTGTTTTTTTTCCTCTCTGTCTCTCCGTTGGCCGCTTTGCTCTGTAACTCACTCGCTTCCTTCGAGTGAGTTCGAATTTACTGAAAGTGAATTTTTCTTTCAAGAACACGCAAGCTTTCTTGATGGGAGATAGTATTTTGGGGGGGAGACGGTGTATATTTTGGGACAGGACGATGTACTGTTTGTCATGCGTTGCCTCCTTGCCTACTTAGAAATGTCTTAGTGTCAGAGAGCAGTGATGGTCTAAAAAAGATTCCTCCCATCGGAATAGCAACTCCCATCGTTGCAGTCTTGGTCTCTGGATTGTGGGCAGGTTTTAAGGAAATAATAATAGTAACAATCCTTGCATTTTGATATAGCACTTTTCACGTCTTCTAGACGTCTCAAAGCGCTTCACAGAATAGACTAGGGTGAATTGACTATATATATATATATATATATATATTTGTGGGCAAACGCAGCAGCCAATTGCGCTTGGCAGCATTCCCCCCCCCCCCCCCACACACAAACAATCGTGGATTGAAATGACGCAATTTTATTATTGTGTGTTTTTATTGGGAGGGATTAATTATTATCAGGTGAAAGGTAGGGTAGCTAACAACTAGCATTGACGTGGAAAGCACTGCCATTCATGGTGGCATCCGAGAGTTTAGTCTCTTTTAACAAAGGGAATGAATTTAGGTAAGATTTCTTTTTTTTCATCAGGGACTTTCTTGCATGTTGTGGTTGGTGGGAGGGTTGGGGGGGGGGTGGGGGTGAAGGTAGAGAGGGTTTAGCTTGATGTGGGCAACCTGATTTGATGGGCGGGGATTTCCAACTTGTGCGTCTCTGGAACCGACGTAACAGCCGACTTCTGGAAATGTTATTATTAAATGTCTGTGCATTTTGAGGCTGACGGCAACAGGTTTGAGGGGTGGGGGGGGGGGTGAAAATACTGTACCAACTTGTGGCTGTGAATCCAGTAGTAATTTCCCCTCACCGCTAGAGGGAGCACAATTCCTAAGCTTGACGCAGAACCAATTGGGACTAACGGATCAGAGGTAGGTAGTTTTATTATTATTAATAATAATAATAATCCTTGTCATTTTGGGTATGGAAACACGGCAGCCGATTGCGCGCAGCTGTGTCCCCAAAAACCGTCCTGGATCGAGTGACCAAATTTGTTGTGTGTGTGTGTGTGTGTGTGTGGTGTTTTGGGACAAAGGGATTATCACTCCCGAAAAGCGATCCTCCGATCAAGTAGCAACCGGGTTCCTACTCACAGGAGCCGGTTGAGTAAGGAAACTTGCGCAAGGGGAATCGGAACCCACCCCCGGTTTCTCTTGCTGTCGCAAGGTGAGCTCGCAAACCCACTGAGGTACGGGACAGACTTGTTTTCTGTAATTTAACATTGATGATGATGAGCCAACATCTGCTGCTGTTATCCACAGAGGTTTACAATCTGGGCTGTGCTGACTTGAGGAAGTGACAGATGTCCACTCCTTCCCTCTCTGAAGGCCTGACCCCATTTTTCATTGGCATCGAGTTACACAGCATCACACAGGTGGGTCTCTAAAACAAACCACACAGGTAGGAACGGCAATAATAATAAAAATAATAATTTCTTACATTTGATGTAGCATCTTTATCTGTAATAATCCATCCTAAAAAAAAAACACAGTAATAAAATTGGTCATTTTCAATCCACGACTGTTTGTGGGGGGGACGCTGCTGTGTGCAATTTGTGCGTTTCGCCCACAAATATACGGTCAATTCACTTTACAGTAAATACTGTGAAGCGCTTTGAGACGTCGATAAGATGTGAAAAGCGCTATGAAAAAAATGCAAGGATTATTATTATTATTATTATCACGGCATTGAGATGTCTCGAAGCGCTTAACCAAATCTGCTGTAATAAGTGAATTGCTGTCTTTTGGGGTGAAAAATATATAACGCTAAAATTCATTTAAATGTTTGTGTTTTAGCTCAGCATAACAATCATCATAATAATAATAATCCTTGCATTTGAGATAGTGCCCAATAAACCCAAACCTAACTCTCACCACTGTGACACAAGGACAGTACAATCCAGTTGGTTTAACCCACAAAATACAGAGAGAACGAGATCCTTGATGTTAGATCATGAGAGGTTTGAATCTTAAAAAGACCTTTGACCTAATTCATTTAATTCCTTCTGAAGACCCACCTTAATGTCTGTGCTCCTATTACAGCACTAAGCGAGTCTCTCAACCTATATTACTCTATCAGGTCACTTTCGAGAGACGTCTCTTTTTAAGGTTGGAGAGTTTGATCTTATTTAGTTTTGCGCTGTAACACCAGGGATCAATTCGCTGTCTGCCTCACTGCCAGTGGAGACTGAACAAACTACCCCCCCACCCCCCCCAAATCCACCCCACACACACCCACTCCACGTTACAGTGACCGGAACTGCGCACCATCATAGTATAATGTATAATAATCCTTGCATTTGATATAGCGGCTTTTCACGTCTTCTAGACTGACAGTCTCAAAGCGCTTCGCTGAATATACTGTAAAGTGAATTGACTGTACTGTATATATATATATATATACTTATTTGTGGGGAGAGCGAAAAGCGGCAGCCAATTGCACACAGCAGTGTCCCCCCCACACACACCCCACCCCACAAACAACACATGGGTTGAAATGACCAATTTATTCTAGTCCATATACTTGAAACGTTTAAATCACCAATGTGTGTATCTCGGAACAGATTTCCAATCTCTTCCCCCATCCATGGTCAGCTCAAGCTTTGGTTATTGGAGGCATTGGACAATATTTATGGGATAGGAATATAATAATAATAATAATCCTTGAGTCTGATACATTGCCTTATCATGTCGTCATGACGTCTTGGAAGAGCTTCACCAAATGGACTGTTTTTTTTAAAAAAATGGATTGGGTTGACTATATTTTGTGGGTGAAATGTGGCCAGCAAATTGCGTACAGCAGTCTCACACTAAACAGCTGTTTATTGACGGACCAAATTCATATAATTACCCCCCTCCCCACACCCCCACAGAAAGCAATCCACCAATTGACTTAACAACCGGGTTCCTACTCACTCACTGCTGGGTAAACAGAGACGGGTGGAGTAATTTAAGCGAAAAACCCGAGATAGTACACTATACTACACTGTACTACATAACAGTGAGCAGGTTACTGTTATACTGGGATTCGCAAGACAAATATTAAGATGAATTAAGTATCGTTATGTAGATGAGATGTTAGAATCTTTTTTTCTACTGTCAGCTCTCTGGAAAGGGCACATATATTTCCTTTTGTCTTCCAGCTGGCGAGACAACATGAAGGGCGGGGTGGGGGTGTGGGGGGGGGAGGGTGGGGGTGGGGGGGAGCAGTTCATCGCCATAAGCTGGGTGGCGGGTGAGGGTGGGTGGGCTTTGCTGCGGCAGGTTTAAGAGCCTCAGACAGACAGACTTTGCGGGCGGCAGCATTTAGAAGAGGCATCAAAAAGGATTAACTATTGGGTCAAAATCCTATCGTCAGACGTTTCAGGGTGATTGACCCAGATAGAATACGGTGCGTTAACCCTCCACCAGCTGCTGAAGCCGCCACGGAAACCCAGAATGGCTCGCTCTCGGCCACCGGGAAATATATAGCTCCCCACCCTGAGAGATGATTCCTTGCGATATTTTTCTGTTTATGGGGGTGGGGACGACGACGCTGCTGTGCACAATTGGCTGCCGCGTTTCGCCCACAAAACATACAGTCAATTCCACTTGACAGTATATTCCGTGAAGCGTTTTGAGACGCAGTCCAGAAGATGTGAAGGGCTCTGTATCAAATGCAAGGATCGTTATTACAGTAGTATTATTATCATACACACAGAAGAATTTGCTTGGGGGAAAGAAAACCAAGGTACATCCAGTTTCCACCATCCTAGCAGTCGCTTGACATGTCGTATGTCCCAAACCGTATACTGTATCTCAAGATATTATATTCGAACAGAAATCTGTGTACATTAATTTGTTCTTGAAACCAACAACACTTTCTGCTGCCACCGTCTGTCTCCCATATGTTTACCACTAATATTTATATTCATTACTACATTTTAATACCTATATATATATTTTTATGTCTTTTATTTTCCCCACCTGTGAGATACTATCTCAGTATTGGTGGCAGCTACATTTTTAAACAGAAACTTGGAAAATGTGATATGATCAATTTAGTTCAGCGATTCGCTTAAAAACAAGGGCAAGGATTTTAATTCATTAATTTAACACACACACACACACACACAAGCCTAATAATAATCCCTCCAAACAAGCCACAATAATAAATTGTCTGTAAAGTGAATTAACTGTATATATATATATATATATATTTGTGGGAGAGCGAAACGCGGCAGCCAATGGCGCACAGCAACGTCCCCCCCACAAGCAGTCGTGGGTTGAAAATGACCGATTTTATTATTGTGGTTTTTTTTGGAGGGGACAGGACGGATTATTATTACGCGTGTGTGTGTGGAGTAGGGTTTCACCCTGACCTGCCTGGATTCGAAACACAGGTCTCTCCTGCGCTTGTAAGGCGAGTGAGTGAGTGAGTGAGCGCTCTAATCACTGAGCTACAGGGACTACATGTTGTCTATTGTCCTAACCCTGATCTCTATCTCTCTATCTCTCTCTCTCTGTACAGGCTGTACATTGGTCTCACCTCAGTTCCGTTAGATCTCTGTGTGTCCCCGCTATACAATATAATCTCTCACAGCTGTGTTTGCTGCCCGGCTCCCTCTCTGAGCAGCTTATCCGTCGGCAGGAACAATAGTGAGAGATTGCTTCCCTCCCTGGTCACTGCTTCAGTGTCCATTTCAGACCTACTTCCGTCGGAAGAAGCCAAAGGAAGTTGGGATGAACAAACAACAACAGCAAAATTACGTTTGTAAAGCGCCTTTCACGTCAGGAGGCGCTGAAAGAAGATACAGGGATGTGGAAGGTCATGACTAGTTTGTATGATTATAAATTATTTGTTGGATTTCTTACTTATTATTACCTCATAACCATTAACATCTCCAAACATATACAGTATATATAAATATAGATAGATAGATAGATAGATAGATAGATAGATAGATAGATAGATAGATAGATAGATAGATAGATAGATAGATAGATAGATAGATAGATAGATAGATAGATAGATAGATAGATAGATAGATAGATAGATAGATAGATAGATAGATAGATAGATAGATAGATAGATAGATAGATAGATAGATAGATAGATAGATAGATAGATAGATAGATAGATAGATAGATAGATTTTTAAAGAAACGTGAGAGGGTTAATTGTTCGGCAAGTTGGTTTGATCGCAGGGCAGTGTTTTCTATCAGTTAAGCGCGTCCCCCGCACACAGACACCTGATTAAAGTCTCTCACAAATGTATGACTGTAGTCTCAGATCACAAGTGAGTATCGTTTGCCCCGTGTTACCACACGAACAATGAGAGTCTGATGGATGGGTGATTTCCGATAGGATTCCTCAATAAGGAGTGGGCAGTTTTGGGGGTAACGGAAACCGCGCCAAATATTGTGCCACCTCCGACAGGAACCTCACTCTACAAACTATACATTTTTAAAAAAATAATAAATCGGTCATTTTTCGATCCACGACTGTTTGCTGCTGTGTGCGCAATTGGCTGCCACGTTTCACCCACAAATATTTCACCCACAGTCAATTCACCTCAGTATATTCAGTCAGTTCACTTTACAGTACGTTCTGTGAAGAGCTTTGAGACATTGATAAGATGTGAAAAGCACTATATCAAATGCAAGGATTATTATTATTGTTATTATTCTGTGACGCGCTTTGAGATACAGTCTAGAAGACGTGAAAAGCACTGTATCAAATGCCAGGATTATTATTATTATTATATTATTATAACCTGACCCATTTTTACAGCCGAGCTCCCAGACGTCAGCTGTCTTTCATCCGGTTTCCACTTTAAGGAATGCCGTCAGAAACAACAATAAGAATAATAATCATCGCATTTGATGTACAGTGCCTTGCCACGTCTCCTTGAGACGTCTCAAAACGCCTGACAGAATGTTTGAGTAAAGTGAACTGAATTGGAACATTTGGTGGGCAGAATGGTAGCCTGTTAGACTCACTTATATCCCCAGCGCATCCCACACACGTCCTCCACCTCAAGAGACCAACTCCCTTTGCTGTCGCTACTGTTAGTTATTTACTCATCCTGAATTATTGTGTGCTTGCTCGGATGCCTTCGTGATTTAAATCCTTTGGTTCCGGTACATCTGAGTTCCAAGAAAAAGCTTTGCCTTTAAGCCAAGGATTTTACATCTTAAGCTTTCTAATTGACTGGTCTGTCTTACTCTGTGCTGATACGCAAGGTATTCTGAGATATTCTTCCCAACGGGACTGTTTTTAATTAAAAGGTTTTCACAGTAAAAATTCCAGGTATAGTTTCCATTTGGGCAAATCTGGGGAAGAGTCAATTTAATTGAATTTTTTGATTGAAATAAAAGTGCTTCATGAATCAATGGGATTTATAATATCTTACAGAATATGTGTGAGTATATATATAAATAAATAAATATATTTTAAATATAGTAACAGATTCCTTATGGGAATTGTTTTGGATGCACCTTTGAAAGTTACTTCGCAAATAGGTTTTCGACAGGGAGGGAAATCCGCGGTGAACGTTACTAACTGTGTGTCCGTATTTATGCACAGCCGTTTTTTTTGCTCTCCTTAAAGAGACCTCAAAAGTATTTTCAACAACAAAGTGTATTTGTATAGCGCCTTCTTTCAGATCGGTGGGGTGGGGGGGGTGCGGGGGAATGTCCCAATGCACTGAGGGCAGTCGGAGATCTGGTCTTGGGTGTAAACCCATGGTAACGGGCAATGGCTCTCGGGAGCACAGCGGTAAGTGATGTGGTGCCTGAAGATGAGGAGTTCAAGGTGTTCAACTGCGAATGTGATTGAACAGCCCTGACGTACTTGACGCAGCTACTTTCGCGTCGGTGCGGCATTTCCCCCCAAAGCACTTCAGGGAATTTACTGTAAAGGCGGCGGCCGACGAAAGACTCGTGGATTATGCGGCCGAATCGGCACTCGTTATCTGTACTCCCCGCTCAAAGCCCTAGCCCTAGCCCAGCACCAGCCCACAAAACACACAGTCACTCCGCTTTACAGGGCAAAACCAGGAAGCGCTTTGAGACGCCTCGAAGGCGGTGTGGCGAGGCGCGGCCTCAAAAGCATGGATTGTTTATTATTAATCATTATTAACCCAATCCCTAGTTCACGTAGAGTCCAATGGCTCAGTGGTTAGAGCAACTCGTGGTGCACGGGAGACAGACCTGGGTTTGACTCTGTGCACAGTCAATTCATTATTCATGATGTTCCTTATTATATAGTTATTCATTATGAACAATTCTAGTGTTTATCCCTCTCCATAGCTTCTACAGCTGGGTGGGGAGGGGGCGGGGCTAGGTGTGTGTGGAGGGAGGGGGCGGGGCGTGTGTGGAGGGGGGGCAGGGCTGAGTGAGTGGAGGGGGCGGGGCTGTGTGTGTGTGTAGGACGGGGGCGGGGCTGTGTGAGTGGAGGGAGGGGGCGGGGCTGAGGAGTGGAGGGGGCGGGGCTGTGTGTGTGTGTGTAGGGAGGGGGCGGGGCTGAGTGTGGAGGGTGGGGCTGTGTGTGTGTGTATGTGTGGCGGGAGGGGCGGGGCCCCAGCCTGGAGAACACCAATCAGAAGCCTGCCCGCTGCCGTGCGTCACGGTATGTAAATGAGAGGCGGGACTTCCTGTTGGTTGCCGGGGGGGTAGGGGGGGTGTGAGTATTGCTCGCGCTCCCTCAGTCTGTCAGTCAGTCTGTCAGTCAGGGCGGGAGCCACAGGCCTCGGGGCCCACCTCAGCTCTCCCTCCCTCCTTCCCTCACACTCACTCACTCACTCACACTGACTCACTCAATCGCTCTCACTCCATCTCTCCCTCCCTCACTCACAACTCTCCCTCTCACACTCACTCCTTCCCTCACACTCCATACCTTCATAGCTCTCTCTCTCTCACTCACTCCATCTCTCTCTCACTCACTCTATCCCTCCCCTCCCTCCCTCTATCCCTCCCTCACACACTCCCTCCCTCCCATACTCACTCTCTCCATCGCTCCCTCCCTCCCTCTCACACTCCATACCTTCATTGCTCTCACTCGCTCCCTCCCCCCATCTCTCTCTCTCACACTCCCTCTCTCCATCGTCCCTCCCCCTATCTCTCTCTCTCTCTCTCTCTCACACTCCCTCTCTCCATTGCTCCCTCCTCCCCCCCATCTCTCTCTTTCTCTCTTTCTGACACTCCCTCTCTCTCTCTCTCCATCTCCTTCCCTCCCTCCCTCCCTCCCTCACACTCTCCCTCTTTCCACAGCTCTCCTCCTCACACTAGTACTCCCCATATCTCTCTCTCACACACACATATACACACACACACACTCCCCTCCTCCCTCTTCGTGTCTCACAGTCTCCCCCTCCCTCTCTCCCCTCTCCCTCCAACCCTTTCTCCCCTCCTTCCCTCACTCTTCCTTTCTCCATTTTTCCCCCCCTCCATTCTCTCTATCCCCCTCCCCCTCCCTCTCTCCCCCCCCCTCTGTCTCCCCCCCCCATCTCTCTCTCTCTCTCTCCCCCTCTCCCTCTCTACCCCCTCTCTCCCCCCCCTTCTCTCTCTCCCTCCCTCCCCCCCCTCCCTCTCCCCCCCTCTGTCTCCCTCCCTTCTCTCCCTCTCTCCCCCCTCTCCCTCTCTCTCCCCCCCCCCCTCTCCCTCTCTCTCCCCCCCCCTCTCCCTCTCTCCCCCTCTCTCTCCCCCCCCCCCTCTCTCTCTCCCCCCCCCTCTCTCTCCCCCCCCCCCCCCCACCCCTCTTCTGTCTCGCTCCCCCTCCCTCTCTCTCCTCCTCTCGAGACTATGTGGCGGTTACAGGATGCCAAGTGGAAAGAGATTTAAACCCACCAAGTACATCCCGGTCTCCACAGCCGCCACCTTGTTAGTTGGAGCTACAACCTTGTTCCTCGTCTTCACGTAAGTCTGTCTCTCTCTCTATGTGTGGGTGGGTGGTCCCTATCTCTGTATATGAAGGGAGAGAGTGTGTGTGAGGGTCTCTGTATATGAGGGAGTGGTGTGTGTGTGTGTGTGTGGGGGGGGTCTCTGTCCCTGTATATGAGAGAGGGTGTGTGTGTGTGAGAGAGTGTGGGTCTGTATCTCTATATCAGTGAGTGAGTGAGTGAGTGAGGGTCTCTATCCCTGTATATGAGAGAGTGTGTGTGAGTGAGGGTCTATCTGTATATGTGTGTGTGTGTGTGAGTGAGGGTCTATCTGTATATGTGTGTGTGAGTGAGGGTCTATCTGTATATGTGTGTGTGTGTGTGAGTGAGGGTCTATCTGTATATGTGTGTGTGTGTGTGAGTGAGGGTCTATCTGTATATGTGTGTGTGTGTGTGAGTGAGGGTCTATCTGTATATGTGTGTGTGTGTGAGAGTCTCTATCTGTATGTGTGTGTGTGAGTGAGGGTCTCTATCTGTATGTGTGTGTGAGTGAGGGTCTATCTGTATATGAGTGTGTGTGTGAGAGTCTCTATCTGTATGTGTGTGTGTGAGTGAGGGTCTCTATCTGTATGTGTGTGTGTGTGTGTGTGAGTGAGGGTCTCTATCTGTATGTGTGTGTGTGTGAGTGAGGGTCTCTATCTGTATATGAGTGTGTGTGTGTGTGAGGGTCTCTGTCCCTGTATATGAGGAGTGATGGCCTATCTCTGTATGTGAGTGAGTCAAGATCTCTGTCCCTCCATATGACTGAGTGAGGAGAGAGTTTTGACAGTTTATATAAAATGTCAGCCTCCCTTTCCCCCCTGTTACACACAGCTCTACCCCGAGTGGTTGCTATGGAGGCGGGTTTGACAGGATCAGGGCCTAGGATTGTGTCTTGACCATCTCATCTCCCCCATCTGCCTCTTCCATCTTCGTCCTTCCCTCCCTTTTCTTCTTCTCCCTCATCCCTCTATCCCTCTCTTCATCCCTCTGCTTTTCTCCCTCCCCTAATCCCTCAATTCTTTCCTCTGTTACCTACCTCTGTCCCCCCTCCCCCCACTCCCACCCCATGGCTTCATTTTTATCTGGTCATTGCACAGTTGTATATATCAGGTATATTTTTGCCCTCCCTGTGTACTGCTGTCAATATATATTTTTGGAAATGTTTCATTGCAAACTAGTGGGGTTTATATTTGGCCTCAGTTTTAATTTGCAAATTGGGATTACAGTGACTTCATGTCTGAGTGTGTGTGTGTGAGGGGTGTGTGTGTGTGGATATATGTATTATGTGTGTGTCTTATATTTCTAATTTAGTTGGAAGACCTCAAACCCATTAATAGCCACTCGCAGGCTGAGAAATTGCTGTGTGTCTGGTTCAGCAAAGAGACGGAGAGATATTCAGTCTGATTTATAGGTTTACTGTGTGCGGAATGTGGATCATTTCTAATACTGTACTTGCAAAGCTGCTTTATTGCACAGAGTACATTATATATGTATATATATATACTGTACGCTCATGGATGGATATACATTGTACACGCGTGGAAGGATATACATTGTACACGCGTGGTAGGATATGCGCGTGGCTATCCACACACATATGTATACAGATATAATACTATTTATAGTATGTATTTTCTTTTCCATGGTCGCTAATGCTCCCACTGAGCGCTGAGCTGATCAGAAGAGTTTGCTTGAGTCAGTCTCCACTTTACTCATGTGATTTATTTCCCTCCTTATAAAATCTTACGCTTGTAAATGGTCACCCATTTGGGTTCTGGAGCGTGCGCTGACCACTGTTTGCGTGGAGAGGTCCCTTCTTCCCTGTGGGTAGTTAACCTAATAGAATGCGATCTGGTTTTCTTTTAAAAAATCATTTTTTCTGGATTTGGCTGGATTGTTCTGCTGATTCTCATTATAAAAAAAACATTTTTTTCGTTCAGTTGCGGGTACTTCTAAAAGTGTAACGTAAATCTTTACAAACCCTTTCACAGATGTACGTCAGCTCAGCTTCAATGTCAATTTAATCAGCGCCTTGTGACGTCCTCCCGACGTGGAAGTCGCTATACAAATGTCATTTTGTTGTTGTAATGGGAATCTTGTCAAAGAGTTGATTGGATCTTTAGTCTGGTTGGGAGGTTTTGTGTGAAGCTTGCATTGTGAAGCTATTGCAAATAAAGAATGAGCACTACTTATTGTTACACGTTTAGCAGCAGATCAAAATCTCTTTTTCAAACGTGTACAGCTTCACACACAGAGCCTGGATTCTCCAACTCTCAATAATAATCCTTGCATTTCATATAGTGGCTTATCACATCGTTTGGACGCCTCAAGGCACGTCACAGAATGTGTTGCGGAGTGGATTGACTGTGTATTTTGTGGGCAAAATGCAGCAGCCAATTTCCGATTGCAATTTCCAATTGCTTTGGTTTGCCAGGAGAGATTTAGTTGGATTGTGGCAAGCCCAGCAGCTTTCCCCTCCTGCTTGGGATGGTGCTTAAAAGTTGTTTGGTGGTGGATTTCTTTAGTTCAGTTCCAAAATTTTATTTAGATGCTGAGCGAGAGAGAGAAAAGGTGTGGTCGACCTTCTGATTTTGGCACTTAGATGTTATCATTTAGCTGGGAACGGTTCAAGCATTGTGTAAAACAAATCAGGTTTAGGTGTGGCAGGACAGAGTTTGTAAATCTATCTTAGTATCTGTCTTGATACTGAATATCCATGCACAAACCTTGAGTTGTTAATGAGTCGACTTCCTTCACCTCTTTCTCTCTCTGTGCCCCTCAACCCCCTCTCCCCTACCCCTCCACTGCCCAAACCATCTTAGTCTCAGATGTTTAAATCGTAAAACAGTTAAAATATTAATAATAATCCTTATATTTGATTCACAAAACTGGCCACAGTGAATTCACTTAACAGCATATTCTACGAAGGAACCTTATTGTCTCGTTCGATCCTCAAATGTCTTTCCTCCTGCAAATCCTAGCCGTGATCCACTCTGCCTTACCTCAGCTCTGTAACATTGCCCGACTGCCACTACCTCACCCCTCATTCATGCCTTCATCACATCCAGGTTCAACTATGCCAACAGCCTTTCTTGTTGGCCTTCCTAATTCCTCCCTTCATAGGCTGCAGGTCATCCAGAACTGTAGCCCGTGTCCTCCACTGCTCCAAGCTCTGGGACCCCATCTCTCCCAATTCCATTGGCTCCCAATCACACAGAGATCCTGGATCTCACCTTCAGAGCCTTCCATGGCCTTGCTCCAGCCTACTCTGTGACCACTTAACCCCCGACCAGCATGCCCGGTCCCTCTGCTCAGGGGGTTCTGGCCTGCTCCATGTCCCCCCGCCCCACCATCGGCCACTCTGCCCCTGACCTCTGGAGTTCCATCCCGCAGTCCCTCCGCCTCGCCCCCTCCCTGGCCTCCTTCAAATCCCACCTCAAGACCCTCCTCTTCGAAGGCACCATCGGTCACCCCAAATTCTCTCCTTTCCATAAAACTTCTCGTATCCCGACCCCAGCTCGGGTCTGAAACATTGACTGTCCAGCGCCTTGAGACATCCTCTGTGAAAGGCGCTATACAAGTGTCATTTTGTTGTTATTGTCTCAAATATGTGATGAGGTACTTTATCAAATGCCCAGATTATTATTACAGTGCCTTTCATATCGGCCTGTTTTCCTCCCCCCCCCCTCCCTCCCTCCCCATGTTGTACTCTGTCCTGAAGTGCTTTGTAGGGATACAAGACGATAATTGTTCAGAACCACACTTATCATACAAACATTACTGAGCAGGAGCTGACTGTACAATGTTGCTTCCTCCTGAAGCTTGCCTGTACTCTGTGCTTCCAGGCAAGGAGTGTGACTTAGTGAGCAACTCACTGTATAATTAGCTGGAAGGAGCCTTGGCTGGATTTTTTACCTCAACACACGGTGGGCATATTTTTGCGTGGCAATCCTCTGTGTTTCAGTCAGACCGTATGATGACATTTTACCTCGTTGTTCTTAACCCAACCTGCATTTGACGAGATTAACGTGTCTTGTGGGCTGACCAGTTTGATCTGTAAGCCTGCCCCCCCCCACCCCCCCTCACCTCCCTCCACCACCACCACCACCTCCCCTCTCTGTAGGATATTGTGTGTTGACTGGAAATCCAATGCAATCTGCAACTTGGCTCATACTACTCTGAACAGAAAACACTCAGATTGTATTGTTGCTTACTCTTTTCAGAGCGACCTTGCAGTTTGAACACAGGTCCTGGCAGATGGCCAGATGAGATTAGGTTTGCTCTGAAATCCCTTTGGTTATGTGTTTGAGATGATGGCCAATGTTTAAGATGTGTTTAAGACGATGGCCAGTGTTTTAAGTGTATTGGACGGAATGGGATGGTAAGACTTGAGAAATTATTTCCTCTGGTGAATGTGGAGTTTCCATAACAAAGGATATAGTCTTAAACTAAGTAGAGCTTAGGCCATTTAGGGGTGAAACCAGGAGGCATTTTTATAATAAATAATCATTCTTGCATTTGATATAGCACTTTTCACATCTTATCGATGTCCCAAAGCGCTTCACAGAGTATACTGTAAAGTGAATTGACTGTGTATTTGTGGGCGATACGTGGCAGCCAATTGCGCACAGCAGTGTCCCACAAACAGTTGTGGATTGAAATGACCAACTTTATTTTTGTGTTTTTTTTGGGGAGGGATTATTATTAGGTGTGTGGAGTAAGGAAACTTGCCCAAGATTTCTCCCTGACCTGCCTGGATTTGAACACGGGTCTCCCCAGCTTGGTCTCCCCAGCTTGCAAGACAAGCGCTCTAACCACTGAGCCACAGGAGCTCCACGTTTTTATGCACGAAGGGTGGTGGTAATCTGAACTCTCTCTTTCACCCAAGAAAGCTTGTGGATGCTGGATCCATTTGCATTTACCAGACTGAGGTAGATAGATTTCTGTTAGTTCAGAGTATCAAGGGATGTGGAGTAACTGTAGTTGAAGTACAGATCAGCCATGATCCAATAGAATGGCTTAACAGGCTCGAGGGGCTGAATGGCCTCCTCCTATTCCTGTGTGACACGCACTCCTTCTCAGATTGCCCGTTTCACAGACTGTTGACTTGACGTTCCTGGTAACCGTTGCCGCATTGTCGAAGTGCGAGGAAAAATACCGTAAAAGTTTAACCGAATTCTTGGCGTGTATGGAGGAATCGGCATTTCATTTGCAATCGGTTTGTCTCCTTGGGAGTAAGTGGGTCTCCCTGGAGCTTAACTGTATGTTCAGCAGAAACATTAGGCTAGGGTTTTGTGTATGAAATCCATGTTTAACTGTTCCTTGAATAATAATGAAAAACTGATTGTGCGTTCTGTCCGTGAAGATTATTTTCAGGACAATATCATCAATGTGGAGTTGTGTAGTGTTCAGAGCACTCGCCTCCCAAGCGAGAGAACCTAGGTTTGATTCCTGGGCAGGGTAAAAAGTTGGGAAAATTCCCTCACCCATGCACATGCCTGTTTACCCAGCAGTAAGTAGGAACCCGGTTGTTAAGTCAATTGGCAGATAATTTTTCTGGGAGGAATAATCCTTTTTTTTTAAAATTTGGTCACTCAATCCATGACTCTTCGTGGGGGACGCTGCGGTGCGCAAATGGCTGCCGCGTTTCGCCCACAAAATATACAGTCAACTCACCTTTGTGTTGAAGACATGATCGGGTGCTTTATCAAACGCTAAAGGTTGTTATGAAACCAAATTTTTTTTGAAAAAAAAAGGAGAGAAGGAGATTCCTGACTTTGTCTTTTTATTTTATGATTCACCACCCCCAGCCGAACAGTGGGGAGAGAGAGAGAGAGAGAGCTGGCAACTCACTCCCTGATCTCTGCCAACACACAGCGTATCAGTTGCTTGGCTTAGCACAAACATTCCTTTCCCGTTGATGCTCACCTTTACAGGCGGTGGCAAGTTTACAAGAGCAGGTGTGAACAGTCATCCTCGCTCTCTATGACTAACATGAGAGAGCGTGTGTGTGTGTGTGTGTGTGCACATGTTCGTGCCGCTGAAAAGCCTCTCGCGTTCCACATCAAATATTTAAAGTACTGTTTCTGCAGTTGCTTGATCTCAGTATGAACGTATCATTACAGTGATTTTACAAACCGGCTCTCTTGGTTTTTTTTTAGCTGGGAGGATTTAAAACAAGTGTTCGTGTTAGAGAAAATATATTTCATGTCACATTGCCGATTCACCAAAAAACCCTGTGACAGTTGTAAGCTGCATTTTAAATTGATGCACAGTGCATGTGCGGTGAAAGTGATCACACTGCAGAATTTGAGCGCATTTAATGATTGTGCAGAATTATTACTTTCTGCTCCCACATTATTCACCGAAATCTATAACACGTTTTCTGTGTTTCTCTTTGACCCTCAACTCTCCTTCGTTCCTCCACCTCCGCACCAATGCCCCCTTTCCCTCCCCCCTCCTTCCCCCCCCCCAGTTTGCACACACAGTGTGGGACACTGCTGTGTGCAAACTGGCTACCACAAAATACACAGTCACAGTACTTTGCAGTAAATCCTGTGAGGGGCTTTGATAGCGTCCTGACTTTGTGATAAGGCGTTATATCAAACGCAAAAGTATTATCATTATTATTATTGTATTGAAGGCTGGCTGTAGTTTGGTGTAGCTGGTGAGTGTTTGCCATTGAATTCAGAAAGAGAGAGAGAGAGAGAGAGAGAGAAAAACACACACACACACACGCAAACTCAGCAGAGTCAACTTTCTTCCCCCTTTACAGACAAGCCCTAACCGAACCTCTACCAATCTGTCCGTTCCCACCGCTCAGAGAGCTCTGGCCCACATGCCCCACCGTCGGCGAGCAAGCATTCATACACTCTGCCCTCAATATCTGGAATTTCATCCCCCAATCTCTCTGCCTGACCCCTTCCCTATCCTCCTTCAAGTCCGGCCTCAATACCTTCTTAGTCACCCCCTCGGGACGTCCTCCCGACGGGAAAGGCACTGTAAACACATGTAATTTTGTTGTTGGCCAGTGCGCCATATTGGGCTATTTTTACAGGCTCAACTGGGAGCAAGCTTTCCAGGTGCTAGTATATCAGCCGTGAACAGCAAGACAGAGCC
Source organism: Hydrolagus colliei (assembly GCA_035084275.1). Lineage (NCBI taxonomy): Eukaryota > Metazoa > Chordata > Chondrichthyes > Chimaeriformes > Chimaeridae > Hydrolagus > Hydrolagus colliei. The sequence continues at coordinate 1,016,387 of CM068761.1, read as the reverse complement.
CCGTGTGTAGTAGCCAGCAATGCGCGGAAAAAATTCCATTTTGTCATCGTGGCGACTGCATCTCGAGGGTGGGAGGCAGGGAGGGAGCTCAGTGAAAACCACTGGAAAAATGCTGCCTCGCCAGCGATTGTAAAATGGAATCCCTGCTGCTCTGGTTAGAACATGTGCTGAAAGCAGGCAGTCTGACAATGCAGTGTTTGTTCAGGTTGTGGGTTCGCACAGCGACATCCAGCAATTTGTGCTTGCAAATGTCAGGCCATTCCACTCAGATATGTCACTGTGTGATTTTCGCAAATAATGTGATAATAATATCCTCGTATTTGAGACAGCACCTTATCGCGTCTTCTAGGCGTCTCAAAACGCTTCACAGGCTCTGCTGTAATACGAGTTGATTGAGTATTTAGTGGGCGGAACGCAGCAGCCAATTGCGCACAGCGATTGTTAATTCATTAATCTTCCTCAGCTCACACTGAATCCGCAGACGCAACTGGAAAAAAAAAGAAACAGCTTGTACAGTATATTGTTTTCTTGACGTGCTTTGCAGAAGTGTAGTGACTGCGTTTAGGGGCAAAATGTGGGTGTTGATACTCCTGTCGAGTGATGTGTCGTCGACGCTTCACGAGGCAAACAGAACCACTACTAAAAATGTAAAAATATACAGTATTTCCACAAGGAATTCCTGACCATCAAATGGTCTCCTGGGGGGTAAACTTAAAGCTGTGCGTTTTTACATGTACGTCAACATTCGGCAGCTGTTTATATCCCCCCGAGTGATTCTTCCTGGGGGGAAAAAAAAGGCTCTCGCACTGTAAATTATTTTAGTGAAAGTTTCGGGCCAGAATTACCAGTGCCTGCCCACAGCCTGTAATTATCAGCAACACAATTAGGCTAATTAAATGCGGGCGGGATAAGAAAGAGTAAGCCTTCAATCTAGAGAGAGAGAGATCCTAACGCTGATCTCATCACCAAATGGAGCTGATGACAGAATCTGGGTGTCCTGTTGTAAAGGTGAACATTATGTGCAGAATCTCTGAGCTACAATGTGTAGTTAATTGGGGAGGGAGGGAGAGAGAGAGGGAGGGAGAGAGAGAGGGAGGGAGGGAGGGAGAGAAGAGAGGGAGGGAGGGAGAGAGTAAAGGGAGGAAATGCAGACTATTTTGCCAACAATTATACAACGCTTTGAGATGTTTCGACTGCATGTTAAAGGTTCTATAACCAAACGTAGGGATTGATTGATTGATTGATTGATTGATTGAGTATAAGCCTGTGCAATTCTGAAGTTGTGTTGGGGGTGAGTGTTGGAGAAATGGTCAAGTTAAATTGGGGGTGGATTTCCACGCTCTCCGGGTCTGAGCTGCGTCCCAGGGTATGTGATGTAATTTCCATCGAACGGGGCTTTGAGGAGACCTAAAAAAAAACGATTAGGCCCATTTAGTGTGGTGCAGTACAGTGCTAATCGTTGTTAAGAAGGTGAGGCTGATTGAGACGCAGATTCTGGGGGTTTATGGATCATGTGGCTCTTGTAATTTTCAGACATGGATTGAGGGCAATTATTTTCGCCCAGCCCGCCATTACTGTAGAGGTTCGGGTGAACTTGCCATCATGAGAGATCTCAGAATGTTTGTCTGTGTATGTGTCTGGTGTTCTCTCATCTCTGGGCACAGTCATCGCATGACTCAAGTCAGATTGACGCAGGAATAGAACTAGTCGAGAAAAAAAGATGCTGTGACTGTGTGTGCGTGTGAGACAGAGAGTCAGTGTCAGTCCCTGGGAACGTTGTTGGAGATGCTGCTGTGAGAGATCAGGATCGCCCGGCTCCTGACTGGATGGAGGAAATGGGTTAATGTCCTGCCGTCTCCCTGGTGCAGAGGCTGAAAGAGGGGCTGCCATGAGCCGGTCCCCAACACAGCTTCACCAACACACCACAGAGGAGAAGAAAAGTGTGCCGTTTGTAGCACCTTCTCGCAAGGAAAGTCTCCCACAAGAAACAGATCAATCAATTAAAAATTTCACAGGATTTACCGTGAAGTGACTGCCTTTAATAATAATAATAATCCTTGCATTTGATATAACGCTTTTTGCGTCTTCTAGACTGCGTCTCAAAGCACTTCACAGATACACTGTAAAATGAATTGACTGTATGTTTGTGGGCGAAACGCGGCAGCCAATTGCTCACAGCAGCGTCCCCACAAACAGCCGTGGATTGCAATGACCAATTCATAGAATCATAGAATTCACAAAAAGAGGCCATTCGGCCCATCTAATCTGTGCCGGTTAATTAATTATTGTGTGTGTGTTTTATTGTTGAGGGTTTATTATGTGGAGCGCGTGCGTGTGTGTCAAATAAGGAAACTTGCCCAAGGTTTCGTCCTGACCTGCCGGGAATTGAACCCAGGTCTCTCGCTTGTAAAGTGCTCTTATAACCACTGAGCTACAGGGCTCCACAATACCTTCCTGTCTTTGTGAGGGAATGTGGCAGCCCAACTGTAGACGGTGACGTCCCACCAACAGCCATGAAGGGAAGTGGCCAGATTCGATGGGGTGCATTGAATTGTATTGTCGACCAGACACCTGGGGCGGGGTGGGGTAGAACAGGGGACGAGAGAAACTCCCTTCTCGTTTCCGAGAAGCCTTTTCAGACGGTACGAGGAAAGGCAAAGTAAATATGAAAGATTTATGAGTCTCTCTCTCTCTCATCTCTTATGCAAACTGGACGTCATGTCACGCTGACAATGTGATCCTCTGTACAGGTAGCAGCTTGTCAAATCTAATGTTCACAAGCTTAATGACTACAGGCCATCTCCGGGATCCAGCTCTCAATGTTCAGTGCAGTCGTCTCAGTGTTAAACGGACTTGTGAAAGCAAGAGTTTGATCTTAATCACCTCCCCCTCCTTACTCCAACACGCCTCTGTTTACATCTCTAGCTTTAAGTAGGAAACCGATTGTGAATCGATTGGTGGATCGCTTTTGGGGGTGGGGGGGTTAAGAATTCCTTAAAAACAATTGTTTTAGATAATAATTTGATCACTCAATACACGGCTGTTTGTGGGATACTGCAGGGCACATTTTGCTGTTGCATTTCGCCCCCCCCACCAAAAAAAAATACAGTTTATAGTATATTTTATAAAGCGCTCTGAGAAATCTCGAAGACTTGATAGGCAGCAATACAAATGCAAGGTTTATTATTATTATTATTATTATTATTGTTTGAGAAGATAGAATTACTGTGGCCATTTTTTAAGTAAAAAATGTTATTCCCCAGGGAGTTTGGCGCTGAAGGGGTTATGTGCACATGTGGAAAGTGGAATCTCCGCGCGGCTGTAGGTCAGGAAATTAAATGACCTTTTTTTCCTCTTCTCTCTTAAAAAAAATTGAATTAGATCAGGAAATGAAATTCTTTTTCTCTTTCAAATTAAATTCACAAAAACCTAATGGCTTATCTTTACTGACTAGCTTAGCTTTCCCCCACCCCCAACAATCAGACTTTCAGCATGTCTGCCCCACCCTTTGGAACTCACACAGTCCCTACCACTCGTTCCCTCCCTTGTATTCTTCAAGACGGGTCTCAATACCCTACTCTACGACTGTGCCTTTGGACAACCCCCCCCCCCCCAAACCCAACCCTCTCCGCCCCCCCCCCATCCCTCTTGATCGCAACCCCCTGCTTCAGTCAGAATCCCTGATTGTCCAGCCTCTCGGGACGTCTCTCGGAAGAGCGCTGAGTCAATGTCAGACGTTCTTGTTGTCGAAATGGAACTGAGGGCAAAGTGCGGCCAGTTTTTTTTTTAAAAAAAGAGTTTTTTGGACCGTGAGTTATTGTGTAATGTTTTATTTTCCCCGTGTTTGTAGTTAATGTTCACTGCGATATCACCTCCCGAGTTTCCTCCCATTTTCCTCTACTTCCCCTCTCCCTGAAGCAGCGACACTTGCTGGCCTGGCTCCAGTGAGCACCAGAACAATGCTTATTTGTGGAGCTCCTGCAGCTCAGTGGGTTAGAGCACTCGCCCCACAAGCGTGAGACCTGTGTTCGAATCCAGGCAGGTCAGGGCCAAACCATGGGCAAATTTCCTTACTTCACACACACGCCTAAAAATAATCCCTCAAAAAAAACACAAGAATAAAATTGGTCATATCAATCCACGGCTTTTTGTGGGGGACGCTACTGTGCGCAATTGGCTGCCACGTTTGGCCCACAAATATACAGTCAATTCACTTTACGGTGTATTCTGTGAAGCACTTTGAGAGATCGATAAGATGTGAAAAGCGCTATATCAAAAAATGCAAGGATTTTTATTATTATGATTATTATTATGTGTGAGTGCGGATATTGAGAATTGTTGGGCTACAGAGAGAGGACATTTGACAGGGGAGGGTTGAGTGTGAATGTATTGTACATTCACAATACAATTTTCTCTCTCAGCATCTACAACAGGTATACATTTCCTTCATTTCTATGGCCATACTCTTCCCCCTCACTCTCCCACCCTCTTCCCCCCACCACTCTCCAACCCTCTTGATCCCAGCTCAGGTGTCTGTCCAGGCCTTGAGGGTCCTGACAGAGACGTCTCAAAGCGCTTCACAGAATATACTGTAAAAGTAAATTGACTGTACTGTATATTTGATGGGGCAAAACACGGAAGCCAATTGTGCATTGCAGGGTCCCACAAACAATCATGGATTGAGTGACTAAATTATTAGTATTTTGAAAATAAATGCAATAGTTAATCTGGCAATGCATGTCATGGAAATTGGCGGAAAAAAATTACTGTTCCAACCCAAATCAGTCTCCCGTTGTGCCAGGTGCTATCGGTCAGCACGCAGTCCCTGTATCCATCGAGCTTCACTGAGCCTGTAAGTGTGAGCAATGTCTTCCTAAAGCCTCCTTTAAGCAGCTTGTAATATTTTGACAGATGCAAAATGAAAAAAGCCCGCTGTGTTAATGTGACCATCAAACAGGGTTATTCAGTTTCCAAAGCTGATCACCTGAAAAGCCCAGAGTATTTCCAGGTCATTTTATTTCTGAAAAAGCCTTTCTAATTCTCTGATAATGTATTTGAATAAAAAAGGAAATTTATATATTTAAGACGGGTTAATTTATCAGTTTTAAACTCTTTTAGAAATCAGTGGCTATTTGACGACTTAGTGGATAGACTGATTGAGTAACATACACATCAGCATGATCTCTTTCCTTGCCTGGACTGTAATGATAATAATAATACTCGCATTTGATATAGAGCCTTATTACATTACTGAGATGTCTCAAAGCACTTTGCAGTATTTACTGTAAAGTGTAGAGACTGTGTATTTTGTGGGTGAAACTTCGGCGTCAGGCTCCTGTTAAGCGCTGTGAGATGCTACCCTGTATGTTGGGGGCCATGTAACAGTACAAGTTGTTGTTGCCGGTGTGCTATGCGCAGGAAGTCATGTCAGTGGTGCCATTTTGTTTTGCACCTCACTTTATAGTTTGGCTGCGAAGCCTACAGGCCAAACAGAGTGTGTTATTCCAACGAGATTTAGAATAATTGCCGCAATGTGGTTTCATAATCTGATTGTGACCTTAACATTAGGGGGCCCGTGTCACCAAACACCTTGACTTCTGGCTTCGGAGCTTATCCATCCAAATGTTTTTTTTGTATTGATTTGTAACCCGTCTCGTTTCACAATGCAGTTGATAATTGAATGCATTATTTAAAGGACTTTGCAGGAACTTGCCGTGTAGATCATTTTACAGAGTAGGAGGTGGGTGTGGTAAATTGATTGTTAAGGGGAATTGGGATAGGGCCACATTCCTGCAACAGTGTTCACTGAACAGACCCAAAGTGAAGCAAACCTATTGATTGATGATAAGAGGATGTGTTTGCCGAGGCTATGTTTCGTGATCCGCACCTTGCATGGGGAAAAATCTACTGCGCTGTTATGATGTGGAGTCTGTGGAGAAAATAATTTCAAAACAGACCTTAACCCAACAACCACAAATTGCACAACAAATCGATGGTAATTGGAAACTAATGCCGCAGTTGCAAATTAATCCTGGGCTGAGCACTGATGCATTCGCTCAGAGCAGTTGTTGCTGGTAGAGTATGTGCCATACTCTACCAGAGAGAAGCCTCCGTCTTCCCTTGACTGGCGATGAGGTTTGTCAGGGTAAGAACATGAAGAATTGCTAGGCGATAGAAGATCCAGGTCCATCCACTTCGCCTTCCACCATCCTGGCAATCGCTTGCACTTGTCGTGTCTCAAACTATACACTGCATGCCCAGATATTATTTGCTGACAGAAATTTGTTAGGTTAGGGTATCAGTGGTTAGAGCACTTGCCTTTCAAGCAGGAGACTGGCAGGACAAAAACTTGAGTAAGTTTCCTTACTTCACACGCCTGATAATAATCCCTCCATGAAAAAACTATTTCATCCACAGAATACAGTGAATTCACTTTACAGTTTATTCTGTGAAGCGCTTTGAGATGTCTAGAAGACATGAAAAGCGCTATGGCACATTAAAGGATTATTCTTATCAAGGGAATTAAGATACTGATCAACCATGGTCTTACAGAATGGCAGGACAGGCTTGAGAAGCTGAATGGCCTCCTCCTGACTGGATAGAGCAGTACTTTGCTCTTGTCATCACAGTAAATCTATACACACCGAGCAGATACAGCTCATTTGTCTTATTACGTGAGATACCAGATGGTGATCTGGAATGAGGAGGCAGTTTTTATATCAATAATAAAAGGGCACCCACCAGGCTCCACGACCCCATCACTCCCACCCTCGCCCGGCTCCGTTGGCTCCCCATCCACCTCGTCCTCACCTTTAAGGCCATTCGCAGCCTTGCCCCCTTCTATTTTTCCGACTTGCTGACTCCCTACTAACCTGCCTGCCCCCTCCGTTTTTTAAAAAGTCCCAATTTAACCTCTTTTTGGGTGTATCAAAACAGTTCTACAAGATGGTAATAATCCTTGAGTTTGATATACTATATAGAGCTTCACAAGATATATCATAAAATGTAGAGACTGTAATTTGTGGGCTACGTAAAAACCTAAAAATATAATATAATTTTTATACTATAAAAAGAATGATTTTTGTTTCTAAAAAGACAGCACCTGCAGACTGGTTCCCTCTCTGTGGTGAACTCGGTGACGAGCGAGTGCAAGAGGGGGTGGGGGGTGGGGTGGTGGTTTGAGTGGAGTTTGGTGATAACAATTAAAATGGGGGGGGTGCGTATGGGGGTGGTGGGGTGGGCTGGTCTCTGATTACCTTCAATTAAAAAAAACGGTATTGTTCCCAAGAGAATCCTGGAATTCCCGAATGGAGTTGTTCTGATTTTGTTCCTTGCACAAATGTAGTGATAGTTGTTTGGGTTATTGGGTTGCCGAGAGCACTGTAAGCCAGACAGGTGTGTGGAACGATTCATCAAACCCAACAGCTGCCAGTGAAGGCATGTGTCCCACCAGCCTTCCACCAGCATAGGATCCCAGCAACCGCCTGGCTGGCAATCAACACCTGTTTGGGAGGAGATGTTTATTTCAACATGAAGAGAATTCTATTGGAGTGTACGTCACCTCACTGGAATTATTAACACGTGGGGCACAGGGCAAATGATGCCCTGGTCCAATTAAAATGTCGGCAATCTTGCTTGGCGTGTATTTGTGTTGTTGAGTGGACACAGCGTTTACCCAACTCTCTGCTCACCCCCTCAATTGACTCCTTTATGGTACGTCTCAAGACTTCGACCGCGTCTTCGCTTCATCTCCCCTCTCTGCCCCCCCCTGCCCCCCCCCGGCTTGACACCAGACTCAGCCATTGTTTAACGATCTCTGAGATGCTGTACAGGTTATGCAAGTTGTCGTTGTCATTCTGGAAGCACGTAATCGAGCGTTTTCCCAAAATTTGGGAAAACTCTGGGTGTGTGTGTGTGTGTGTGGATGATTGTCAGAGAGCAAGATGTTTAGGGTCACTGGAACTCCGTCATGGGAAAATACAATAGAAAAAGAGAAATGAGCTTGGCACTCCATTCTGTACTGAGTCAGCAGGTCTCAGCCAGGCTTCAGGACATTGAGGGCAGGGCAGACAGAGAGCAGCAAAGGCAGCCACAGACCCTGTTGGCCGATGCTGGTCAATGTTTGTGTTGGTTCAGAGGAGCTGCAGGACCGGCTACATCACACCACAGGTTTGGACGGTCCCAAAACAGGCAATTTGCTTCAATCTGAGGGCATTTGACAGGTCAGGGCGAAACCATGGGCAAGTTTTCTTACTCCACACACATACACACACGCCTAATAATAATCCCTCCAAAAAAAAACACAATAATAAAATTGGTCATTTCATTCCACTACTATGTGGGACACTGACAATTGGCTGCCTCGTTTCGCCCACAAAAATACAGTCAATTCACTTTACAGTATTATCTGCGAAGCGCTTTGAGACACAGTCTAGAAGACGTGAAAAGCACTATATCAAATTCACTGATGATTTTTATTATTATTAGTGTTCAGGGAAGAGTAGCGAGGTTTGTATTGGAGCTAATAATTTATAATAATAATAATAATCCTAGCATTTGATATAGCACTTTTATTAGGTTGTTGAGGCATCTCAAAATGCTTCACATGATATACTGTAAAGCATAGTGACTATATTTTTGTGGGTGAATTTACTGTATTATTTATTTGTGCTAGTTACAGTCACAGTGTGTGTAACTAAGCTCTACATCTGGAAGAAAAGAATCCCCAGATTGTATTTGGTGGATGGTTTGTGGTTTAATTTTTGAGCAACAGGAATTTTTTCAATACTGTATAAGACAGCAGTGCGGGCTAAACAGTGACTGTACTGTACTATTGGCCTGGCTTTGTGTTAGAGAGTTTTTAGGGCAGAGTTCAGTGGAGATCGAGTATGCCACATTTTTAAGTGAATTGAGAAAGAAGGGGAGAGAGTAGCCTTCTATGTCATAATCCCTCGAGTTGCTTCATGGGAATGAATACTGAACAAGTACTGGCTGTTTTTACAGACAAAAGCAACAACTTTTATGCGTTAATAAGGTCCCAAAAAATGCTAAGAGGTGAGGTCAGGACAACAAGAGAAACTCTTTTCCTCCGATCTGTCTTAAACCTACTTTTTCGATGGTGCCTCTGGTCACCTCACCTTTCTGCTACTCAGTGGCTGAGCCCACATGGTCGCTGAGCTGAGAGAGCAGAAGAGTTTCATATCTTCAAATTTACTAAAAGTCTTTTCGCGCAGTGGTTGGAGCATTTGTCTCGCAAGCGATAGGACCTGGGTTTGATTCCCCAACAGGGCGAAAAATGTTGGGCGAGTTTCCGTACACCACACGCCTCTGCTTACCCTGTAGTAAGTAGGAACTCACTCGTTAGTCAATTGATGGAAGGCTTTTCCGGAGGTAATACATGTTTAAAAATTTTTTTTACAAAAATTAAATTGTCACTCAATCCACGACCGTTTGTGGGACACTGCTGATTGCAAATGGCTGCCGCGTTTCACACACACTACTGTATACAGAGTCAATTCACTTCATGGTATATTCTATATACTCTTTGAGACATCATCTGGAAGACCTATATTAAATGCAAGGATTATTATTAAAATACAATCTCTTGCCAGACAGACAATGTTCTAACGTGAACTCAGAACAGCGTGGGAGATGAGCCAGTATTCTCTCTTTATGTCTGACTGATAAATATAGTGTTTGTGTTAAAATAATACATAGCAAATCACTGAATGGTTTCTCCCCCCCCCCCCTCCCCATCTTCATTTGTGTTTGATACGATGTTGTAAAGCTCACAAAATGGCATGCAGTGTGTCCAGGCCTTTGGCTGTGTTGCTTTGAAGTGCAAAAGATGACAAGGGTTTTAGCTGGATGAAATTTAAGATGACATTTAAATGGATTCTATAAATAGGGTTGTTGCCAAGAGACTGTACAGATCTCAGATTCCAAAGGAAACAGCTGATGTGATGCTGAATAGACTTGTTGGTGTCAATCTGTAATACAGAGGAGAGTTGTGGACATTTGTAAACCCACTATGAAGATGAATTGAACATTTAACAGCGAAGCCAGTTTACTGTGTAAAAACGAGTTTATCGTTTCTTCCGTCTTCACTCCTTCCATCCCTTTCATCTCCTTAGGCCGTAATAGTAATAATCTGTATCGATTAGTTTTATAAATGTGGCTGATTTATATATCTATATATATATATATATATATATACACACACATATATATATACACACACACATATATATATATATATATATATATATATATATATATATATAAATCAGCCACATTTGCACGCAGTGACGACCCCCAAACAGCCATGGATCACAATTTTATGAATCTCACAACTTTAATAAGGAGCAACAACAACAACAAAATTACATTTATAGAGCGCGTTTCACATCAGGAGCCATGTCCCGACGTGGCTCAGTCCTTGAACATTTTCAAGGCTGAGACTGATAGATTTTTGAAAAATAGAGGGATTAGGGGATCTGGGGATAGGGCAGGTAATTAGAGTTAGGTCAGAAGATCAGCCATGATCTTATTGAATGGCGGAGCAGGCTCGAAGAGCCGAATGGCCTACTCCTGCTCCTAATTCTTATGTTCTTCTGTTCTCCTATCCCTACCTCTCTCTGCCCTCCTACTCCTCCCGACTGTCCGGCGCCTTGGGACGTCCTTCTGAAGTGAAATGTAATGTATTGTTGCTGTTGTTGTGTTTATTTCACTTATTTGCTTGTGAGTTCTCCGAATAGTAACGTTTAGATTGCTTCAGTAACAAGGCAGTGGGGTGAGACTCACCCTTTACACTAGCTTCCACGCTCTGTTAGATGCTTGCTCGACACGGCAATCATTTTGGAAATGAACAAGGTGTTGAATCAAATGCATCGATTATCATTGTTAAATTTGTGGCTTAACTCTGTGCTCCATTAAGCCTTTGTTTTCTTTAATTGCTTTGCTTCGGGAGAAGAGTTGGAGATATAGGTCGGGCGTAGACGATGGTGGAATTATTGAGATTATTGATGTGGGAGTGACGCCCAAAGCTTCCCTCCAGCTGCTAATTTAGGATTATAGGGTGGATTTATTACTCGCGCTGATCTGGTATCTCTCAGCCCACATTCCTCTCTCTTCTCTCGGTGTCAGAAACCCTCTTCTATTTCTGTCGGGAATGTCCTTGAGTTCAAAATGTTTGGCTTCATGTTTTTCCATCACTTTCTTTAACCACCAAGTATTGTTTTGTGGTTCCAGGAATTCCAGGCTGCAATCTTCAGATTTATTTCTGTTTCTATTATTAGCCCAAAGACTAATATTGCCAGCGTTGAAGTGTTGAGACCTCGGAAAGCTCTCTTCTCCTGTTACTTTCCTTGTTCCTCATTGTGCCAATTCCCGCTTCACGGTAAAGTGGAGTGAGTTATATCCGTGGATGGGTGGATACAGCGGCCAATTTTTACTCGGTGATTCACAAACAGCCGTGGAGTGAGTGACCCGAGTTTATTTTGAGAGATCGTTAAGTCAGGAAACCAGTAGATACAAACTCTATTCTCTTATCGAATAGCGTTGGGAGATCTTTAACATCCACGCTTCATGTGTCCAGTGTTGTGTTTTGCCAAGGGCACTGATTCTGATAGAAGTTTATTTTCAAAAGAGCCGGCACAGACAAGGCTGGGCGAGTGGACCTCTCTGCGCTCTCTGTACGGTTGAATGAATTTGGCCTGGACCAGCCAGAGGGAGCAATGGAATCAAGTTTTTGATTTGAAGTCATTGTTTGTTTAACCTCTCTCCCCAGTCTATGTTATACTCGTCTCTAATCTAGATTTTTAAAATGTTTTGGTGGCAGTGTTTAAGATCTCAGTTTTCTTCTCTGCCACCGGCTTCATACATGGATAATCCCTTTCCCTGCCAGCTTCCAACACCACTCAGCAAATGCCCTGCCAGCTTCCAACGCCGTAAGGCAAATGCCCTGCCAGGCAGGCTCTGGTGCGATGGGGATGAGGTTCCCTGTCATGTAGATTGGCTGTTCTCATGTGAGAGGGACCCAGCTGAGATAAGTAAGATGGAGCGATGGTTCTCGAATTCATGCGTTTCAGCCGGCAGTCAGGCATGCATAGCTTGAGCGAATAGAGGCTGCTGCCGATACGATTATTCACTGACCCGGTGTTGTAGCACTCAGAAAATGTCCAGCGTGAATAAATATCATAAAATAACCAATTAAATATGCTGACAAAAGTGGCGGAGGAATGTTCGTCTCAGCCACTGGGTGAATGCAGTGAATGGTGTTGAGATATGCTTTTCTTGTTATACAGCACATGCAGGAACGAGTGAGTTCCATATCGTGTTTGCTGGCTGGAGCCCACTGACTGGTTCCTTTGCATGCACTGGGCTGATGGGTTTCCTCCACACCCACCCACAGTAAACTGGACAGTAAATATCTTTCACTGTGTCCTGTTTTCTTCCCAACCCCCCGCACCCAGTCCTGCATTTGATATACGTTATTGAGACGTCTCGAAGCGTAGGATACTATAAAGTGTAGTGACTTCACTAAACGCGGTAGCAAATTGCGCATAGCAGTGCCCCACAAACAGTTCTGGATTGTTTTGTAAAGCCACACACACACACACACACACATACTCAACTCCTAGTTTTGCTGCAAATAATCAGAGCATTTAATGACCAGTCCACACAGTAGCTCTCAATATTGCCTCCCTTTCTTGCAGCAACTGAATGCTCAATTTCCTCCCCCCCCTCCGCTCTCCACTCCCCACCACCACCACCACCAAGTACATCAAAGCCTTTGAGAGTACAATCTACTGCTTGTTCAGCTTGGAGAGACTTGGAGACACAGTTTATAGAAACTACTGTACACTGTCATGTATGTTGTATTCTTGTCATGGGTCTGCTTCTCAATGTCGCTCAAGTTGATGTTGTTTCACACACACATACACACACACACACACTCTCTCTCTCTGCTTACCACATGCCCGATGTTCCTTCACAAAGAATATAGCCACAAAAAGAAACCCCAGTGAGATTGAAGAATGCGGAGTTGGAAGGCTGGGTAACTTTTTATAACAATTAATCCTTGCATTTGATATTGCACCTCATCACGTGAGACGTCTCAAAGCGCTTCACATCATGTACTGTAAAGTGGAGTGGCTGTGTATTATTATTGTTTTAATATGGCCCGGGCTGATTATCGCTGTCATAAAACGTGAACAGTCAGTGCATGAAAGCCGTTGTTTAAAAGGAAACTGGTGTATGTTATTTGTAGTTTGTAATCTTATCTTGGTTCTGATGAGAGTAATAAACGGACGTCCTCCTGATGTGAAAGGTGTGAGAATGGCCCGTGACCAGCATCTCTAACCTGTACCCACATTCCCTGCCATGGCCATTCATTAAACAAGATTAAGCAACTGGTAGCAAAACATCTTCAGGTTTGTGCCTGAAGAACTTTGCTCTTCGACCTTGCCTACACTCACCTCCCTGTAGCTTGGCATTAAGCTCCACCACCGTCAAGCGCTCTGAGGCGCTACCCTGCGAGAGAGGCACTGTGTAAATGCAAGTTGTTGTTGAACTCTCTGCTCTTTGTTAAGATTTAAACGCAGTGCCGAGCGATCTCCTCGGGAAGTCTGTGTTATAACATGTAAAAGGTTAAACCAGTTCACTCCACATAGCTGCCTGGGCTAAGTATTCTTGTTTACATCCTTGTTGAATTTGAGGATAGCAGTTGGGATTTGAGCTACGCCCTGGTTTTCTGTGCCCCGATCCAATGTCACCTCTCGGTTGTTTTCCTTGTTTAAAGCGGAGGAATTCCACTTATCGCTATCAGACAGCTGAGGCAGCTTTTCTCTCTCACCCCTACCCAATAGAGCACAAGACCAACCATGGGTGTAACCTTGCACTGGAAAGAGGTCCTGCTTTTGTTGACGTTGAGCTTTTCCTTTCAAAGTTAGTGTTTTTGTGTTGTTGTTTTTGCGCGCGGCTTTAATAAGTTTCCCCAAGTTTGGGTTAACACAATGAAAGCAAGCTCTGTCACCATTGTGCAGCGCAGATTTACAGATTGTCAACTTGGGACACCAGAAAGGGGGCGTTTCCGCTTGGATTCCGGCCAGCAGTCAATTCCAGGGGAGGGGGGAAAAAATAGTGTTGACGGCAGGACATTTGAAACTTTAATAATCCCTTGATTGGAAAATTTAATTTAGGCAAGAATGATAATGTTCATTTACATGTTGCAGAAACGCTGCCTCCGGGGTTTGAGCGAGGAAGGTTCTGATATGGATGGTCAGTCAGTCAGTGTGGCCTCCTATGGCGCACTTGGGAAATGCGTTGCTATCTGAGACTGGCCAGGTCCTATGCTTTGATGCCTCAAGTCTAATCAAATCACTTGTCCTGTGTGAAGGGCTCTGTACAGATTGATGTTGTTGATGTGGTGTTAAATGGAGCTCCTGTAGCTCAATGGTTAGAGCATAGATTGATAGATTCATAGAATTTTACGGCACAAAAGGAGGCCATTCGGCCCATCTAGTCTGTGCCGGCTCTTTGAAAAGAGCGATTCAATCCCACTGCCCTGCCCGCTCCCCATAGTCTAATAGACCTGTTCTCCCTAAATAAAGATCTAATTCCCTTTTAAAAGTTGTTATCGAATCAGCCATCAGCCTCCACCACCTTTTCAGGCAATGCATTCCAGATTCGAACAACTCGCTGAGTGAAAAAATTTCTCCTCAGCTCCCCTCTACTTCGCCTTGAAACTATTTTAAATCTGTGACCACGAGTCACAGATTCGCCCACGAGTGGAAATAGTTTTTCTCTATTTGCCCTGTCGAAACCCCTCATGATCTTATAAACCTCTATTAGGTCTCCCCTCAATCTTCTCTGCTCCAGAGAGAATAACCCTAGCCTATCTAGCCTCTCCTCATAGCTGAAGTCCCTCAATCCTGGCACCATCCTAGTAAATCTTCGTTGTACCCTTTCCAATGCCTTCACATCCTTTCTGTAGTGTGGTGACCAGAATTGAACACAGTATTCCAGCTGAGGCCTCACCAAAGTCTTATAGAGGTTAGTCAGCACTTCCTGACTTTTGTACTCTATACCCCTATTTATAAAGCCTAGTATCCCATATGCCTTCTTAACAGCCTTGTCTATCTCGCCTTTCAAGCGTGAGACCTGTGTTTGAATCCAGGCAGCTCAGGGAGAAATCTTGGGCAAGTTCCCTTACACCACACATATACAACGCCTGATAATAATCCCTCCTCCCCCCAAAAAACACAAGAATAAAATTGGTCATTTCAATCCATGACTGTTTGTGGGGAGCCTGCTGTGCGCAATTGGCTGCCGCGTTTCCCACACAAGTCAATTCACTTTATGGTATATTCTGTGAAGCGCTTTGAGACGTCTAGAAGACGTGAAAAGCCGCTATGTCGAATGCAAGGATTATTGTTGTTGTTATTAGAAGAGACACCAATTCAACTGGCTTTTCAGGCAAGGCAGGAAGGTCACATGAGCTTTTCCTCACCATCTAGTTTATGTCCCTGTTGTATACAGGGACATAAACCCTCGAGGCTGATCAGACATTATCTAACAGGATTAGATCATGGCTGATCAGTACGTCAAGTCTATTTTACCCTCCTTTGCTCCATATCCCTTGATACTCTGACCCAACAAACATCTGCACACTGCAGTCATAAAAACATCAATGGATCCAGTCATAATCCACAGCCTTGTTTTGGGGGTGGGGGGGGAGAGAAAGAGAGAGAGAGTTCCAGATTGCCACTTCCCTTGAGTTTGAATTCAGAATGTGCACTATAGTTACAGCCTGTTGTGACTGCTAACTCTCTCTCTCTCTCTTTGTCTCATTAATGTTTTGTTATCGGCCGAGTTGCCTGTTCAGAGACTCAGACCAGCCACACGCAGCCTTCAGGATGTGGGGACTTTGGTGGCTCAGGTTTGTGTGGGAGTGAGATCATGAGCAAAAAGTTACTAGGCTTGATTTTGAAACTTCTGTGAGGCTCCACATTGCGTTTATTACTTCAGGCCGTCTGAATGTGCCTTGTTCCTCAGTACAGCACAGTGAGTGTTTCAATGAAAAATGGCCCTGACAGCTGTGTGGATATATACATACTTTCTTTCTCTCCTTCACACCCTTTCTTGTTATCGCAAGACCAATCGGCTTCAGACTCAATGACAACAATAACTTGCGTTGAATAAAGTGCGCTGCACGCAAGTTAGCATCCCAGAACTTCCTCCCAATTCCACCCCCACCCTCAGATTGACCAGTGCCTTGGAACGTCCGCCCGACGTGAAGCGCGGTCGTTGTGTAATCGTCATTTGTTGTTTCTGTGGGAGTCTCCCTCTCTCTCTCTAGTTTCTTGATGCTTTACAATCATATACTGCTGCTCGCTTTGTATTGATATAATAATAATCCTTGCATTTGATATCTTATCGACGTCTCAAAGCGCTTCACAGCGTATACTGTAAAGTGAATTGACTGTATATTTGTGGGCGAAACCGAACCCAAACCACTCACTCAGCTCCTCTCACCTCCCTCTCTGCAGATTGCTTACATTTCCCCATTTACCTGAGGCCACGCTTAGTCATTGACGGATTGCAAATTGCAAAATAACCATTTAAAGTTATCAGCGAGGAAAAGGGCAAGGGCTAATTCACAGCACACAGGGCAAGGGAAAAGGTAGGCTGATTAAATGTGATGTCCTTAACTACAAGTGTATGGCCACTATTTGCGAGGGAGCCATCTGTCTCACATTTAACACTGTTGGCTCAGTGAGCTAGCGATGTGGAGAGTGATTTGACATTGAAGGAGCTATGTTTGTCAGGTTTATTATACGCCTTGTCAGTGGTCTCACACTCCATGGGGAGTAAGTACTTCCAACGTCAGCTGTTATTATTATTATTATAACTCCACAAATATATCTCACACAGAGAGAGTGAGGGAAAGGAGGGAAGTCTGGATTAAGAAATATCTAGGCCTTTTGGTTTCTAACTTAACTTGTAACTTATTTCCAGCAAAGATAATAATAATGATACTTGAATTTGATATAGCGCTTTTCATGTCATCTAGACGCCTCAAAGCGCTTCACAGAATATACTGTAAAGTGAATTGACTGTATATTTGTGGGAGAAACTCGGCAGCAATTGCGCACAGCAGCGTCCCCCACAAACAGTCTAATAAGAAGACTAAGAATAAGACTGGTATTGAGGACAACTCAATACAGTAGAAGCCCGTTTATCTGTGACTCGATGAACCGGCATTTCTGTATAGATAGCACGCGAAAAAAAAGTCCCCATTCGATAAACTATTCGATAAATCGAAACTTATCCGGAACAATAGTGGTGGAGGATTTGTAAATGCATAAATAATAACAGATAATAACAGAATATTGTATTGATACTTATTGTTAAAACTACTCTCTTGCGCTTCTCACCTTCACTGGTAGATGCTGCAATTGAAGCCATGATGCTGCAGTTGAGGTTTATAGCGAATGGAGGACGCCAAGTGGGTGAAAAAAACGGAGAGTGACATCAGAGCCATACTAGCGGCAAGCCGATAACCCTAGCTGATAACCCACATTGTCGCGCTGGTGCAGTATTTTGGTTTGCTGCTAGTAGAATCTGGGGCTATCAGCTTGCCGCTAGTAAAGTCGCGTGACTTTAAAGTTGCGCTGCCGTTTTTTTCACCCGCTTGGCGTCCTCCATTTTAAAAAGAATCGCTGGACTGTAAATCTCAATTCGTAAAGGTGAGAAGCGCAAGAGAGTAGTTTTAACAATAAGTATAAATACAATATTCTGCTATTATCTGTTATTATTTAGTCTGGTGTGTATGGTGTGTGTGAAAAGAACTTTAATTTTTTTGTGGTGGGTTTTCGGCCGCCTGAATATCCAGCAGGTGCTTTAACCGGCATTGGCCAGGCCCCGCAGGTGCCGTGTATACGGGCTTTTACTGTGCTTAAGTTACTTTGAATTTTCTGCTGACAGTTAATATTACAGGATAATAGTGGTTGACCAAAGGAGATGAGAATCAGTTGCTGGTCTCACAGCGAGTCGTACGTACCCCCCCCCCCCCCCCCCCCCCGTCTCCCACCCCCATACGTTATACTGTGTTCTGACTGTCCCCTGGATGTTTGCCCAGTGTACAGTGGCAACGCTTTGGGAACTTACCCAAATAGACATAATTGACACGGATTTCAGCATCATTCGTAATTCTCCTCCGCAGACGATCTCCAGAGAGTGGATTGTGGCCGCGTTTGTTGTGCTTTATAGAAACCTGTTGATTGTACAGTCAGGCCAGCCTTTGTGTGGATCTCTGCAGCAGTGGGTTGTGTCTCGTGCCTCTGAATATCAGTGACAAGTTAATTTGCTTCTGTCCGCCTTTAACTGCAGTCCTCGTGTAGCTTGTCATAGCTTCAATAATTTATAATTACTCTCATCGCTATGTCAGTGGCTGTTTGGGGCATTAGCAGCTCATGTCTGTAGTGTAAGATATCTGACAGTTCTAAGACAAAGAGTGTCCCTGCGTGAGCCAATGGCTTCACAGTTATTGGGACTTTGGGAATATTCTGTGGAATCAGTACAGGTACGAGTTGTATTTCACTCTTGTCTCTTGATTTACAACAACAAATTGCATTTGTATACATTACGCCTGCCACATCAGGAGGACTCGCAAGGCACTGCTGAAATGATTAGTTTTTTTGTGTGGTTAATTGTCTCGTTTAGGAGATCATTACATTCATTGATTGAGATGGCTCAATTGTGCAGTAGGGTTTGTTTGATGTGAAAGGCGCTATACAAATATAACTGGTGTTAACCCCCCACCCCCGTTTAGTTTTCTTGCAGTTCTGTTGGAAGTACGGCGTTTCGCTTGCACTTCCTTTCGCCCACAAAAACACACAGTCACTACACTTTACAGTATATTCTGAGAAGCGTTTTGAGACGTCTCGAAGACCTAATAAGGCGATAATTTTAAAAATGCAAGGATTATTATTTCTATTATTTGAAAGGAATGGGTTAACGTTTAAGACGTGGGCCCACGAGAGCAGAGCGTGGGCTGTGAGCTTGTCAGCGTCCCACAGAAAGGTTTCTCTCCAGCCAGAGGAGATCACTTTACATTTTAATTCTTCCCTTTGATGGTCGTAACCCTCTGATCTAATCATCCCTCTGCAGTGGGTTTGAATCTGGTCGCTCTCCAGTTCATTTGTGGGTCACACGGTGAAGTAGTGCGATATTATCCCAACACAATTATCTACCCTTTGGTGTCTGTGAGATGAGTCACCAACATACTGAGGCCTGCGATTTATCTGCTGTATTACTTGGGTTTCATCTGAATGTGTGTATATGTGCGTGTGTGGGGAAGTGGGTGTTGGGGGAAGAGAGGAGAGAGAATATTTGGAGTAGGATATTGTGAAATAGGAGCTGGCCCGGAGGTTGAGTGCAGTCGCACAGCTTTGAGTAAAGTGTAGCCGTGATTTGATGACTTCATAGAATTTTACAGCACAAAAGGAGGCCATTCGGCCCATCGAGTCTGTGCCGGCTCTTTGAAAAGAGCTATTCAAAGTCAATCCCACTCCCTGGCTCTCTCTCTCTCTCTCTCTCTCCATAACCCCGCAAACCCATCCACTTCTCTTTTAAAAGTTGTTATTGAATCGGACTCCACCACCCAACCCACCCTTCCAGGCAATGCATTCCAGAATACAACAACTCACTGCGTGAAAAAATTTCGCCTCACTTCCCCCTCTGCTTCTTACAGAAACTATTTTAAATCTGTGACCTCGAGTCATTGACTTTTGCATTTAAATCATAAGGTCTAGCCCAGTATGTGTGTGTGTTTGTGTGTCTGTCTCTCTAATCTGTATGTGTTTGTGTGGATTCAGGCTGCTTTGATGTCGTTAAACATTCATTCAGACGTTTAATCACTAACAGTCGAGCATACTAAGGCGTTTGCCTGGGTTGTTGACTTGAGTTCATGCTTTTCAGGTCAGGATGATGTCTGTGTTTGAGTTGATTGAGATTTAAATGCAATTGTATATATAATATATTCTTGCTGCTCTTAAGTGGATAAGGAAATTGCCTGCTGCCCTCTCACCTGGAGGATCTGCATTATTGTCTAGACAAGTTTCCTCTGGGTTTTTCTCAATGCACAGAGTACCTGTACCTGAGACACAGGTCTCTCAGCGATTCTCTGAGCTGATCCGTGACGTGACACCCCCCTTCCCCCCCCCCCCCCCCCCAACTCCAGAGAAATAATTTAGGTGTGAAATCCGGAAGCATGTTTTCACGCAAAGGCCAGTGGGAATCTGGGACTCTCCCTGCTCCAAAAGGCTGTGATTATAGCTGTACCCATTCACATTTTCGAGACTGCGGTGGATAGATATTTGTTAGGTCTGGGTATCAAGTCATATGAGACAAAGGCGGATAATTGGAGTTGAGATACAGATCAGGCATGATCTAATGGAATGGCAGAACAGGCTCGAGGGGCTGAATGGCCTCCTCCTGCGTTTATAGCGCAGAAATTGGCACATTGCGTTGTCTTTGGGTAACAGCCCCTTTTTGAAATGCCGCACCTCGGACCTCAGTTTGCCACCTACCAATTCCTTCTGTTCATACTGCAGTATAATTAAATAGTAGAAGAAAAAAGTTTTTTTTTAAAAAAAATAACATTTCCTTGTAAGGAGATTTGTCCTGTTAAGTCGCATTTAATTATGTTTCCTTTTTTACTCTGTGGAAAAATTCCCAGAGTGAGGAATGTTTATGCTGGGATGCTGTTGGCTGCTTTGACCGCCTTTTCAGATGGTTGAAGAATCCACAGGCCTTTTCTACTGTGAGAGCAAAGCCTGCCCTTCGCTCATTCGCGTTCCACAACCAGCCACTAACCTGATCACTTTAATCAAAGCGCGGATTTATATGTAGCACTGGTTCGTTGCTGTAACCAAACCTTATCTCCCTTTAGACAATAATACTAATCATCATAATAATAATCCTTGCATTTGCTATCACACCTTAGGATGCCTTCAAGACATCTCCCAAGTGCTTCACAGTATACACTGTAAAGTGGAGTGACTGTATTTTTTGGTCAAAACGCAACATGAGCAGTTTCCATGGTTGGGGGGGGGGGGGGGGGGGGAAGCGCTGTCTGTGGCTGTGAGCTTGATCTGTGTGTGTCTATGTGTGAATGGCTGCAAGCTAGTTGTGTGTGGCTGTGACTATTCATTCTATTCTATCTTGGGATTCCTGGGTAGGGTAGTGGTCCCGGGGTTCGGGCAGGTCAAAACATTAGGTGAGTTTCTTTACTCCACACACAAGCCTCTGTTTCCCTCGCAGTAAGTAGGAATCCGGTCGGTCGTTAGTTGATTGGCGGCCTTACAATCGTGAGCTGGGGCCCAGTGCTTTGAATTTACGTTCCTCTAAAGTGAGCACATCAGCGGCGTCTCCGAGCACACTGCGCTCTTTCATGAGGCTAACTCTCCTCCTCACAATGAAGTCAGTATGTGCTCTCGATCTGTAACACACAACTTTAATACATTGGTAACACACACGTGTCTAGGTGCCCGGTATATAGGCACACTGGGACGCTTGGTGTGTTTTTTGTAAAGAAAGAAAAGCAGTGATATTTGGGGCCACAACAGTGTGTGAGAGACGAGCTATGAAACTGACCACAGCCCTGTGCTCTCTGGGTGTGAAGGACACGGTGCTATAAGTAGACTAGTGTAAAGCGGGTTGTAAGGGGGGTTGTCCTGAGCTGATTATCTGCGGCTCCCGTGGTGGCAGAGATGGTTGGGCGCTCGTTTCATATTAGACTTTATTTTAAGTCCGTTCCAGAGTTGGCCATTGAGTAAACACAAAGGATTTCCCACACAGTCTGTCTCCCTTTGCCCGTTTCCTTCTCGGCTGTCGGTCCCAGGCTTAGTTTTTTAACGATCTATCTCTGGGATTTTCCGTGTGGAGGTGGGAGGCGCGGAATTCTCAGTTGGGTTTGGAGACTCTTAAGCAACGGTGACGGGTTTCTGCGGGTGCCATGCGGTTGACTGAACAAAAATGTTAATGGCCTGTCTTACTGACTGTTTTAGGTTGTAATTAAGTGAAAGATCCTTTAAAATTCCGTTGGGTACTGTACATGACTGGAGAAATGAGCTGTCAGGTTTGTAAAATGACTCTGTAATGGTATTGCTGGATTCTTTAACTCGTGAAATATTGAAGAGACTGAGGACACTTATTTGGTTTTAAGTTTTTAAGAACATAAGAAATAGGAGCAGGAGTAGGCCATTCAGCCCCTCCAGCCTGCCCTGCCATTCAATAATGGCTGATATTCTACTGTAACTTCAGCTACCTGCCTTATCCCCATACCCCTCAACCTCTTTATAAATGAGAAATCTATCTAACTCAGTCTTGAATACGTTCAAGGACTGAGCATCAACAGCCCTTTGGGGCAAAGAATTCCATACATTCACCATCCTTTGAGTGAAGAAGTTTTTTATCAACTCAGTATGAAAGTGCTGACCCCTAACTTTAAGACTGTGACACCTGGTTTTAGATTCTCCAACCAGGGGAAACAATCTCCCACTATCTACTTTGTCGTGCCCCTTAATAATCTTATAAGATTCTATAAGATCCCCTCTAATTCTTCTATATTCCAGAGAATACAGGCACAAATTAATCAACCTATCGTCATAACTCATCCTCCTCATTCCAGGTACTAACCTACGTTTTGACGGATTCCAAATTAAAACCCATCTGGTTTATTAATCGAACACTCTTTTAACGCTGTATTTTATAACTGGGTTAGGAACAGTTCCCTTGGAGTTCTGAAACAAAGTTTAGAAGAACTTGACTTATGAACGGTCCCAGGTTCTTGCATTTTAATCATATGATTTTGTTTAAAACATTTTAATGACCATTTCTCCTGATACACAATTCTATCTAATGTCCCCTCAGCTAGAGGGAGGTGAGCAGGTCACACAAACCTTTGTAAAGCTAAATAGATCAGTGTCACTGGGTAGGGAAGTGCTGTGGAGCTAGATACAACAGTAAATACAAATTATTGTTTTTGGGATCGGCAAGTGAGACAGCGGGTCAGAAGGTCTCAACTCGGTGAGATTTTAAAACTTGTAAGTGGAGAGGTATCGTTTAGAGAAATAAATTGTCACCCTTTTCTCTCTTTCCCACATTCTGTGTCAAACTTAACACATTGACAGGTTGACAAAGTGGAATCCTGCAATGTAGTGCTCCGACCTGAGCGTTCAGCGCCTTGAGACGTGAAAGGCGCTATATAAATATCATTTTGTTGTTGTTGCCTGGGCGGAACACTGTATTCTGCACACCTCGCCCCCCCCCCCCCCCCCACCCACCACCACCCCAGGGAAACAAACTGGAGTTTGGGGAGTTTCATGGAGGAGTTAGGAAAATTGTGACCCACTGATGTACGCTCTGGAGGAATAAAAAAAAATCAGGATTAAATCCCGGAGAGACCAAAACAGCTGAAACATATAGGGGTCGCTCTTGCTGAGAGCTCGGATGGTGCCCTGTGTGAAGACTGCTGTATGAATGCAGGCTGTTGTTGTTTTTGAAGTGCTTTGAGACGTCCCGAAGACACGATGAGGTGCTTTGGATCCAGGCTTATTATTATTATTATTATAATTGTATAAACACAGGCAGTCAGCGTACGTAATGCCCGAGAGATTCAGGACCTTTACAAAGATATCTTATTGATTTACCAAAGTGCTTTGAAGATGAGTGGGTGGGTTTAGCTGCCAAATGAAAACTGACTTCACCACAAGCATCTGCAGGTCATTTTGCACTTGGCCCCGAATCCCTGTCCTGCAGGCCTCTGTGAGCAAGTAATAGTGTGAGTGTGTGTGGCTGAAGATTTATCCTCATGGGTCAAGCGTATTGGCCCACAAATGGTCAGTAATCCTGGTGTTTGATACACCGGCTTTTACGTAAGGAGTATGTCCTCCCAAGTGCAGGGTTTAGTGTAAGGTGTAGTGACTTTCATAATTTGTGGGTGGACGCAGCAGGAGTCCCTCCCTCCCTCCCTCCCTTCCTTTCTTCAAGGCCAGTCTCAAGACCTTACCCCCCCTTTTGACCGCACTTTCCATCATCTTTCCCTTCTCCACCCCCAGCTCGGGTGCCAAAAGCGCATCTGTTCAGAGCCTTGGGTCGTGCTGCCGACATGAAAGGAGCTGCCGTGTAAATGTAAATTTATCCAGTTTTAACCTTGGGCGCATTCATTGTTTGCTTTTTACCGGTTCAAGACCAGTACTATATAACAAAGTGGCTTTATCAGGTTTTCCTTGAATTAACGCAGTCTCGCTAATCGCTTGCTTTGCTTTTTGAAATGAAAGTGTTCTGAGCTTGTGCCAAAAGGCCTGGCTTGGAAGCGCGGAGTCTTGACGTTTAGAGTTTTGCTGGACTGGGATGAACCGGGACCTGGTGGGGGGGGGGTGGGGGGAGGGTGGGAGAGAGAAAGAAGGCCTGGGTTTGTCCCTGCTCTCTGTCTCTCTTCCTCCCCTCCCCCCCCCGCCTTAGTCAATAGCGCCCAACCTCACCGAAGCTGCCGCCTCGGGTTTGTAGGTAAGGGCCCCGTAAAGTTACTCTCGGGAAAAGCGGGCGGGTTTCAAGATGACTCCTGTTTACAAAGCCTGTTCAGTCGCTGAAATAAAAATAATCCTTGCATTAGAGACAGCGGCTTATCACGTTGTTGAGACGTCTCAAAGCTTCCTGATCCTAGCAACCCTACTCCCGGTGACTCCTGGCCAGTTTTATCGGCCGCTGGTTGGTGTGTGTTGCTCGCTTCGCTGGCTGGCTGGCGCTGACCATACAGAGGTTAATTGAGTTGGATTATTGTGTGTGTGAGGGTTTGGCCATTCACCGGGAATCGGCCGGTCGGGCAAGACAGGAACGATATTAATGTTAGTCAATCCTCTTTCCTGCACCTGAATCTATCATCGCATGCTAACGTCACTATGCATAGTGTGTAATGGCCAAAGGTGATATCACCCAGGTCATGAGCGAGCGAGTGAGTGAGTGACGCTTTGGTTAGCAAAGCTCTGCCCTTCTGAGAGGCACTTGTTCAGCGAGCGATGTTTATTGTGTTTAAAAGCTGAAGGAAAATTGGGTTTGGCAGCCAGCGGAGGGTCCAGTGAGGGGCTGAATGGGTCCATTCATTCCACCTGCTGGTGCCTTGCTAACCGTGGCCCACCTACTCGTCGTTTCCCACCCAAGAGAAGCATTGAATAGTAACAATAATAATTTTAATAATAATCCTTACATTTAATACATCGCCTCATCACGTCGTCAAGACGTCTCCCGAGTGCTTTGCAGGATGTAATAATAATAATACTCCTTGCATTTTGAAATAGCGCCTTTCACGTCTTCTAGACGTCTCAAAGCGCTTCACAGAATATACTACAAAGTGAATTGACTGTATATGTTTGTGGGCAAAATGCGGCAGCCAATTGCGCACAGCAGAGTCCCCCACAAACAATCATGGGTTGAAATGACCAATTTATTATAGTTTTTTTTGGAGGGATTGTTATTAGGCATGTGTGTGTGTGTGTGTGTGTGGAGTAAGGAAACTTGCCCAAGGTTTCGCCCTGACCTGCCTGGATTCGAAACAGAGATCTCACATTTGTAAGGCCAGTGCTCTAACCACTGAGCTACAGGACTCTACTGTAGACATATAGTGTAAAGTGGAGTGACTGTGTATTTTGTGGGGGAAATGGGGTAAAAAGCCTGCTTTGTTTCAGAACAATCTGTTGTGGGAGAGCGGGGATGGAAGCCTGCCCTAACCCGTGTCCTGATTTGTCCCCCACAATCACAATCCACTTGACTGGTTCTGCGTTTACTAGTGACACAGATACCCACCCACCCATTGCTCATTTACATGAGGTTTTGATGATTCATATTCAAACGCAGTGTTTGAATGTGCCATTCATAAAGATTTGTTGCTCAGTGCTTTCTCCCCGTCACATTTTAGATTGGGTTTTTTTTTGCGCCACCTCACTATTCGGGATTTCTTGATATTTCATTTGGCAGAGGATCTGGGTTGACAACACTGGAATCGTTTCCAGATTAGAGTCTTTTCGCCCACAAAATATACAGTCAATCTACATAAGAGGTGATTCCTGTGAAGCGCTTTGAGACGTCTCGAGGACATGATACGATGCTATATTCGAATGTGAAGGATTATTATTGTTATTTTACAAGTTGACAGCTCAGAAATTCACACAAACAGCCATGAAATTAATAACTTATTTTATCTGGAGGTTTGTCAGCCAGGGCCAGAGAGAGAGAGAATTAGATAAACTCCCTTCTCTTTTTGAATCGTGCCCTTTGTCTTCTTTGGTCTAAGTGGAATCCCGCATTCCTTGTGTTGAGTTTAACGCTCCATTAAACCAGTCCAGAAATGAATGTTTTTATTTCTTAGCTAGCTCTTAAACGGAAGTGGAAGGAAGATTACTTTTATTCTGTAATCTACGCCCCTTTTATTTCAGGGGGAAACAGGCTATAAAAAAAATCTCCTAATCCCATGGAGATCCTTGAAAGCTTCCATCTGTAGTGGTCCGGTTTTCTTGCAGAAACGTTGTGAGTTTGCTCAGTTTATAGACGGAGGGAGAGAGAGAGAGAGGGAGAGAGAGAAGGGACTGAATGTTTCTGGTGTGGGGGGGAAAAAAAACCTCATCAGTTCTATTTCCAAATGTGTAGCTGCTGATTCAGGAAGCTTGATATATTGCAGAGCACATGCCCGGTTACACAGGTGTAATCAGTCCAGCCCTATTGTGGTGTTATGGGAGAGGATACTGCTGGAGTAGGTGGTTGGAAGATGGATTTGAAATTTTTAGATGATTTTGCAGAAGAGTTCAGTGTTTGTGTGAGCACTTCCAATGTCACAGGGAAAGCTTTGAGATATCTCAACAGCCTGATAAGGCACTCTATATCAAACGCGAGGATTATTTATTTATCTTGTTCCCTTTCAAAAGAGCCGACATGGATTTCTCCCCCAATCATCGCTGAAACACCCAAAGTGTTTGTGCAAAGAATAACAACCGGTATTTACACAGCGCCCCCCCCCCCCCTCCCCCTCTTGAAGGGAGGTCTTCAGGCTCGCCCTGAAGAGTAGAAGGAAGAGGCAAGGCAGAGGGGATAGAGGGAGAGAGTGTTTGGGAGTTTCGGGACAATAGTGGCTTAGAGCGCGGTAACCCAACAGTGGGCTGGAGGGCGCGAGGGACAAATAGGAGGTTGGAGGGTGTCGGGTGGTGTCAGCGGCTGGTTAGTTGGTGTAGGCAGATCTGAGAGGTGCCAGCTCGGAACACTGTCGCCAGAGGATGGTGGCTAGACAGGTGAGAGTTGGTGCAAAATGAGCAATTTCCACGCGCAGCTGCTGTGAGTATCTTGCTGTCGGCCATTGCCGGCTGATGCAGGACAGAACTCTACATTCTCAGCAGCCCAGGCCAGATGCTTTGGCAGCAAAATAAAAGGAACTCAATCTGGAATCAATCAGTGGGGATGTTTTGCCAAATGCCTGCAGTTAGACTGGGCCCTATTAACAATCTACTTTGCGAAAAGGTAGAAAGAATCCTTCAGGCATTGGTAATAATAGCCGATTTCTTCTTGACGTACAGCCAGTGTTCAGGAACTCTTTTTATGTATATATAAAATATATAAACAATTTATTTCTATGCTGGCAACTGTTAAATAGGACGCTGTGAAAATTGTGAAACTGATTTAAAATCAAAAATGTCATCTTCCGGTGTGGTTTTACCGTTACAGCTCAGCTATAGTAATGATCAGCCTTGCATTTAATATTGCATCTTATCGCATTCGTCACCATCAAGACAACTCAAAGGGCTTCTTCACAGGCTATTATGTGAAGTGGATTGACTGTGGTTTGTGGGCGGAACGTGCAGCTCCGACGGATTGAAACGCCGTCTTATTCGAATGAAACAAAGTGCGTTGTGGCTGTTTTGTGGAGCTCCCGACTCGATCCCTCCCAGAACAGGGAGAATGAGTGCCTCCCACGTCAGAATCCACCCAGTGTGTCATCTGTGGCCTCCAAACAGCTGGCTGCCCTCCTGCCCTCCTGCCCTCCCGCCCGCCCACACTGGAACCTAAAATGTCAATAGTGGTCATACTTGACTCCAGAGAAAGGCCAGGTGTCACTCTGGGGTTACGTGCTTGGACAGAGCAGCTGTGTGAGCTGAGGGTGTCTGCACAGAGAGAGCTCAGTCTTCCTGAAGAGAGCATCTTTACTGGAGCTCAGGGGTTAGAACACTCGCCATACAAGTGTGAGACCTGGGTTCGAATCCCACACACACGCACACGCACGCACACACACAACACACGCACGCGCCTAATAATAATCCCTCCCACAACAAAAAACACAATAATAAAATAGGTCATTTCGATCCACGACTGTGTGTGGGACACTGACAATCGGCTGCCACGTTTCGCCCACAAATATACAGTCAATTCACTTGAGAGTGTATTCTGTGAAGCGCTTTGAGACACAATCTTGAAGACGTGAAAAGCCGCTATATCAAGTGCAAGGATTATTATTAGTATTATTATTAATTATTATTATCTCGAGGTTCTCAGTAGCTCCTCACAGACTTTCTGGAATCACTTCAGATTTCAAGAGAGCAGAAGGTGATCCGAGTTGTTGTTGTTGTTGTTGTCTGGGCGCCTTTTTGTAACGGCCTTTAATTCTGTTTCCCACAGGTGCCCCTGGTTAACAAAGGAAATCTCTCCTGCCATTCCACTTTACAATGGCCTCATGTTCCTGTTCGTGGTGGCGAACTTCAGCATGGCGACGTTCATGGACCCTGGAATATTCCCACGAGGTCAGTGTGTTTCTCTCAGCGTCCCGGAGTGTGGTAATACATACCCAACCGTCCTGTGTAAGGGTATCAGTTTTGCTGAATGTTGTGAATATGCAAGAGAGAGCGTGCGTTTTTTTATTTAGCGGAGCAAAATTCCTGGGTAATAATCCCTTCTTAAACTGTGTGCAATTAATTGGCGTTTCCACCCCCCCCCCCCCCCCCGCAAAATACACAGTCTCTATATACTTTACCGTATATTCTGTGAAGCACTTTGAGACGTCGAGAAGACGTGAAAAGCACTGTAATCAAATACAAGAATTATTATTATTAATAATATTATTGTTGTTATTATAAATCTAGACTGCTGGCGAGGAGCCTTGATAGTTGGCCCGTGATCCTCTCTCGTTAGTTACTGGAACCCCCTCAGATGGGGGGAGCAGCCCTTCCCCGCAATCTAACCGTAACTTGGCTTCTCTCCATCCTCTTTGCTGCCAACTGTACTGATCAGTTGAAAGCTAATCTCTCGCTGTCTGCCTGCGAGGGCAGCGTTCGGTTCCAGCGCTCCAAAAATGTAATCAAACCGAGCGAAGAGATGATTAAAAACCGCAGTGTGTTTCACACGCCATAAAACGACAGAAGGCCGGGCTGCCACGCTCGTCTCTTGGATGAAGTGTGGCGCTTCGCGATGGTGTGGGAACCCTCCCAATTATTCATTCCCTCGTCCGTGACAATACAAAACAAATTGGATTCATTTGCGATCAGTGAATGGGTAGAGAAAGCCACTCGGGGGAGGGTGTGAGCGTGCCTTTCAGCCTCGGTAGGTTTCCACTGAACCTGTCCATTAATTAGCTTCCGAGGAAATCTCACTGACAGACGTTCCCATTACATGACCATTGGCTGCCGCTCAGTAATGAGGTCTAAATATAACTCGCCAAAGGTGCCTCTGTGGGTATTTTTAGTCATCTTTCTATAACAACAGGAGTTTGAGTAATGTTACATTATTGATTTAAAATTATCATGTATTATAGTAGCTACTGGTTTAAACATATGTGTGTGTGTGTGTGTGTGATTGAAAACTGAGGGACATGTAATAATAATAATAACAGTAATAATCTTTGCATTTGATATAGCTCCTTGTCACAATTGTTGAGACGTCTCCAAGCGCTTCACACCCTACTGTCTAGGGTTATTCACTGCGTGTTTCGTGGGCAAAACTTCCTGGTAATGTGTTGGGTGGTGGGCGGGGGAAGCGATGATATTGGTTTAATCTTCCATATTACTCTCAATGTAGCGTGTGTGTGCGTGTGAGTATGTGTCCAGTTGAAGTCTCCAGTTGATGTTGTATAAAATTCTGCTTTAATAATAATAATAATCCTTGCATTTTTTTAGCGGCTTTCTCACATCTTATCCACGTCTCAATGCGCTTCACGGAATATACTGTGAAGTAATTACAGTAATTATTAAGATGATGATAATGTTTGTGCGTCGGGGGGGAAATCGAGTAAATTTAGAGAATCATCTCTGGATCTCCTTCCAGCCGACGAGGACGAGGACAAGGACGACGACTTCCGAGCTCCGCTCTACAAGAACGTGGAGATCAAAGGCATCCAAGTACGGATGAAGTGGTGCGCAACCTGTCACTTCTACAGGCCTCCGCGATGCTCCCACTGCAGCGTGTGCGACAACTGTGTGGAGGTGAGGGAGGGGAGGGGCGGGGAGGGTGGGTGGGTGGGAGGGCTGTATCTTACACACAGTGAACGGTTTACTCCTGGCTCACTCACTGAACTAGTGTTTGCACAGATATGATCTGAATTTACCTCCTTCAACCGCAGGCCCGAAACTCTGGTTCTACTTTACTGTTTGTTCAGCCCCAGAGATAACAGCTTGCCTTGCTCCATGTTTGAGTCAGGGAGATAGATGTGGGTTGACGTGTGTGTGTGTGTCTGCTCGTGGGCTAGACAATAGGTACAACAAACAACAACAGCAAAATGACGTCCCAAGATAAACCGCTGACTGACCCACAAAACGATCACAGTTCCATTGAACCATGTGGATGTTGAGGCTGAGCTTGGGGTTGTCAGCTCCCCCTCTCTTCCCCCCCCCCCCTACCCCCCCACCGTCCTCACGCCATCCCCAATCTGTGTGTAGACACTATTGTTGTTATTATTGTTATTATTAGAGAGCTGCCCTGTACAGGCTGGAGTGGAGTCTGTTGGAGTTGAGCCTGAATTGTGGGTGAGATACATGCGTCTGTGCGTTTTTTTTGGATGTCTTACTGAAGAGAAGCCGGTGGTGTAACTGTGGAGACATGTGTGGCGCCCCCTGTTGGTGGACAGACACACTGCCGCGATGTGGCAATTCCCACCCAACACAGTGGATTCTGGGGGATGATGGGCAGTTGGAGAGAGAAAGAACCATTGGCGTTGGCAGCTCCCGTTCGCGCTGACGTGTGATGCTTGATTGTTTAAGCGAAGAGACAAATAAGCCTTCACTCTCCCCCCGACCCCCCCCCCCCCCCCACTCCCCAGACACCCTCCACCTCACACCTCACCTCTCTTCAAAGACTGCCTGCCTTGAGAGCTTCCTTCCTCTTTTGACCACTCCTTCTTTGGTCATCTTCCCCACCCCCCCAAGCCTCCCCAAACCCACCCCCCGAATCGTACCCCCAGCTCAGACCCAAACCCTCGAGCGTCCGGCGCCTCGGGACGTCCTCCCGACGAGGAGGGTTTGCCGCGTCAGTGCGATCTGTTATTGTTTCCGCCAGGCCTTGTGTGTATCTTACTTTGCGTCTCTTGTGTTTTAACACTCAGGACTTTGATCACCACTGCCCGTGGGTGAACAACTGTATCGGGCGCAGAAACTACCGCTACTTCTTCCTATTCCTCCTCTCCCTGAGCACACACATGGTCGGGGTATTTACCTTCGGGCTGATTTACGTGTTGAAACATGTTGACCAGCTGGCTGATCCTCACACAGCTATCACGTATCCTTCACTCTGGGGGTGTGGGGCAGGGGGGTCAATGTGGAGATGATTTATCATATAATATTTGACAACCACCTCGGTCACCAAACGCCCCCCCACCACCCCACACCCTCCCTGCAAACACCCCCCACCCCACCCCACCTTCCCTGCAAACACCCCCATCCCACCCTCCGTGCAAACTGTCCCTGTATTCCGTGGACGCAGCGCGGTAGCCAATCCAACGGCGCTCAGCAGCATCCCACAAACGGCTGTTGGTTCCTTGACGTTGAGTTGACAGTATGGGGGTGATGTGCGTTGCTGGCCTTTTCTTCATCCCTGTGGTGGGGCTGACAGGATTCCACATTGTTCTGGTGTCTCGGGGACGCACAACAAACGAGCAGGTACACGCGCTGAGCCCTCGGTATCAATAAAACTCTTTTAATCCATAATAATAATACTAATAACAACACTAATAATAATCCTTGTATTTGATATCACGCCATATGTTGTCAAAATGTCCAAAAGCACCTCACAGCGTAATAATAATAATAATAATCCTTGCATTTGATACAGCGATATTTCACATCTTTATCGACGTCTCAAAGAGCTTCACAGAATGTACTGTATAGTGAACTGACTGTATATTAGTGTAAAGTGTGGCGAGTGTGTTCTGTAAGCCCGCTTGGCTGCGCTGGCGAATTCCCCCGCCCCCTTGTTAATACGGTGTGTTTGATGCTCCGCACAGGTCACGGGCAAATTCCGAGGTGGAGTGAACCCGTTCACTCGGGGGTGCTGCGGCAATGTGGAGTATGTGCTGTGTAGCCCTCTGGCACCGAGGTAAGGGAGAGCCACTGATGCAGTGTTCAAGTTGAGTTCATTTTTTGTCCCAAGCCTGTAATGTAGAGTGTTTATGGTAAACTTCACACAGCCCCGAGCCAACAATAGCACTCAGCGGTTTGATTATTAATCATTATATAATAATAATAATACAATAATAATCCTTGCATTTGATATATAGAGCGGCTTTTCATATCTTTTAGACGTCTCAAAGCGCTTCACAGAATATACTGTAAAGTGAATTGACTATATATATATATATATATATATTTGTGGGTGAAACGCGGCAGCCAATTGTGCACAGCAGCGTTTTCTCCCCCCCCCACAAACAGCCGTGGATTCAAGTGACCCGATTTTATTATCGTTTTTTTCCTTGAGTGATTATCATCAGGTATGTAGAGTAAGGAAACCTGCCCAGGGTTTTGCCCTGACCTGCCGGGAATCGAACCCAGGTCTTTCGCTTGTGCGTTGAGCGCTCTCACCACTGAGCTACTGGACTCCACACGCACAATGTGCACAGATTGTAATTAAAAATAACAATAGTTTAGTTATGCCCCCGAAACTCTGGGGCGCACTCCCTCGCTCCCTCCTCCGTCTGAAGATCTTCCTGTTGGATTTGCGATAGATTTCCGCTAGAAAATAATATCTTGGGATACAATATATAGTATGGGGAATGGACGTGCCTGTCAATGCGATGATGGAGAGGTTATTAGATGGATCTCCTTTGGTCTTCCTTTTGTCTAGCCGTTCTGACAAACATATAAAACCATCCGCTGTGTCAACCTTGTGTGATGTGATCGCCATTGTTTCCCTCAGGTATACAGTCGACCTGAGAAAGAAAAAGCTCGTCCCTGTTAAATCTCCCTTTGTGAGGCCCGCGTTGTCCGAAAGGCAGATTACAGTCAAGATAAATGACAATGGAATTCAGGGGAATCTGAACAGGACCAAGGTAAGCGCACACCGTTTAAAATCATCTCTCATTTATATGTTTAAATATATCTTCACATGCCCCTTCTCTCCGGTTAATTGGGTCCATTAGAAAGATTTAACCTTTCATCCCAGGACCTCTCTGCAGCCAATTAAACTATGCCCTCTCTCTCTCTCTCTCTCTCTCTCTCTCTCACACCAGGGAGTGAGTGTGAGAGTTTCCCCGCAGATTAGACTATTTCTCCCTAAAGATATCTGCGTCTGAAGATTATGATGATAATGATAATAATCCTTGCGTTTGATACAGCGCCTTATCACGTTGAGACGTGAGTCGTTGAGACATCTCAAAGCGCTTCACAGAATACATTGTAAAGTGAATTGACTGTATATTTGTGGGCGAAACGTCAAAGCCAAGGAGTGTTCGACTCCTCGACTTCCGCGCTCTTCCAAACCTGACTTTTAACGCCCTGTGTTTTACTGGTGGTAAAATCCCCTCTTGGTTTCCAGTCAAAAGGCAGTTTGGAGGCTCTGGACGTACAGTCGGCAGATGTTGAACCCCCTCTACCTCCCAAAGTCGATCCCAGCAAATACGCTGACCTGAAAACTCAGCTGGGAGTATCGCTCAACGAAGGTAACTCCCTCACAGGGTCTGGTGCGGTGGGGGGTGGGGGGTGGGGTGGGGTGGGGGGGGGGGGGTTGGAGGACAAGTGGCCAAATGATGACCCTGGATTGTAACTGTTCTGCAGCGTTGGCTGGCCTAGCCAGCCCCTTGAGTTTTTGGATGAGGGTGAAACCTGATCGATTACCGTTCCTTGCTTTATGACGCTTGCAAAATCGGGCGCAGGGAACCGAGGTTGAGCAACACAGGATCGTGGGCTTACACGATGATCAGTGACGCTGTGTTTTTAATCAAGGGTTTTTAACATTCTCCCTGAGGCAGAGGACGCTCGGTAACGATGATATGTATCATGAGCTGCCACACTCCTGTACACCCGAGATATAAACGCTTCACACACGTCTCACTCTCCCTGGACTTTCAGTGTGTTTTAGTGTCTCTGTTCCTCCTCCTTTAAGCCACTCCACCCTGCCTCACATCTCTCTGCCTCACCCACCCCACTCACCCACCCCACTCGGCAGCTCTATCTCTCCCTCTTTATCGATCTGTAAATCCCACTTTAAGATGGCTATTGGTCACCTGCCCTTCTCCCTTGCTCAGCTCCCCACCTCCCCCCCCACCCCTTGCACAGATCTCTGAGACTCTATCCTGTGCGAAGGGCGCTGTGTAAGTGTAAGCTGTTATTTGTTTGATCCCACCCCCCCACCTCCCGCCCGCTCTTGTCTATTCCTATCCCTGTCGTAACAGAACTCCAGCTTCACTTTCAGTTCTCACACGTGTCCGTCAACCATTGTACATGACTTATCTACAATACAACAGCACCAAATGACATTTGTATAGAGCCTTTCGCATTCCCAACAAGGAGGATGTCCCAGGGGCTGTCACTGCTAAATGCTGGTTTCCTTTGCCTTGTAATAATTATGGTGTTTAGATTCCCTAGTGCAGATTCCTCCTGTTTTCCAGTAGCGTCATTAGATTGTGTGAACGTTTGTGTCTGTGTGCGCGCGCGCGTGCGTGCGTACATGCGTGTGTATGTGTGTGTGCTTGTTCGTCCGTGCGTGTATGTACCCTGCGTGTTGTGTGTGTGTATATTATGGGCATGTATGTGCTTGTGTGTGTGTGTATATATGGGCATGTATGTGTGTGTATGCACGTGTGTGTGTGTGTATATGCATGTGTGTGTGTACTGCTACCTGTACTACATTGTCCTTGTCTATTGCAGATAGTGGTGTCTTATCCAAGCCCATCAACCCATCCACTCCTGCCATGTTTAAGTACCGACCAGCATTCAGCAGCTCAGGGGCAAACCCTAAGGTCCTGTATCATGCCGCTAGCGAGAAGGTGAGGAAACCACAGCCACCACAGCGCCATCCTCTACACTGTCGTCCTTTGGCCGTTTGTTATATTGCACACACGTTGTTTGACTAGCACGTGGGAGCTGTTTTTCCACAAATTGTGTCTACGTTATAAACTTGTTTACACCGCCCACCCACCCCCTCCCCCCCCAAACCGGTATCTCCCAATACAATTACCATTCCATTCCAGCAACCGGATCTCATACCAGAGCCATCCGGGACACTCGTGAGTGAGTGAGCGTATGCTCATTTTGCGCTTGCGCACTTATTAAACTTAACGAACGCTGGAATTATTATTTTACTAATCATTTTACTGAGTATGCTGGAGTGCTTTATCAGTAAGTATCCATTTACTAATCTGTTATTATTTTAGTCTATTATTAATATGGCATGTTTCAAAATCAGTTTTTTTTTGTGTAGGGTTTTCGGCAACTTGCCGCTGGAATATCCGGCACATTCGATTAACCGGCACCAGGCAGGATAAACAAGCCTTTACTGTGTGTAGTGTTAGGACACATGGCCTTGTGTTGTCAGTGAATAGCCAGGATTGGTGAGAAAAACCAACCGGGAGAAAGATGGGTCTTGTATGGGCTGGCAATTCTTATGTACAGATGGGAGGGAGAGAGGGAGGGAATGAGAGAGAGATCGCTTAGTGACAGACTCCAACCAACCAACTATCCAACCAACCATCCTCTGGATCCCTCCACCTCAGCCATCCATCAATCACTGCTTGTCTTTATAACAATGATAATAATAATAACCCTGGCATTTGATACAGCAGCTTTTTCACGTCTTCTAGAGACACAGTCTCAAAGTATACTGTAAACAACAACAACAACAAATTACACTTATAGAGCGCCTTTCACGTCGGGAGGACGTCCCAAGGCGCTGCACAGGAGGTGTGTAAAGTGAACTGAATGAATGTTTGTGGGCGAAACGCGACTATGCTCTGCTTGGTGTTGATGAACATTGGAGATGTAAGTTCTCAGAGCCAAGGAGAGTGAGCTGTCTCTCTCTCTCTCTCTCCCTCTCTCTCCCTCCCCACCCCCATTCCTCTCCACAAGCCTTGCAGTGGCCAGTTCATCGATATTAACACACAGACTGAGAGAGAGAGAGAGAGATGGGCACGCTCATCCCTGGTGGATGGTGACTTCTGCTGCCCTCCCAACTCTCTCCCTCCCCTCCTCTCCCCCTTACCCAGCCCCTCTCCCCTTGCTCGGGTCCCGACCTGACCGTTCAGCGCCTCGGGACGTCCTCTGTAAATGTTATTTTATTGTTGTTGTTGGTCTCCCAGCAGTCACCGCCTGCCTGTGGCAACCCGTAGCCTTGTATAATCACCTCAGCCACGTCACAGTTCCCTTCGGTTTGAAGTACGGTTGCAAATTAGATTGACGTTAAGCTGAAAGAATTTTTAAAAATAATAAAACCAGGCTTGCCAATTGGGCATGTTACCAACAACACCATGAAACACGTAACTAAACACGTCAAAATTGTCGGTGGAAAAACTGGGACTTTTTATACAGAGTTTCTATTCTCAGTGACTGCCCGATCTCTCTCTCTCACTCCCTCCCTCTCTCCCTCCCGTCTGTACAGATTTCCCTGCAGGAAGGGGGACGTAACAGAGAGGTGTACGTGGAGCAGGAGTGTGGCCGAGGGCACGACTACAGATCCGAACCTAACCTGGACTTCCCCGATTACCGATCCCCTTCGCTTCACAAGAGCTACCAGTCGTCGCCTCTGCAGCTCGACTCCCTGTCGGTCAGCTCGCGCTCCCTCAGCCTGAAGTCCGCCCCCGGGAGGAGAGGGAACGACAGCAGGGTTCCTCCCTCGCTGCTGCCTCCGTCGCTTCACCTGAGATCGGAGACCACCACCACCTCCACCTCCACCTCCACCTCCACCTCCACCTCCTCCAACCCCTACAGGAACGCCTTCGTCCAGAACTCTCTGTCCAACAGGAACGGGAGCCTGTCCTACGATAGCCTGCTGAACCCCGCCGGCAGCCAGCGAGGGGGAGGAGGGGGAGGAGGGGGAGGAGGGGACGGAATGACTCACTCGGGCCTGGCGCCGCTGGGTTACCACTCCCCTTACCTCTCGGCCAAGATGTGTCAGATCCGGGGAGCTGACCTGCTGCCGAGGCCGGGCGCGGTGCGAGGCTACAGCCCGGTGCTGGGGGTGGGGGTGGGGATGTCGTCGTCCCCTCCGCCTCCGCCGCCCTCGCACCCCCGGGAGCCCTCGCCCGTACGTTACGACAACCTGTCCCAGCAGATCATGGCGTCCATCCAGGAGAGGAAGCTGCTGGAGGAACGAGGGAAACTGCTGCGTATGTCTCCTCCGCCCGACCTGGCTTTCGGGGACTGCGGAGGAGGAGGAGGAGGAGGAGGAGGAGGAGGAGGAGGCTACACCTACCCTGGGGACTCGGCCCGGTTCGCGGTGACGGCGGGCGGGGGGGGCGGGGGCAGGTACGGCTCCAGAGACAGCCTGGCGGTGAGGAGCCCCCTGCTCCGCTCCTCGCTCTCCTCCTCGCTGGCCAGAGCCACCAGGACTTCCAGCGGCGGCTCCCTGCACCACACCGACCTGGCCAACAACAACAGCCTGCACCCAGCCCACAGGTCCCCCTCCCACCAGCTCCCACCCTCCTCCAACCTGCTCAGGTCACCCTCCTACACCGGCCACAAGCCACTGTCCTTCGTCACGGCCATGGAGATGTCAGACGGATCTCCTCCTCCTCTGATAGCGCCTCGGTATGTATCTCTCTCTCACTCACTCACTCACTCACTCACTCACTCACTCACTCACTCACTCACTCACTCACTCACTCACTCACTCACTCACTCACTCACTCACTCACTCACTCACTCACTCACTCACTCACTCACTCACTCACTCACTCACTCACTCACTCACTCACTCACTCACTCACTCACTCACTAAGACATGTGAAAAGCCGCTATATCAAATGCTAGGATTATTATTATCATATTATTATTAATGTGAGTTTGAAGCGAGGCCTGGGTTGTCATCACAGGTTAGCGGAGGTGGCTCTCTCTCCCTCTCTATCTCTCCCTCTCTATCTCTCTCTCTCTCTCTCTCTCTCTCTCTCTCTGCGCTGTTTTACACTCAGTCCGTGTCGAGCCCGTACCAACACCCCCGCCGCTCCCTTCTTTCTGTTTCCCCAGAGACGAAGTGCAGATGAAGTCGGCTCACAGCAAGATTAACGGCAGCCCAAAGCCTTCTCTAGGGCAGACAGCCGGCTGGGCTCCCCCGCCAGCCTCCAGGCCTCCACCAGCCCTACCCGCAACTCCAACGTCAAGAAAGTCTCGGGGATCGGTGGGACCACCTACGAGATCTCGGTGTGAACAAGCCATTGTCAGGGCTGTGGAGCTGTGTGCAGCACTGTAACCTCAATCTCAGCACCTCCCTCCCTCTCTCTCCCTCCCTCTCTCTCTCTCTCTGACTCACTCACTCTCTCCGTTTCTCTCACACACACGCTCTGTGAGTCTCACACCTCTCCCTCACTCACGCACACTCTGTCTTTCACACACTGCGTGCGTCTCACGTGCTCTCACACACTCTCACAAAGTGTGTGTCTCTCTCGCACTCACAGGCTCCTTCTCA
The DNA here is from genome assembly GCA_035084275.1 of Hydrolagus colliei. NCBI lineage: Eukaryota > Metazoa > Chordata > Chondrichthyes > Chimaeriformes > Chimaeridae > Hydrolagus > Hydrolagus colliei. The sequence continues at coordinate 977,252 of CM068761.1, read as the reverse complement.
CTCACACACTGTCTCTCACACACTGTGTATGTGTGTGTGTCTCATTCTCACACACATTCTCGTGCGCTCACACACTCCTCTATCTATGTGTGTGTGTGTGTCTCTCTCCCCTGTATTTTTGCCCAATCAGCTGCAGACTTATTAGTCCAGACATTCACAGTGCAACAAAATCAGAAAATCGTGGTTTCAAATATTCCCGTCAGGGCTGGCCCACTGCAATCGTTTGTCTAGTTTAATCTTATTATTATTGTTTTATTTTATTTTTTAGTATTATTGTTATTATTATTATTTCTTTTCCAGTTTTTGGTTCTTCCTCCCTCGCTCCCTCCCTCCCTCGCTCCCTCCCTCGCGCCACAAAAAAATTACCGTTTCAACCTGGGAGAAAAAAAAGCAATTTGTTTCGTGATTATTATTAATATTATTATGATTATTATCATTATTACTAAGGAGATGGAGGATTGGGGGTGTGTTGTCCCTATCACACCCGCTGGTAGCTGCCTTGTGTCAGTGTTGGTGCTGTGAGGGTTTTAATGATACCCTGGCATGTTTATAAGGTTTTCTCTGGCTGGGCGATGAGGAGTTGTTGGGAATGGTCGGGCGCTGACACAGAAATCCATCTTATTCCCTTCCTTTTACTGTGAGACGTGAAGCAAAAAAAAACTCCTAATATCAACAAGACAGATATTTCAAAACTCACTCGCTCGCTTGTGCACTCTCTCTCTCTCTCTCGCTTGCTCACCCACTCTCTCTCTCTCTCTCTCTCTCTCTCTCTGCGTGCCCCTCTCTCTCACCCCTCGCTGGTTCGCTCGCTCGCTGGCAAAGGGCACATTATGCCATTAGACAACCTGTCATATCTTTGTCCGTGAGTATACGTGCGCGCACCCAACCAGTGTGTCCATTAGGTTCTCGCACCAGATGATTTTGCGAAAGAGGATCGCATCATTTCAAAGGGCTAACCAAGGGCCCCGCAAGTATTTTAAGGGAGAATCCATCTAAATCCTGGACAGCAAAAAGAGAAAAAGAGACATTAAAGATATTCGCTTCTGCCGTCGCAAGCTGGAATCAGCCGTTACATTAGTCAGCCAAGGGTCCGGGAGAGCGGAGAGGGAAGGAAATCCTCGCTGAGGCGATGAGGCCGAACAGAGTACACTTAAGTCCTCGTTTAATTAACTTTGCTGTTGCGTTGGCGAAAAGCGCAGACTTTTAACGCGAAACGACGTCAAGCGAACCCCGATGTCTATGTACGTACGGCTACACTACCCACAGCAGTGCGTTTCCACCCCCGCTGCCAAACCACGTCACAGGGAATGTCGCAACATTAGATGAATATGTGTTTCCCCCCCACCCCCACCCCCTCCGATGTATCAGCGACGTAAATCATGAAACGACGTTGGAACGAATCACCTTTAAGCGAGATCTGCCTGTACTCCGAACCTTGGTGACCAGAATGAACGTGTGCAGAGCTAAAGCCGTCTCTGGGCCGGCGGGAGGGAGGGACGGAGGGACAGAGGGAGGGATGGACGTTGTCTGGTCTTACCTTACGTTATTGCCAAAGACTGGTGACCAGGGCTGATCTCTTCCCTGGCATTCTCCACATGATCCTGCCAGTCACACACACACACAGAGCGGGCAGTCATAGCCACGCGTGCGCACACACACACAGCACAGACCCCCCCCCACCCCCCTGCTCCTCTCTCCTGATGGCTTGTTACGAGTGAGTGAGTGAGTGAGTGAGTGAGTGGCCAATACCCCAGGGCAGGTGTTGCAGAACTCCAGGGTTTATCGCGCAGGTATGTCTACCCAGTGTTTTAACACTTATTGCGTTACCACATACGATGACCAGCAAAAACATGCATATGTGTGTGTGTACGTGTGTGTGTGTGTTTAAGCCAACCTTTTAAGCACATGAGGAAGGGCTTTGACGTGAGGTGAGATTGGGGCGGGTGTTCTCCTGGCTTGTTGACGGCAGGGGAAATCGCAAGCCTGGGCGGGAACAATTGGCAAAGCTTTTATTTTAACCCATATTATTATTATTTGGGGGGGGGGGGGGGGTTTGGAAAAGAGAATTTAATTAACTACCAGCGAGTGCGATACAGAGCAGAGTGTCAGCCCCCGCCAGCCTGGCTACAGGTGTTCGGATTGCCACCGTCGTTTTGTTTGTGTTTTATTTTATGTTTAGTAAAGCCCGGCTTTCAGTCTGACGTTTGTGGCGAGTTTGTAGTTTTACGCGGAGAGCATAACGTGGGAATGCCTCCCGTCTCTGCGTAGACATCGACTGTTTCCGGTCAGCGAACGACGCTGTAATAATAATGTTTCACCACCTCTCATTTGTTCCACCCACCCACCCAACCCAGCCCAGTGCCAGGATGTGGTCGGAATTCAATCAGCGAACTGCTTTTCCTCCAGTATCATTGATAAGAATAAGAATAATAATCCTGCCATTTTGATTGAGCGCCTTTTCACGTCTTCTAGACCGTGTCTCAAAGCGCTTCGCGGAATGTACTGTCCTGTAGCTTAGTGGTTAGTAACAAAAATCGCAGACTGAAATCCTACAAAATTCCTAAACAAACCCTCGCGTGTTTTGATCCACTTTCGCTTTATGTTCCTTTCCTCCATCTCACACACACGCGCACGCACACACGCATTGTCCCAAACTTTTATTTCACGTTTAATTTATTTTTAAAATTTTCTAAAAGAAAATAGTTTTGTTTATTGACCAATATTTCCTGTCTGTACAATCCACCAATACCAACGATCACACATTCCTGTAGGATTGCGAGTCTTTTACACCAGCTAATGCTAACGCGTGCGGTTTCCCAACAAGATTTTGTTGGTCAGTGGTCAGGTGAGGCTGCCAAGTTCAAGGTAGGAAACTTTTGCCAGTCAAACGTGAAGGGAACAAACAGAAAAATGTAGTGTCTGGAAGGAAATCGGATCACGATTAAACTTCTGGAATTCACTCACATCACTCACATTGAATGGAGAGGTGGTGTGTATCTGTGGCTGGTGAACAACGGTCACACTGGGCTGATGTGTTCAAACAGGGCACTTAATAAATAAACTCTCTTTATCATATCGATGACCAGTCCAATGATCTCGTGAAGTCCTGTTAGTGTGAATGGTCAGGCAGCGAAACCTTAGCCGGGTTTCCTTACTCTGTTTACCTCCCGGTAACGAGCTTTGAGACCTTTCAACAAAGTGCTGATAACGAGGGCAATATGTAACAGAAACAGAAACTCAGCAGGTCAGGCAGCATCCAAAGGAAAAAGTTGTAGACCCGAAACGTTGACTCTTTTTTCCTCTCTCCATGGATGCTGCCTGACCTGCTGAGTTTCCCCAGCGACCTTTGCTTTTGTTTCAGATTCCCAGCATCTGTAGTGTTTTGTGTTTTGTTTTTGTATATCAAACAGGAAGATTGTTATTATGCTGGGGACGGTGGGGTGGGGGGGGGAGCGGGCTGTCACTATAATTGTGTAAATCATGTCATTTTTTAGCTGGGAATATATGACGGTGTGTGTCAGTGTCAGGCTGTGAGAGCAGCGATAAAATAAAATAAAATCCCAATATCAAATATAGGATATTTGAGGTGTTTAA
>CM068761.1:926129-973458 GCA_035084275.1 Hydrolagus colliei | reverse complement strand
TTACAGACAGCGACATAATGCAAACATTTTCTCAAAGAAGCCAGACTAATACACAACACATTATCTGTGTTGGCCGTGTGTGTCATTGCTAATATTCATCACCAGCTGGCAGAGAGACACACACACACTGCCTCGCTGTTGTCGATTACCCGAGCATCTTGTGTGCGTTAACTCGACTTTTTGTGTTTGAAATACGAGAACTGCACGAATCCTGAGCTGGAGGCGCTGGGCTGGGCTCGCATTTCCCCCCTCGCTCTATCTTGCATCTCAGCTGGCTTTCAACCCCCTGCTTAAGAGTTTTGGTGCCAAAATTCCCTCCCTCCCTTGGCCGAGGGTGGGCGCATCAAAAGAGAGCGATAAAGTCTGCCATTGTCTCTCCGAGAGCGAAGGCAATCCGATCCGAGCACGGAGACCTAGATCTTCCCAATAAGAGAGTTGGAGTGCAGTACCCCATTAATACCCAACTCTCCGTGCTCCCAGCTCCGCACGACGAGGCAGTTCGTGTCCAACTTCATCAGTCCTACATTAACTGACTTCAAAACCTTCAAGCTGAAGATTGGCGACCGCAGTAAACATTCAAAACCTCCAAAGAATTTCCCCACCGCGGAGAGTATTGTTACCCTCTGTAGTTTACAGGCAACGTCTTTCATTAACACTGCGCACCCGTCCAATTTACACCAAAACTCACTGGATAATAATATCATTAATGGCATTCCTCGCGTTTGATATACAGCCTTATCCTGCCTTCGGGATTTCTAAAAGCGCTTCACAGGAATACACAGTAGAGTGAATTGACTGTAGAAATTCATAGGCAAAACGCGGCAGCCAATTGCGCACAGCAGCGTCCCCCCACAAACAATCGTGGATTGAGTGACCAAATCGTTGTTGTTGTTTTGAAGAGAATACTTATTTCCCAGATAGAGGTTGCGCCAATCGACTAACAGCTGTGTTCCTAATTATTGCTAGGTCAACAGAGGCGTGTGTGGGGAGTAAAGAAACCTATCTATCGTGTCGCCCTGCCCGCAAATCAAACTCAGATCCTCTCGCTGGCGAGACGAGTGCTCTAAACTCAAAGCCACTGGACTTCCACGCTGGTGAGGGTTGTCCGGAGGGACAGTCTAGTTCTATCTTCACTCTGTATCTACAAAAATCAGATCGGATTTGATTCATTCATTCATACCCACATATTCCAGTAGTGTTGTGTATGTGGTGTGTGTGGTTGGGTGGGGTGGGAGAGGGGAGGGGAGGGGGGCGGGAGGCAGCAGTTAGTGATCAGGAGTGGGTATCTGGCTAGTCTTGGGTCAGTTCCTTTTGCCTTTCACTGAGAATCATGCACCCCGTAAAATTCCACCCTTCCTCTCGCTCCCTCTACCTGTGGAGACCCGGGCGGCTCACTCGTTTGGGGGACTTTTATCACCTCGGGCCAGAGATGCCGAGAACTTCAATGACCCACTTTCTGATCCTGCGGTTTACGCTCCAGCATCAACAAGAGACTCTCAAAGGTTCCCATTGACTGGGCAGCTCAGTCACACAGCTATGGTGGTTACCAGAACTGCAGCCCCGTACAGAGAGCTACTGGGCTAGAGTCAAAACGCCAACAAGTCTACAATGTAAGGATGCCAAGTCCAGGCTGGTAAAGGATGCTGGGATGGTGGCTAGTTTATTTACCCTGGGATCCTTCTGCAGTAGTGTGTGAGGAACTGCTCCTTGTCTGCTTGCTACATCAATTGGATTGGAAGTCTGGGAAGATAAACACCACAGTCACATCATTAACAATAACTGCTCTAGCCTCCATCACTGCACCACAGTCAAACACACAACCAGAGCCCTCGCTTTCCATACCCCAGATCTTCTCGCTAATCGGGCTTTAAATCAAGAGAACATTGAAGAGACGTGAAGGCAGGATTTGGGTCAGTCCCAAACCAACAAGTGGCCCGATCTTTGCTGTGTCGTGGGCAACGTGTGATGGGTGTGTGTGTGTGTGTGTATGTGTGGTGTGTGTGTATGTGTGTGTGAGTGTGTGTGTCTGTGCGTGTGGGTTGGCAGCTTTACTCTCATGATCAGGGTATCTGTACAGGGTTCTAAAGAGTGGATTACATACCCTCAGAACACCTTGATGTTTAGCAATTCAAATACTGCATGAAAATCAAACAGCCGTTAAACGTTGCATTGACGCAAACCATCAAAGCAGCGTTGAGGATTACACACGCATGGTTCTCTTACGGGTCTTAGTGAAGGACGGAACGGACGCTGAATCTGCTGTAGATTGTTCACATTGGGGCAGCAGGTCACCAAGGCTAACTGTGTGCTGTGTGAACTGGGATCTAATCTCTGCTCAAGACAACCAGCGCCTTGGGGTGTCCTCCCAACATGAAAGGCGCTCTAATAAATATCATTTTGTTGTTTGTTTGTTGTAAATGCACTTCTTTAGCAGAAGCCGTGCCTTCAGAGAATAGCGAGTTCTGTGCAAGACTTGTCCAGCAAACCAGGAAAACATGCTTTGGGGCCTAGTTTGTGAAGCCTGGGGACTAGATTAAAACCTCAACCTAGGAAGACTTCTGGGTTTCTGTTGAGTTTGTGGTCAGAGATGGAAGGGGGGAGAGGGAGCAAGGCCAATACCACCAGCTCCAGTCCCACTGGGAGGGTGTTAGACTGGAGAGTATGGCCTCCCTCCCTCCTCTCCCCACCCAACGACCCCAGTAGAACAATCTGTCACACAAACCAGGACAGATAAACCACGGCTCGTGGTCAGTGAGCCAGGCTGACCAGCGCCTGTGTTACCAGCCCAGGCTGGAGCTCACACCATCGCCAGAGAGAATGGGAGGTTGGGAGATGGAGAAAAGAAAAGCCAAACGAAATACCAGATCAGAATGTTGTGTCCCTATAACACCCATATTAAAACCCCTCCCCATATAAAAACCCAGCTGGAAACACTACACGGCGTTGTAATCAGCTCGCACATTGGAAGCCTCCACATTCACATTCTTTTGCACTGAATTGCAACTCTGAGGCTCTCAGACCACAATTGCACCACTCACTTCCTGCTCCACACACTGTGAGAGCGTGTCTGAGGAACCTCTCTCTCAATGGCATCCGCCTTGTAGGGATAGCACAGCCTCGGGGAAAACACACGGGTTCTCTACACTCCGGTCCGTCAATTACAAAAACACAAGGATCATTTCATTGCTCCCTGATTTTCTAAATAGCTTTTTTAATCCCATCTTTCCACGGACGTCCCCCCCCCCCCCCCCCCTCTCCCCCCCACCCCCCCCTCTCCCCTTCACGTTAACAAAACCCAAACAATGACATTTTACTAAAACATAAAAAAGGAGTAGGTGGGGAGGAGGTCTGTGTGAAGTACAACACTGGCCTGGACTAGTATGGCCGAATGACCTGTTTCTCTGCCGCAAATCTTGTCTAAAATTCCCACATTATTACATAAAACCTCCAGCTAAATCTACGTGAAAATCTACGGGGAAGAAAGTGGGTGAGGAGAGGAGAAGAGGTATTTATAAACCACTCAAGCTTTTCCTTAAGCAGGTCTGACCTCATTTTGAAGCCCTTGATTAAGTTACAGCCATAACCCACTCCCAGGTATAACTCATTACTCCAGCCACAGACAGCAGCTTTAGCCACCCATAGAGAGAGAGAGGTGACACACACACAGATAACAAAGTGTGTACTTTACTGCTGTAAATTATCACCTTCCGCATTTGGAGGAGATACATTTTTTTTAAAATAAAAAAAAACGCAATTCATCACATTTGATGAAACGCACGGTGGGGGAAAATTCTCAGTTCATTCTGATCTCCTTCCCCCGACCTTGAGCTGAGGGTGTACGAGTGCCGGCTTGTCCATGAAATTTGCGCTACGACAAGTCGGGATAATGGATACCTGTTATGCCTTTACACTGGCTCCCAGCTCCGCAGAGTGGAGTGCAAAAAGGCAGCGAAATTGACTCGAGGCAATCGGTCTCTCTCGGGCTCGCTGACAGGCGGCCGGAGGGTCTGAGAAATGGAGGAGAGGCTCGAGAGGCGGGCACGACCCAGGCAAACTGAATAACCCCCCCCCCGGCGCGATGGCGGCAGCCCGCGGGTAAAGCCACTGCGCTCAGTCAGCAACGAGACCGCGGAAGACAGCTTCGGGGCAAAAAAAAAAAAAAATCATCTGCTCTACAGAACAGGGTAATTTTCTTGTTTGAAATGGTTCCTACCATTACAATGCATCAGCCACGGGAGTTTTGACTCCGAAGATGGGTCAAGTATTATTAACCTTTTTCGCAAAGTGCCCCAAGGCTATTTTCTCCGCTGCTGAGTCGGCATGTAAATTATCTGGAAATTTTGCAGAATCAAAATCGCTCCGCTTTTGACAGATACATTATTTTTTTTCCTTTGAGTTACATGTGTGGAAAACGCTTGTACTTACTGGAACCCTGGCCTAATCATAGGTTAACCACATCAATCACGGTGAGGAGAGTTTTTTTTTTAACCGTTTGCGAGCGGAATCACACGCAGAGGAGGCAGCAACAAACGGCAGCCACCCCCCACTCCCCACTCCCCCCTCCCCCCTCCGAGTGAATGCTGGGGGGGGGGGGGGCGGGGGACAGTCACTTTGTTCAAAGGGGGGAAAAACAATATTTCAAGAAGGACTGACTGATGATAATAATTTGATGTAGAGACCTTTTTCCACGTCTTCAAGAGACTCAAGCGATTGGTGGAAATGTATCGTCAAGTGAATTACGTGGGAGAAAACTGCCTTAGTACCTTTCCAAGTACCTTACCCCCCATCCCACCCCCACCCCCGCCTAACCACTGGCCCTGGCGGTGAGTGCAGTAGCCCTGCTTTGCTAACGCTCAGCATGTATAACATCACCCAGTGCCTACCTTAGGCTGAAATGCTCCCTGAAGAGACCCGAAGGGACCTGAATGTGGAATCATGGGCGGCATTCCTGGCATTGTTGGCGCGTACGATGGAAAGATCTGAGAGAGAGAGGGGGAGGGAGAGGGGAGAGAGAGAGAGAGAAAAAAATGACCGGGAATGTATCCCTCCAACTCCACAACCCGCCCCACCCGAGCCTCCGAGGCAACGCCAAACAGACACAGTCCCAAACAGGATTCTGACACACAAGGAACTCAGTGTGTGAGTTTTTAACACACACACACCCACACGCAATATCTCAGCCAGTGTTTAAAAAATACAGCTTAACCGGAAAAACGGATAAGGTGAATGAATGGCAAAGCTATGGTGTGAGGGGTAAAGGCACAATGCAGAAGAGCGAATGTAGCTTTAAAATTCATCACACCTCGGCCCTACTTTTTTCAAAAAAAACCTAAATACATCCCGTTTTCTAAGCTAATTGACGGGCACCAACTCAGGGAGGAATCTCCAGCCGTGAGCGAACGCTTTGTGTGTGAAATAAGATTGTCCCTGCGTTGCGGCTGCCCCGTAAACAAAGCATTTTAACAACTCGGAGGGAGATACTGTACCGTCCAATCTGAAACTAGAAAGCGCTTCAAAGTTCAAAAAGCATTGAGTCAGCGAGCTGGGCTGGTCACTTAGAATTGCTAATGAAATCAAGTGCAGGTGTAACAGGAAACCACAGTAATAATAATCCTTGCATTCGATAACAGCGCCATCGAGTCGTCTCACACGCGCTTCACAGAATACACTGTAAAGCGAACTGACCGTTTATTTTTTAATGGGAGAGCGAAACGCGGCTGTGTGTGTGTGTGTGGTGTGTGTGTGTGTGTGTGTGTGGGTGTGTGTGTGTGTGTGGAGTAAGAAAACTTGCCCAGCTCCCCGGGAATAGAACCCAGGTCTCTCTGCTTGCGAAGAGGATGCTCTCAACCCATAAACTACAGGAATCCACGCGTTTCTAACAGGTGAGACGAAGCTGGATGACAGTCGAAATGTCCGAAGAGCTCAGGCGCGTTCACACAGACGCTCGGATACTTACGCTAGAATGGCGATAGAATGGTGTTTCGATTTTTGGTGCATATTTTCAACTGAAGGAAGGGGGAGAAGGAACTGTCAACAATTGTCTGCTATTTGGCCAACGTTAAAGCAATTCCGTTAAAGCTCCAGTCTTAGCTGCTGAGATTAACCGGTTTGCCAATCAATACTACATTTCCGCGCACGCTTCAAAAGCAGGTAATAATTGACTGATCAATATTAATAGTTTGCTTACATGATTCCTCAACCTGTCAGAAACCGTTTGCAACTACGTTCTTTAACCGCCTAAACAGCTTTTAATAATTATTTCTACATATTTCATCTTTAAACAATTACGGGACATTAGGAAATGGAAAATCTTCACACAACCATTTGGCGAGGCAGCTGCCTCTGAATATAATAACTATGTATACAGAACACATGCATAATTTCATTAATTATACGCATTACCAGATGTCTGCCACTTAAGTCAGCATAAACAACATTAATCACAAAAACATACACTAGGTAGATTATACACACGCTTCTCTATCACCATAATTAGATCACATGGTATAGTTACAGGCGCAATCCCCCCCCCCCCCTCCCCACCATGCAAACCATTAAACCACCTTTGTCTTTAGAAGAAAAGTTTAAACATTTTACTTTTATGAAATTTAACAACGTCATTTGAAAGGGGGGGGGGGGGACACGGGGCGGGGGGGTGGGGCGGGGGGGGGCCTGGAGTTTGCACAGCCCTGCTGTGTGCACCAGATAGCATTCAATTAGAAGTTTTTAACGCTTATTTTAAAGCCGACGCTTTAACGTTTTGGGTCCCGTAGGGTTTAAGGTGACTTCCGATTCCGAACTTCCTCGACTCCGAATTACGCCGCACGGGTTGTGGCTGTGTGTGAGAATACGCCGCGGGGAAGTAGACAAACGCTTTATGTTATGCAGAAAATCAGGTGGAAGAGAAAACCACGTGGGATGGGTTTGCGTTTTATCCCTGCCTGTGCAGGTGAGATGGCTGTGGGTTTGGCGTCTCTTTTCTCCCCCCTCCCCCCCCCCCACCCCCCGCACCGGCTTGACTCGCTCTCACGGAATTTATGACACAATTCAATTGTTCTACACTGGCTAAATAAAATAAAAATAAGCGATGAAACTCCCATGACTGCAACAAGCACAGAATCAATGTGTCCTAAAGGATGGAAAGGACATATCTCATCTCCTCTGTGTTCCTTTGACCGTAAAAAGCACCAACAAAACTCTATCCGCAGTCGGTATTTTATAGATATAAACAACAATGATAATATTCCTCGCATTTGAGAAAGCGCTTATCACGTCTTCTAGACGGGTGTCTCAAAAGCGCTTCGCAGAATACACCGTAAAGTGAATTGACTGTACATTTGTGGGCGTTCAGTAGCACTGCAGAGAAAGAGAGAGCGACAGTATTTAACTTGACGCTCATCAAATATTAAAGCGTCTTTAAAGATATTATTCTCTTAAAATATTAATGCCCGTCACTTGAAAAAAAAACAGCAGCGGGTGAAAAGCCAAGCGAGTTGCCAGAGAGAGAGAGAGAGGGAGAGAGGGAGAGGGGGAGAGGGACTCAGTCCAGGCTGTGACCTGCCTGGAGCCTGCGCTATGTGGCTGTACGGTCAAAACACAAACTAGGAGATTGAGATTTTAAAACAAACACACACACACACACACACACACACCATGCCAGCCGACCTGTGGTCACTGATGGCCTGAGAGTGAGAGAGAAAGAGTGTGAGAGAGAGTGAAAGAGAGAGAGAGAGAGAGAGAGAGAGAGAGAGTGAGTGTGACGGGAGTTTTGCCGTCATGGTGGGAGTGGGGGGGGGGGGGGGGGGGGGATGGGGGAGTGGGGGGGGGGGGGGGGGAGGGGAGGGTAGTTTAAGAGAGACTCTCTACTTATCCTCACTTTTCTGCCTGGGTTAGACACCGTAGCGGGTGCAGTGGGCGACATGTGCGGAGGATCAGAGGGCGGCAGAGTCACAGGGAAAGGAGAGAACATGTGGCGGTGTGTGTGTTGATGCGTGTGCTGGTGTTGGTGCTGATGAAAGTCCGCCCTCGACCGCGAACCCGCCCGCTCCCAACTCTGAACCAAAAACCGGTCGTTCAGCTCCCGCCTCAGCAGCTCCCGCTCTGCAAGAGAGAGAGAGAGAGAGAAAAAAAAAGAGAGAGAGAGAGAGAGAGAGAGAGAGAAGGGCCGAGCGGCCAGTCAGTAGTGAAGAGGAACGAGGGGATATTCACCTGGCATTCCCTGTTTCTGCAGGTCATGCTGTGGTGGTTTTCTACGTGAGGACTCAATGGTGGAGGTAACAGAGAAGCCTGTGACAAAGCTCCAATCAGTATTCCTGACTGAGGCTGACAATACATGATAGGTTGGTTGAATGATATCAACAGGCTGGTATCTGGAGACAGAAGAGAACCAGTTAAGTCATCCCAGCAGAAACCTCAACTGGGACTCAGTCATAAGAGTCAGATCCCCCCACCCTACCCCCACAGATCACCCACCCACCCTCTCGTCTCGTCTCACCCCCTCAGATTGCCGGTGGGTGAGACAAGCCGAGCCACTCATCTCCATTGGGGCACAGACCCCACTGGCTTTGGTCCTCTGTGGGGCCATGGTGGTGGGGGGGAGAACGCCCACTAACCTCGCTGCCAGCCCCCATCCCCCCCACCCACGCCCCTGGCGATGGGAAACAGAATGGCTGCTGGTTCCTGCGAGGACATGCCTTCTTTCCTCCCCACTATTCCACCCGACAAATCATTCCATTACAACAACAACAAAATAACAAACTGAATGACATTTACACAGCGCTTTCACATCAGGGGGACATTCCCAACTCACTGGACAGTCAGGGAATTTGCCTCTCCCTCCCACCCCCCACCACACCGAGCCGGGGGGGTGTTGGGATTAGGGAGGGGTTGGAGAATATAGCTTCACACACAAAAACAAACATGCAATCTTTAGTTCAGTCTGAATTATTTTACTCTGCGAGAGAAACGTCTCTAAAATCCCAGATTCTTTTTTGATCCAGGTGGAATGTCAAACACAACCTCAAGTCAGGGGACTAAACCCCCCACCCACCCACACACACACACACAACATCACCGAACAGCAACTCAAACCAGTTGGCCGCTTGGTTAAAACCTCCCCACGACACCACTCCAGGCAGTAGGTTTTAAAATGATAATACGCACACACTTCCTTTTACATGCCCCCAAAGTCCTTAAGCGTGTGCTTGAGGATAAGTCATCAAACGTGACAGTTTATAGCGCGGAAATCAACTTTACTCGTGTAATGCGTTTAACGTGATTCCAGCATTCCTGGTTTGCAGGGAGAACTAAACAGCTGGTGGGTGGATGGGGGGGGGGGGTGTTAGCTGGATAGTGTAACCACCAACTCAACAGCAGCTATTGTATTTCCTTCCCAGAAGAATGAATGGACATCTCAAGCCACTTTGCTTGTACAGAGGGATGAGAGGGGAAATAAGCCACTAGCTGTCCTCTCTATCACACCACACACACTATCCTCAATAGTCCCCACACAGGTGATTGTGTTGGATTCATCGCTATAGACTTTAACCCTGGTGGCTTGCACTGGAAGTCCGATTCCTTTCAGCTCGATAATTGCTAAAGGGATTGATGACACTGTGCAGCATAACAACACAGTGATATCTCCATTTCCCCAGGTACACAACACTCTAACTCTAACTTCCTTTCAGGTCCAACCAGGAAGTCAATTACATTTATTATATTATTATTACATTATATTAATAGGGAGAATAGGCCTGTTAAGTGATGGGGAGAGAGCTGGGCAGTGGGATTGAGTCGCTCTTTTCAAAGAGCCGGCACAGACTAGATGGGCCGAATGGCCTCCGTTTGTGCCGTAAAAATTCCATGATGATTATTGTATTATTATATGAATTACTATTTTATTATTATTATTATTATTGCGCACTCCAAAAAAAAGTAAAGAATAAAATGACTCCGTTTAATGGGAAAAGAAAAGGCGAACAAAAAAGAAAAAGGGGGGAATTTCCATTAACGGGGGAAACTTTTAACCGTTCATCGTCTCCGCTCTTTTAAAACTCGTGTAAAGCTCAAACCACATAGCGACTGATGAGAGAGAGAGAGAGAGAGAGAGAGAGAGAGAGAGTTGTGGACACCTACCTGAGTAGCCTGGTCCTGCAGGATGGCCTGGCACCACGAGGCTATTTGATGTGAGAGGAGGAGGTGGGGGTAAAGTAGCCGGAGTGGCAAACATGGCGTGGTGGAGGGGGAGTGTGGGAGGCCGCAGGGAGAAGTTGTGTGAGGTAGCGAGGTTGGGGATGGAGAGGGGCAGGACCGGAGTGGCTGAATGGTGGGGGTGGATCTGTGGGGACGGAGGTAAATGCTTGGGGAGGCTGATGCTCGCGGCACTGCTGGCGCTGCTGCTGCGGCTGCTGGGGAGACAAACATGGCCGTGAGTTAACATACCGTCCACACACCCGCGCACACCCGCGCACACACACATACACCCACACACACCCGCACACACACACACGTACACACACACACCCGCGCACACCTGCACACGCACGCAAACCCGCACACACACATACACACGCACACCCACACCCGCGCACACCCACACACACGCACGCAAACCCGCGCACACCCACACCCGCGCACACCCACACACACGCACGCAAACCCGCGCACACACCCACACACGCACGCAAACCCGCACACACACACCCGCGCAAACCCGCACATACCCCCACACAACCCCGCACCCACAAACTCGTACACACCCACACAAACCTCCCCCCACCCCCACCCACATAAACCTGCACCCACCCACTCCCCCACACCCACAGCACAGGGAACACAGAGAGCAAGGTGTGGGCAGGTGAGAGCCCATGTTAAACACTAGTTTAGGTGGGGCCCGGAGTCTGATATTAACATATTATAATAATAATACTTGGATTTGATATCGCGGCTTTCCATGTCTTCTAGACTGTGTCTCAAAGCGCTTCACAGGATATGCTGTAAAGTGAATTGACTGTGTGTATATATATATTTGTGGGCCGAACGCGGCAGCCAATTGCGCACAGCAACGTCCCCCACACACGCAGCCAGGGTTGAAATGACCAATTTTATTACTGTGTTTTTTTGGGGAGGGATTATTGTTAGGTGTGTGTATTCCCAAATGACCCAGGGACTGACAGGCAATGCTTGTCTGCGCAGTGTCATTTCACTCTGGAGTTTGTAGGCTGGGATCAGGGTGCCTCACTGACTGGATACCGGATCAGGGGCTGAAACATCATAGAGCTACATTAGTCTGTCAGTTACCAGATTACCCCGGCCCAATTAACTGCGGTTCAGGGGAAGGCTGATGGGCGGATGGATGGAAGCCTATTTACGATTTTTTATTCACAAAAGGCTCTAAACTTGTCTCATGAGCGAAGAACCGGAAGGGAGACGGAGAGGATTTTTCTTTGACACGGCGAGTTGCTACGGTCTGGGACACACTGAACAAAAAGGGCGACGGAAGCAGATTCCATAACTGCTTTCAGCAGGGACGTGGATAGTTAAAGGGCGGAGGGAGGGAGAGAGAGAGAGAGAGAGAAAGGAAGGGGGGGTGGGCTGAACATCTGGGATCACCGCTGGCGTGACGAGACGAGGCGAGACGTTTGGTTAACTCCTGTTTGACGAAAGCCACGTGACGCGACGTGAAGCTTACCTGATGCTGTTAAGGCTGCTGTAAGGCAGCTGGTGGTGAATCTGGTGATGGGCGGGCAGCTGGGGGTGGACGGGAGGCAGTGGCTGATGCTGCACTTGCGGTGGCTGGAGCTGCGGAGTTGACTGTCGAGGGCGCGGCTGGGCGTGGTGGACCACCTCCTTCACTGCCGGGCTGGCCGGGCGGTGGGGAACGCAGGCGATGGACACCGGTGGGGGGATGATGACGGGGGGAGGAGGAGGGGGAGGAGGAGGAGGAGGTGGGGGGGGGCTGTGGACCAGAGGGATGAAGGGAACCTCCTTGCTTTGCTCCTGGCTGCGCTCGAGCCCCGAGATCTTGGGCACGCCTGATCTCTTTGTCTCGGGTTTCTCATTCGATATCAGGCTGCTTCCAGTGAAGCTTGAACCTAAAGGAAACGAAAGGAAAAGCGAGAGATATTTCATTATCATTATTATTATTATTATTATTTTTTGTAATGCCGTGTGTTTACGCAGTACATTTCCACGCTCAAACCACCGTCAGCTGATCCTGCCTCTCTCCGAGCAACAAAGTCAGCTTTAATAACTCACTCCTAATTATTGGTTAAACGCTTGTCGATTCAGCTCTGTGCCAAGCCCACAGTCTGAGCAGAAAATGATTGTGTTGCCGTCGAGCAATGAAAAGTTCACAGCCTTTTCCCCACAGCACGCTGATCAAAATCCGCAGCTCATTCATTCCCCTTAATATTTGAGGATTAATTAAATGTAGGGGCTTTATCGCAAACTTAATAGCATTTCCCACAATTTAAAAAAAAATCTACCTGTTTAAATTGACAAAGAGGCCAATCTCCCAGCCCTGTGGTCCAGGCATAATCCATTTCCACAAATTACAATCAAATGAATATGAGGAGGCAAAGTGGCATGGATATTAACACTAATTGTTGTCTAGCTCCAAACAGCACAGCCTTCCGCAATTTACTTAATGAAAATCTGTTTAGTTTAATTGCTTTGACACTGTTCCCTTTATCTCAATAAATGCATGTGTACAGCCAGCTCTGCCTGCCTGGTTCCTGCAGTAATGGCCTAAAAGAGGATCTAACAGGCAGCGGGGCCTGTAGTTACATCCCCCTAATCTCCTCGCTCAATAGAAATCACATTCCAGCTGGCTTAGCCTGCGCTGAATTAGAAAACCCTAAACACACAAAGCCCGGCTGAATGAAAAACATCTTTAAGACAAGAGTTAAACTTCAGGTATTAAGGGAATTTGCTGCAAAGCTTATTTAGGTTAAACAGGTTCGCCCTTTAGTGCAAGATTGCTTTTAATTCATTCTGTCCACATTTTTAAACCATTACTAATCACAACACCAGGTTTTGTTACATCTCCTCCTCCTCCCCACCCAGGGCAAGTGCCATGCTGTTCCTAACTCTCTGCTCAGTGTGGCTGTGTAACCGCTCAGTGTCTCTGTGTGACTCTCTCTGCTCAGTGTCTCTGTGTGACTCTCTCTGCTCAGTGTCTCTGTGTGACTCTCTCTGCTCAGTGTCTCTGTGTGACTCTCTGCTCAGTGTGGCTGTGTGGCTCGCTGGCGAGCTGTAGCTGTTACTGTGATGCTCTCAGTTCACGTGCGTTCTGCTGCGTTTATGGTTTCCCCCCCAGTTGACCACCTCCTTTCACGTTACGCGCCCAGAAAATAAATATATCCAGTGCATATCTAAACGCTTCAAATTTCCACATTGCACATCAGATTCTGACTGACAACCTTGTTTGGAGGACGGCAACTCCAACAATGGAGAACTCCTTACGCGTTGCCTTAGAACGTTAGCCTGGAGAGGCAGACGCCTATTTGGGGGAGGCCAGGTTTGCGCGGTTATGCAGAGAGAGAGAGTCGGGGAGTGGGATTGAGTTGCTCTTTTCGGCACAGACTCCATGGGCCGAATGGCCTCCTTTTGTGCCGTAGGATTCTACGATATGATTGGCCCGTCAGCCCAATGTGGGCCTTGGGACTGACTGACTCAACTCCTCCATCTACAGTCCCACCACCATTCACCTCTTTACACACCACTCACAGACACACTGCTTTACGTGAAAGATTATATATAATATATACAGTATATATATATATATCGCTACACACACACAAACAAGTGCAAGTCGTTGTCCGAGCCCTGCGGATCGAGGGACGTGATTATTACGTGAAATAATAACGCAGCTTCCAGTCCAAGCCTGAATGGACAATCTTACAATCCGAGGGGTTTAGCCCACTGTACAATTCCTCACATTACTGAGCAAGCGATCCGGTGTCACAGTGTGCGCTTGACGCTGTGATGCAGATTTAGCGGCTTCACACAGCACTTGAATGCTTCAAATGAGGTTCAGGAGAAAAGGGAAAATTGCCTTACAGTGAGAGCCTTTCTTGTTAGCCATAAAAACCGTGAGCTCAGGGGAGGCTCAGTCTAGTTAATCCCTCCGCAGTGTGCTGTACAGCAATTTCCCCCAATGAATAGCAATAAATGAGAGCTCTGATTAGGTTGGGTTTTGACTGAAAAGCATTGATTAATGTGCCAACGTCTCAAGCCCGTCTCTGAATGGACAAAAGTCAGATTATCGGGGGGGGGGGGGGGGGGGGGGTGGTTAGGAAAAGATTTTACACTGATAGTCTGGCTTTAACCATTCAAACAACCGCTTGCCATTTTCCTACATTCCTCACAAGCCGCTGGGACTAAATGAACAAGCGGAAAAAATAACCGCCCCCCCATCTCTCTCTCCCACTCGGGTTTCCATTGATTTCTCTTCTATTCTATTCTCTGCAAGAAATTATTATTAATGATGGCAATTAATGCATCCTCACAGCTCCCTGACTGAAACCCACACCGGCTATCCTCACAGCCGTCCTCTACACAGCTGATCACAGAAACCAGAGCAGCAGATCCATATTCCCCGCCCTCGCAGCACGAGTCAAGAGATCGTATTGGCGAAGGTATCGATTGCCAGCGTTCAACCAAACAGCCCAGAAGAGTGTGGAACCTTCCAGCCTCCGAACACACGACCAACCGTCCACCTTTCTCAAAGCCAACAAAAGCCGGTAAATCCTGAAGGTTTCGTGAGTGTTAGTTTATACGTAATCCAACTGTTTATAAGATAATTACTGTACACCCATGTGACAACAACAACAACAACAAAATTACGTTGATAGATTGTCCTTCACGTACCTGCTACACAACACACCAACACCCACTACCCCATCAGTGATGGAGCTATCAGCCACTTCGCTCTCACCCACTGGAACCCCAAAATCTCTCTCTGCCGCGGCATTCAAAGCCCACCTAAAGACATCTCTCTCTCAATCTCTCTCTCTTTTTCTCTCTCTGTTCTCTGGGCCACCCATTGGCTCACCACCCAGGCTCACACCTCATCTTTGCAAAGTGCTCTGAGACTTTCTTATGTGAAAAGCACTGTAATATTCACTTCTTTAAAGGGGTCATTATGGCTTGAATGGCAGGATAATATATAACCATTCACACTTCAGGACACACGTGTCTTGGGTTTGGTGGAATACAGTCAATTTTACAGCCATGGTGTTACACTGGCTGGCTGTATTGTGGGGGAGAGAGAGGTTTGATGTACGATTTTGTAATACATGAGGCTGAGTGTGTGTCACCCCCCCCTGACTCCCTCAATACATCTGGCATCACCGCTAGGAAACCATGTAGATATGTGGTTATTTCACATCAGTTCTGCAAACTATCTTACAGTGAATTTATTAGGTCCATCAAGTATGAAATTGTTGTGATTTCCCCCCCTCATTTGCAACAATATGCTAACACGTAAATAACAGCAACAACACAATGTTTGTAGAGCGCCTTTCACGTTGAGAGGACGTCCCAAAGCCCTGAACAGTCAGTGGTCAGGACCCGAGCAAGGGGTTGGGGGGGGCGCTGGGTAGGGATGAGGGAGGGCAGAGAGGTAGGTGGGCGACTGAAGGCACGGTCGAAGAGGAGGGTCTTGAGACCGGCCTTGAAGGAGGCAAGTGAGGAATTGTAGGATGGAGTTCCAAAATGTAGGGCAGAGAGGCCGAAAGCCTGGCCACCGATGGTAGGGCGGGTTGCGTGGGAGACACGGAGCAGGTTGGAGCCTGCTGGACGGAGGGAGAGGACAGGTTGATAGGCAGGTCAGAGGGGTAGGATGGGGGCAAGGCTGTGGAGGGCCTTGAAAGTGTGGGCAAGGATGTTGAATTCGATCCCTCTGATACACACCATGGAAGTTTCTGCTGATCTCTTCCCTCAAACCTCTTCCCCCCCAATTCCCCTGACAGATCAAAATCTGCGCTCATCAGCCACGGCAATAACCCGCCCGTCACACATCACCCAGGTTTTCATTGCCTGGTGATGAGGTCCCTCTGTTTGGCCAGCAGCGGGGACCACATCAAACGGCTGAGGGTCAGTTGCCAAAACACACACTGGTTGGTCGGTCTGTATGTTCCATGCAACCGAGGGGATGCACTGGGGAGATAGGGAGAGCGCAGGCTTGGCTGGCTGGCTGCTTGGCGGTCGCTGTGTGCAGGTGATGTCTGGGTGGATGGAGCTTTCATTGCTCTAAGTGGCCTGCTCAGGGAAGCTGCATTCCATCCATCATCATTCATTAGGAAAGCTATTGGCAGCCAATTAACTGGAGAGGGCGCGAGCCGTGAAACAAATCAAGATCAGTTCATCTTCCAACCTTCAGACTGCAGGCAACTGGATTTCGTCACCGAGGACTGTCACATCTGGTTTCCTTCTCTATAAACAACCCATTCTATAAGCTGTCAAAATGGATTTGGAGCCAAATCAGAGCAGCGCTACAGTGACAGTGGCAAATGGGGGGGGGGGGGTGGGTGGGAGGAGAGTGTGTGAGGAGGCCAGCATCTGAGGAGCCAAAGTATTGGCTTAACTGGAGGAGCATAGGAAACGTGACATGTGTGGCCCTGATAACATAAAGGACATTTTACTCTTCATTTGCCGAGCAATAAATAAATCCAGCTATTGACTGTCCGAGCGTAAAAAGGTTTGTAAACAATTGCGCGGAGACACAGATGTTCACTTGCCATTAAATATTGTATTAGTGCACGTTTTCCCGTGAATGCATCTGCCACAAAATAAGCAGCGCATTACTTTATCCCGCGTTGGCCACAATGTAGGGACTTAACCCCCATATGTATTCAAAAGTCCTTGAATCTATCCTCGGCTCACTCCGTGCCAAGAATATCCAGCTGGTCCAGCCAAGCGGAATTAAGGAACTCACTGTGGTTCAGAAGGAAAGCAGAGACAGAGAAAAACAAACTCGCCTTTTCACAGAACCCTGGCAGGTTGAGGAAAGTGCTTCACACAGCGAATGTCAAATGTAGTGACTTTTTTTTTGTGGCAGCAATTTCCACCTGACTTGCTCACCTGATTGAGAATAACATGGGATTGACTTTGCCCCCCCCATACAACAACAACAACATTTATCGAGTGCCTTTCAGGTCGGGAGGACGTTCTAAAAGCGCCATCATAAACTGAGCGCAACAAATCGACCTTGCCTCGCCACACAAACCCGGCTTCAAATTGTTATTCCATCCAAAGGTTTCACCGTCAAAGTCGCGGGTTCCTCAGTGGTTTTTAAACGCTACGTTTTCAATATTTGCTGAAATCTGCATGGTTACAGAGCTGGGTGTGAGTGTCCGCAGAGAGAGAGAGAGAGAGAGAGAGAGAGAGACTGATATAGCCACCAAAGCTGAGGCTGCGGATAAGAGGGCACCATGTGGGGAGGGGGGTGGGGGTGGGGGGGCAGGTCGGGCCCTGTGAAACACACCACCATCAATCCTTGGCTTTGTTGTGAAGCCAGCCCGAGGTTTCTCTTTGCCTTTGCCTTTGTCTCAGACACCGTTCGCTGCAGTAATCCGAGGGAAAACAAGATGAAGATTTGCTGCATTAACACAAAAGTGTAAAAGGCAGGCCACGGACACAATACCTGCAATTCCCACATTCCCTCGGCTTTTTATTTTATTTATTTTTTTTACTCGAGAAATTGATGTAGTTTCTCGAACGGGCTGACGCGGGTGACAGGTATATTTTGTTTACAGAAGAATGGAAAAGGGATTATGTATGTGGAAATAATACCAAAATGATTGCGCCCAGATTCCCTGTGGCAGAGGCTCAACTGACTGAGCGATAGATTAAGCCACTGTGTCTGGTTGCATCTGACAATGCTTAGCTGTTGGGGGATAAAACATAGAGTCAGGCATAACGTATATAAAAATATATGGAGGAAAAGCCCTCAGCAATATTAAAATGCAACCCAATATCACTTAAACGCTGAGGCATAAAAGGGAACGGCCGCACACTCTAGTTTATGGAGATAAGACTGAGATGAATTATTCATGTGGGTTTGATTTTCAGTGCAGTCTTGTTATTTCTCTTAGCCTTGGATTTCCTTATCAGTATTCCACCAACAGACTTTACATATATACTTTTTATTTATCTATTTATCTATTTATTTCTTTATTTATTAACGGCCTTGGTCAAAATCTGCAAATCCCCCCCTCCCAACACAAGGTGCTTCACGGCATTTTCTGTTGAATTAATGAACAGCGGCCCTGCTCTCTCTCTCTCTCTCTCTGCTCTGTGTGGATGCCCCCGATGCATTGGTAGATGTGCTAATGCCCTCAAATCCCCGCTCGCTTTGGGTCCATTCAATCACATTTATAACTGAGATTAAGCAGCGCTAAGCCCCACAGTAACCACAAACACCGCGGTTTCCTATTCAACCATTTGATCAAATTTTTCGCCTTTCGCTTTGTTCACCCTTGGTCGAGTGCGTGCTACTCGCTGTTTCTGATACTAGTAGGTGTGTGCGCGTGTGTGTGTGTGTGTGTGTGCCTTCCAAAATAATAATAATAAAATAATAATCTGTCCCCACCCCCCAAAAACCCCCACAATAATAAAAAAAAGGTCATTTCAATCCACGGCTTGTTTGTGGGGGACGCTGCTGTGCACAATTGGCTGCTGGGTTTCACCCACGGATATATACGTCCAATCCCATATATACGTACAGTCGATTCACTTCACAGTATATTCTGTGAAGCGCTTTGAGACGTCGATAAGATGTGAAAAGCTCTACGTCAAATGCAAGGACTATTCTTATTCCCCTCGCTAACACGCCTTTAACTCCAGCCAAACCTTTGCCCCATCTCTATGAACCTCCTTTTTTTTAATTGTTTTCTCAGAGGCCCTGACATACCATTTGAGAGACAGTGAGAGAGAGAGAGAGAGAGAAAGAGACAGACAGACAGAGAGCGAGAAAAAGACCTACTCAGGATTCAGGAACCCCCCTCTGGCAGTTGCAATAAAAGACTCTGGGCTTTTGAAGTCACAGCCCTGAGCTCCAGGGTTCAGTCCTGGGCTGGGTTGCCCAGGCAGCCTGGTTAGTTGTTCACACCACGTGGCAAGAGGGTTTGAGACCAAAGGAAAACCCAGAGACTCCCATCAGGATTTTGGTGGCCATGAACACAAAGGGAATCCAAAGGGAATTCTATACAGTAGAATTGACACGTCTCAGATGAGATCAGTGGTTACGTACACACACCCGCTGTTGTATTTGACATGTGAACAAAGATCATGGTGGGCAGGGCCTCCCCACCCCAGGGGAGTAACTTGGCGGGAGCTGGTGGATGGGATGAGAGGGAAACCCGAGGGGAGTGGCAATAAATGGACCATCGGGATTATTCCTCCCCGTAACACCTTCAGTTTACAAAACCATTAGAGAGGGAAGGCTATCAAACATGGTCTCTGAGTCCAGCAGAACTATAATAATAATAAAATGCCTATCCTCGCATTTGATAACAGAGGCTTTTCACATCTTATCGACGTCTCAAAGCGCTTCACATGATATACTGTGAAGTGAATCGGCTGTACATATACATTTGTGGGCGAAAAAGACACACAGTTCAGCCTTAGAGGGATCGCGCTTTGAAAACATGTTCGAACGGCTCAGTATAAACACAATTAGAACCTTAATTTCTCGGCATGAAATTTTCACTCTGAAAAATGACAGAGCACATTAATCATACAGCGGGCGGGCGGGAGGGAGCGAGGACTGATAGTGTTTAATTGAAGCAACAGCGCCTGGGGGGGGAAAGGGGGACATACATACACACACACATGGGCACACAGACAGAAGGAGGGAGAGAGAGCGAGAGAGAGAGAGAGAGGAAGTCTATAAATCAACGCATTATATCACTCTGCAAAACACTCAGTACACTGGCACGGTCGACAGAGACGTGGTTGAGTATCTGCTGTGGATTTGGGCTGGGGTTCACCGGGCCGAGCCAGACAGCTGAAGCCTTCCGCAGGGTCATGTCAAGTGCAAAATCTCTCAGCACAAAACCTCTTTAATAGCCCCGGCTCTCCACCGTTAGGAGGCATCGGGAACGCGTGTTTGGGACGCAGCCATTTAAAATAAACATCAATCAGCTGGGCCCTGCTTCCCCCACCTCCTTCTCCTCCCCCCACCCACCCACCCCCCCCCAACACCCCCCTCCCCCCCAGCCCGGAGCTGTCAGAGAGAACAGCTGCATTGACAGGCAGACAGCAATCACTTCCACACAGGGTACACACACACACACACACACACGCGCGCGCGCGGTGTATGTTTGGGAGCCAGGACCTGCAGTCAGTCTGTGTGTCTGGGCCAGGGGGGGAAACATTTTTTTGGAACAGACGGAGGTTTGATTTGCCTGCCCCATGGGATGAGTCAATTATTTAACAGTAACTTGTAAATTATAGCTCAGGCGTCCAAGGCTGGCAGCTTCGGCTTGATGTATATTTCACGCTTAAGGCTGCACTTGCGATCGAGCGAGTGAGGCTTATGTACAGAGCACGGCTTACTGCGAGAGAGGGAAGCGTACGCCAGTCAAACCTCATAAATCTGGGGCTGAATGACTCCCCTTCAGCTGGTTGCCTTTTGACAGAATGTGGAACGACACTCCCGGGGACCCAGAAAGCTTATACAAAAGCCGCTGAAAACTAACCTGCTTTTGTGCTTTTTAAGACCAGCTAGCAGTCCCTTCCTGCCTCTCCGGATGACACAGTATTGAGCACATTAAAGCAAAGGGGTTTACACATTACTGCGCTAGACAATATGTGCAATTCTAGCCTATTCTGTTATCACCTTTGTGTCAGCTGTTAAACTGCTGTGGATTCAGCTTAACCCGGCACGTCAGGCCGAGGCTCTGTGCTGCTAACAGCAATTACTGGGAAGATGTCGGAGGGGATGGAGGGCCCTCCCATCAAACGCATTAAAAGGCCATTTCCTCTTTAAGTTGGAAGAATTTTAATTTTGTAAATGAACCTCGGTGACGATCGCCAGGGATACAGCGATGGTGTCTGTCTGTCTGTCTCTCTGTCTGTCTGTCTGTCTGTCTGTCTGTGTCTGTCTGTCTCATTTGATATCGCGGTTTTTCGCATCATATCGACGTCTCAAAGCGCTTCACAGACTGTACTGTAAAGTAAATTGACTGTATATTTGTGAGCGAAATAGCTATAGTACATCGATAAATAAGTACTGTGTATATAGAGAGTGGAACGAACCAGTTGTAAGCCTGGCTTCCCAGCCTGCCTTATAATCACTGATCAGTGTTGTGTCTCTGCAGTCACAGGTTTGCAGTGCCTTGGGACGTCCTCGCGATGTGAAAGGCGCTCTGTACATGCAATCTTGTTGTTGTTGTTGATGATGGTGGACGGGGACCTGCCTGGAGTGATGTGGGCTCCTGCCCGGAGATGTCACAGTCATGTTATTGTGGACCCTCTGGTCGCAGTTACTATAGTTCAATTCACTGTCCCAGAATTTTTCATTTCCTTCTCTTCCTTTAAAGAGCAGCTGCTTGAGGGAGCGGTGCAGTCTGCTGAGGACTATAAACTTCCACTTTAATAAGACTCGCTTTTCTAGCTGTGAAAATGGAACTAAATGGAGCGCCATCTGTTCCGAGTCTGATTAAAGCGCGGAAACGTGCGGGGATACCATACAGCAAAGCCTCGCTCCTACTGCAATCCTCCAAGAACCGTCTCACGAACCATTATATAAGATGTTTCCCTGCAACCCTGGTCTAATCTTGTTAAGGCAATACAGTAATTGGGACATATACACCAGATTTTACAGTAATCCCCTGGCACGCACTGCAGCAACAGATTGAATCACTGACAGGGAAGTTGGCATGTGGCTTCATAAATAACCAGACATCTGGAAAGCTATAAAGCGAACATAAGCAGCAGCTTGAGCGTATAACAGCAAGAATGTTTTGAGCCCACGTAAAACGCATGAGGAGAAGTGAAATGATCTGAGAGCTTGAGCTGCGTCGATAACCGCG
The DNA here is from genome assembly GCA_035084275.1 of Hydrolagus colliei. Classification (NCBI taxonomy): domain Eukaryota; kingdom Metazoa; phylum Chordata; class Chondrichthyes; order Chimaeriformes; family Chimaeridae; genus Hydrolagus; species Hydrolagus colliei. The sequence continues at coordinate 951,418 of CM068761.1, read as the reverse complement.
ACAGGAAAAGGCACGGCAGTTTCAGTGGTGGATCCGATCCACTCCTCCCACCACACCGCCCCCCCCCCCACCTTTTTTTTTAACAACACAATTAACGCTAACTCTGACACGTTCGACGGAAACGGGATCCCAGAGGGTGTCTTATGATAATGCACTTTCCTGCAACAGTCTAATCTTGCAAAGACATTTGAAGGAGTGAGCCAATAGGGAATCAGTCTCCAGGGCAGGCTCATGGGGTGGTGGGGGGGGGGGGGGGGAGAGAATGACATTTACACAGCATCCTTCATGTCTGGAGGACATCCTGAGGTGCTGGACAATCAGGGAGGGATTGGGACCCGAGCTGGGGGTTTGGGATCAGGAGGGATGGGTGAACAGGGAGGATTGGGGGGGGATGGGGGGGGAGTAGGAGAGTGGTTAAAGAGGAGGGTCTTGAGATATAGACGTGCCTTCAATTTGAAACTTCAATTTCAAACAGGCGACCGGGGAAACTAGACAGAGCTTGCCATAATCCTTCCTTACACTGCGCAGGGCTGTGGTGGTGAGCATGGTTTGGTTGCCTGTAAAAGAAACTCCCATCTGCTGAAGTAAAAACAGATTGCACAAAACAAGTCTTGTCATTTTCCCGACATGACAAGTGAACGGTCTGACAGTCTGCCATGTTGATTGGTGAGGGGTTGGGGGGTGGGGGGAAGCAGCTGGGAGTTTTCGTGAGTTTATTCTTTCAATTATACATTACGTGGAGTTAGGAGAGAGTGGAGTGAGTGAGTGAGTGAGTGAGTGAGTGAGTGAGTGAGTGAGTGAGTGAGTGAGTGAGTGAGTGAGTGAGTGAGTGAGTGAGTGAGTGAGTGAGTGAGTGAGTGAGTGAGTGAGTGAGTGAGTGAGTGAGTGAGTGAGTGAGTGAGTGAGTGAGTGAGTGAGTGAGTGAGTGAGGAAATCGAGACATTGTTCCCAGGAACAGACTTGATGGGATCCCGGATCTTTTTCCTTCCACTTTGGCCAATGCCTCCCTCAATGCCTATCAGCCACTCAGCCCTAAGTGACCATCAACAGTCACGCACGCACATGCGCGCGTGCACACACACACACACACAGCCATTGGGTCAGGAGGCCTCGGAGACATGAAATAAACTAAAGTAGTGTATATGATCATCAATACACAAACATTCCCTCTTGCCCGTGTCTGGCCAATCGTATAGACAGTGAAGGCAAGTCCTACAGTATTGACTGTGCCAATACCTCCAGCCTCACCCAAATACATAGGAAGACAAAATGTAGCCCCCAAACTGAATGACCGCTGAGTGATGCTGGTCTGAGATCAAACTGGCTGATTAGCTACTGTGACGGGCTACACATTCAAATCAATTTATCCATCGTCAAGAGGTACCAAGCAACCTGAGCAGGAAAACACACAGCACACATACACACACACACACATACCCTAGCCCCTCGCACCCCCACCACACACACACACTGTACACACCACATGCACACCCCTCCCCACACACACGTACACACCACACACACACACCCCACCCCTCCCCACACACACTGTACACACCACATACACACCCCACCCCTCCCCACACACACACCCCACCCCTCCCCACACACACACCCCACCCCTCCGCACACACACTGTACACACCACATACACACACAAAACACCCATCCAACCCCCCCCTCCCCCCCCCCCACACACACACACAGTGCCAGATGCTGTTGTGAAAGTGATTACTTCAAAAATGGATTGTAACGGATTCCCACCTTCGATCGATCGCGGAATTCATGGCAACACACGGCTCACAAATCAAATGGCCATCACTCCCTGCGCTTCCCCCCTCCCCCCCCCCCCCCCGACCCCAGAGTGCCTCCAGCGCAACGTAAACTTTAACTCTTCATGATACGCCAGCCTCCCCTCCCAAACAACAACTGCCCGGGGGCTGCCTTCCTGCCCAACCCACCCACACCCTCCAGGTTTAGCCACGGACGGGTTAAAAGGAGGCGTGCTGTGAATGACAATGTGCGAGTGCAGATTGCATCGCGTAACAACAGAGGCAAAGTTCAGGCAGAAAGGGCAGCCGTATCCCCTTTCAATCAATAAACACACATACCATCTGCTTCCTTGATTGCTAATATTGAAACATGACCGGTACAGACACAGCTCACCTCTCCTCTCCGAAACATTTACCTTGACCTGTCAAATTATTTGTCAATCCCCCATTGTGATCCCCTGGTAACTTGGCGGTTCTCTGTAGAACGGGGTCTCAATTGCTTTGTCTGGAGGGAAGTCCTAATGGATATTTACAGAGTTTCAGACAGCTTAGTATTGACTTTTTGTCAACTCGCTTTCTCCAAAGGAAAGCTTCAAGACGGGAGATCAGAGATGGATGTCACATTTAAAAACAATGAGTGAAAGAAAGGCAGCATTCGGAGTGAGTTTGTTTTAATATCCCAGATACTGCGTCTCACACACCTGCCACGCCACAATCTCTCAATCTGCTCAGGGAGATCGGGACGGCAATTTACACTGGGTGCCGGCGTGTTTGTGAAAACACGTCAGACTAGCTATAATAACACACGTGTACAATGAACACATATATACACACACACATGGACATACGCACACACGTATACAATGAACACACACTGTGGTAAAAGGTGTTTCCGCAGCCCTGTCCCAATACTTGCATGGCTTAGAACCATTTCCTGACTGTCTATAGACGCACAGACGCAGCTTTAGTTAGAAGCAATGACCACAATCCCTACTACATTTGAGAAACACACACATTTAATCTCTAGAGTGAGACACACACACACAGGTACAATATTTGAGATAAGCCATCTACCCCTTTTTCAGTATCGTCTACAAATTGGGACCTTATTCTTCTAACCTGCAACATTTGCAAAGCAGATTGCTCTGAGCGAGAGACTAAAATAACGTCCGTCCGTGTGTGTATGTGTGTGCGTGTGTGTGTGTGCGCGCGTATGGTCAGCTCCTGAAGGACATGCTTGCTGGGGGCAGGTCAGAGTTGTGTAGTTCAATGGTTAGATCACTCGAGAGGATCTAGGTTCGATTCCTGGGCGGGCAATGCTGGGCAAATTTCCTTCCTCCACAGTTTCCGCCTCAGTTTACCGAGTAGTTAAGTAGGAACCTAGTTGTTAAATCGATTAGCAATCGCTTATACCGGGGGGGGGGGAGGTTAATAATCCACAAAATATAAACTTGACAGAACATTCCGTGAAGCACTTTGAGACATCTTAAAGACGTGGATGAGGCGCTGCAAGGCTCATTACTATTCTTATTATTGCTGTATTATTATTACATGGATTACTCTGGCCTGGGATGCAAATCTTTAACACTATCCAATTAAAACCAGGCCTTCCCCAGTAACTTGGCTTTACAAACTTGGGAAGAAACGAGCCTGTTATCTCGCCCCGACTGAAGCAGACGTGAGTTCCCCCAACTTTGATTTCAGTCCACACAAAGTCAGTGTGACCTGCGCGGGGACCACAACGATGGAATTAATGATCCAATCCACCACAGAGTGAGCAGAGGAGTGGGTCAGAGGAGAGAGAGAGAGAGAGAGAGAGAGAGAGAGAGAGAGAGAGAGAGAGAGAGAGAGAGAAAACGCAGAGCAGCGCACGGGGAGTGGAGCTCAGCGAATTCAAAAATGTATTCAGGACTTTGGGGGCTAAAAGTGGGAAGACTGCAACAACAGCTTACATTTACCCCAGAGACAGTGTCTCGTCTCGGAGTTCTAAAATCACTCCTCTGGTCTAAAAACGTCAACTCAGTGAAACAGCGAGGAAGTCCAAGTCAGGCTGCAAAGAAGGCCTTCAGCCTGGCTCAGTCACAATGTCAGCCTCGTTATAAACAGGGCCATAACTCTTCTTAACAACAAAAGAATAAGGAGCAGGAGTTCAGCCCCTCAAGCCTGGCCCCCGCCTCCCCTCTCTCCCCCCCCACCCTCCTCCCGCAGCCATTCAATAAAATCATGGCTGATCTTCCAATGTAACTCCCACCTGCCCCCGCCTTATCCCCATATCCGTTAATCCCTTCATCCATAAGAAATCTGTCAATCTCAGTCTGGAACATGTTCCAAGGACCGAGTGAGCATCGGCAGCCTTTTGGGGGAAAGAGAATTCCATCAACTGACGTTAAACCCTCTACGTGAGCCACGCTGCTCGCTGTCCGAGCGCAGGAACTGTGAGCAACCCAGGAAATTAAACGAATGATCTGGGGAACCTTGGGAAGAGGGTAGAGGAATATCACACTCTTAAGGCATTTATTACACGAATCCTATTTACATTTCCGCCCACCAAGGATTTACAGTCAATTCCCTTCACAGCATACTTTACAGTGAAGCGCTTTGAGATGCCTCAATGACACGACAAGGCGCTATATCACATGCACAGATCATTATATTTATATTACAATATTTCCCTCCGTTACCATAAAAAAAACTGATTTTGAGTAACTGCTATTTGATTATGCATTAATTTGTCCTCCACATATTAAACCGTAATTTCAGAAATAGGCAATAAATAATTCATCCCACACGCCTTCTAAATGGTGAAAGCTGTTCAGTTTAAAGAAATGGCTTGTTAATAAAGAACAGTAGAGTTTGATTAAAGCTACATTAATGAGGTGGTATCAGGGAGGTGCTGTCACAACACATTTAATGGCAGGCAGCGCACACACGCCCGCAAATCACAAGCAACAAAGCTGAACACGCACTTTACAATCCTCATCTTTAAATGGGGCCGAAAGTCAGATTCAAAAGTTCCAAAGTTCTCGCTCGCTCGCTCCCTCACTCTCGCTCACTCTACTGTTTGGCATGTACATGTTCCGCCCCGTAATGGGGTGGGTGGGAGAAGACATCAACACTGAGATTCTCACTGGAGTAACCCACAGACACACAGAGACACAGACAGAGACACACACACACATACACGCACGCAGGCAGGTAGCACAGATCAGAAGGACAGTATGTATATAAAGTCCTGAATGTATATTCGGGACTTTACGCCCAGCCATACATTATGGAGGATCTATCGCTGGAATTTTAAACAAGCCATTCGGAGATGAGGTTGGAATTGACACTGATGGAAATTGAAATTGAAAGCGACAGTCACACACACACACACACAGATCTGGTGTGAGATCAGCGGGAACAGTGGTCACCGCAGAGCACTGCTCTCTGTCCAGCTTTAACCATCGGGGCTTTGGACCCCAAACCACATCCTCGACTGTCTGAAGAGCCAGACAGGCTGGCCAGCCGCGTAACCACAGGGTCATTGCTGCGCGCACACACGCACACACACACACACACACACACACGAGCGAGCGAGCGTCTCCACTGACAGACCTTCCTGTCGTCACTTGAGGGCAACTGGTCAAACTCTGTGGGAATCAGTGGGCAGCGTGGCACTCACTCCACACCCCCCCCCCCCCCCTAATGGCAGAGGCCCCCTGAGCTCCGCACGTTTGCTCAGCACAGCATTGACATGGGGGGTGTGTCTCTCTCTCGCTCTCTCTCTCTCTCCCTCGTCCATCTTTTCACACACATCGTCATCGCCCAAACAACAACTCTCTCGTCTGACTTTTGTGGTCATTTACAAACACAGTACAGTCACTGCACACTCAGCAGCTGATATCTCTGGCAAGCACACGAAGATGACCGCACTGTTATGGATGTTATAGACAGGATCTATACCGATCGCAAGGTTTATCTTTGGTTTAAAATGAAAGGTGAGGTGGGTTAACATTCTCAGCTGAACTCCAAAGGCAGCGACATTCCTGAGAACTCCATGAAGGTTTGCTCCCTGGCTCCTCCTCAAGCCTCTCAACAGCAGACATCCGCAAAAAAGCAAGTTCACCACCTGTCCGATGGCAATCGGAGTTTACACTGCCCAGGGTCACCTGGAAAGGTTCACACCTACCCCCCTCCCTCCTCATCGCCATCATCAGCCCCAACTCCAGGCTCAGCCAAACAGGTCCAGCAGGAATGGTGGGTGTTTGAGGGGAGGCCAGGGTTTGCCACCCTTGACTAACATTGATAAATGTCTCTCTCTCTCACACACACACACAGACACAAAATGTGTGGACAGAGTTGCTTGTTGTCATGACAGTTCAGACTCTGGAAGCCAGATCCTCCGTGGCCGCGTGCGTCAGGTTAGCAAAGTCCCCGTCTCACCCCGGCCAGGACCAACCGCGTCCCCGCAGCGAGAGAGCGACGGTCACACCGGCCAAACAGTCACCGCTGAACGTCGACGGTCTCAGCTCTCACTGTGTCCCCTGTGTACTCAGCAGTTGGGTTTGTTGTCCAGCAAAAAAACGGCCCACGTGACCCCTCTAACAAGCCCAGGCTCTCTCTTATCTAACTTTTGTTTTGAACGAGATATTTTATTTTTATCCAGTCCCACGCGCTGCAATATATAGCCTGGATTCTTGCGGTTCAGACTATTTAAAAGTCTTTCATGTGGAACTTTGTGAAGAAAAAAAAAAAGCTGTCTGATCGCATCTCATAGGAAGTGACAGTATCTCCTCGATCTGCAACATACTCCACGGGCAGCCAAACGAGGTATTGGCAAGCAGTGTCTTCTTTCCCCCTTGGCCGAGCGCGTTTCCCAACACACACGGTCGTTAATCGGGTTTAGATGTCACAGGACTCGTTCGCGGCACCGGCAAAGGCTTTTTTTAAAAAAAAAATTATGATTTTTTTTAATTCGGAACGTCACAATCTTCCATTTACTGGCGGGCTGGCGTTCATCCGGCTGCGGGAACACGCTTCCTTCCGCGCCAGTCTGCCGTGCAGAGCTCTTCCCAAATAGGCAAGGAACTGTTGCTGCGAGGGTATTGATGGAAACTTACGCATTTCCCCGTTGAAGAAGACTCTCGACCGGCAGACGCTAACCGTTTCACACGTGCCTGAAAAAGGCTCCCAGTTTCACTGGCTGTGCCCAGGTTGGCGGCGGTGGTGGTGACTGCTCGCCAGCCAACCGCAGGCCCAACGTATTCCATCAGCGATGAAGAGGACAATTCTGCACCGCTTACCGCAAGACTCTCAACCACGGGACTGCAAGCGATCGGCGTGTGTCTGTTAACCTAGTTAATGTTCATGTGTTATTTTGGGGGGGGGGGGCCTGTCCTGGAGCCAGCCCCGGCCATGAAGAGATCAGGAAATGAAACTGGCGGCGCCCAGAGCTCCTTAAGAGTGCAATGGAAACCCTTCGCGAGAGCTTGTTTTTATTGAGGATCAGGAAACAAACGTAGCAACCGGCTGCCACACAATGCCACAAGTCAGTGTTTGTGATGAACGGGATGATGTAGATTTCCATATTCCTCCTCAGGCTGTTTCCTTGGCCGAACGTGAGCTGTCGGTTGTGATAGATATTCTCTTATCTCGGGTCAGGAACGTAAATCCTCTGCGGCCGTTGACTCTGGTCTCGTCTTCTTTTGAAGTGTAGTAACTAGACAGTTTAGCCTTTCGAGTACAGAGCGTCCATTGTTGCTCTAACAAGCAACTCACGCTTGTCACAGTCCAAACTCTCAGCTTTAAAGTCTGCCTTGCTTTAGGCATTCTGAAGCTAATCCGCTGTATTCTACAGGTGTCAGCGTGGCTCAGTTGGTAGCAACTCTTATCTCTTGTTCTGAAAGTTAGGGGTTCAAACCAGCCTTTGGGACGGGAGCTTAGTGTCTAGTCTGACACCCATGACAGTACAGGGAGGGGTGGGGGGTTTTAGTAGTTTTAGTACAAGAACAACTTGCATTTATATATAGCGTTTACATAACTTGCATTTATATATAGCGCCCCCCACGCCAGGCGGCGTCTCAGAGCGCTTCACAATAATGGAGAGATCACTAGTCTGTTCTTCAGATGGATGTTAAACACTCCATATTAGAGCAGAGAAGGCCTGTCCTGCCCCGTCATGTACAGATAAATTCTATAAACTCACCAATTTATACAGGTTTTTTTTAAATGAGAATTTACTGTGTGCAAACACCTTTATTTAAATGTAAATCCCAGTCTCTACATAACTCTACATTATTCTAAGAGCGCGAGATATTTTGACCTTAACGACATATTGTATATAAAATGCAGGTTCTGTCGAACGCTAATTTTGCCAATAAACCCTTAATTCCCACGACAGTCAGTGTGTGTAAAACTTACTCTAAACTTCAAATCTCTGCCACCACCTTCAGCCAGCCCAGCCCAGCCAGGATTAATTTCTTTCTCCTTGTCAGTTTCCACATGCACAATTCCCCGGGTATCCATGTTACAAGATACCTGAACGAGCACATCAACAAAACTACATGCACAGCAAGACACTGGCACAGGAGAGCGAATGCTCATTTACAAATCTATCAGCCCGTTTCCCCTCTGGAGTATTTAATTTCTGTTGACATTCGCTCCAGACAGTCTCTGGGAATATTTTAAAGCAATTTTTACATTTGTACCGGTGTGAAAAAGAAAGGTGTTTACCATGAACACAGGAATAAGAGTAGAAGGAAGGAATACAAAATGGTCTTTCGGTCATCAAACTCGACTGTCAATTGGGTTTAACCAAAAAAATATATAATTTGACGATACAACAACAACATAATAATAATCCTTGCATTTAATATAGCGGCTTTTCACATCTTATCGACGTCCCAAAGCGCTTCACAGAATATACTGTAAAGTGAATTGACTGTATGTATCTGTGGGCGAATCGCGGCAGCCAATTGCGCACAGCAGCGTCCCACACACACAGTCATGGATTGAAAATGACCAATTTTATTATTGTGTTTTTTTTTTGAGGGATTATTATTAGGCGCGTGTGTGGAGTAAGGAAACTTGCCCAAGGTTTCGTCCTGACCTGCTTGGATTCGAACACAGGTCTTCCCAGCTTGCAAGTCAAGTGCTCTAACCACTGAGCCACAGGAGCTCAGAAACACAGAGGCTTTCAGGCCAGTAGAACATTAGATCCTTTTCATCTGCTTCCAGTTTCAGCAACCAAACTCTTAGTCAATCTTCAATTTTCATGCAAAGAGTAGTGGAAATCTGGAACTCTCCCCAAAAAGGCTGTGGACGCTGAATCCATTCAAAACTTCCAAGACTGGGTTTGTTAAGATTTTTGTTAGGTCAGGGCTTGACTTAAGGTTCAAGGGGTGTGGGGGGGGTGACGTGGGTGGGCAAGTGATTTGGCTCTGGGGAAACAAGTAGGAAACTTGGTTGTTAAGATTGGTGGCGAAATTTTTTTAGAAAGGTGTTTACTCGATCTCCGATTGTTTGTGGGGACGCTGCTGTGTGCAATTGGCCGCTGCCACGTTTCGCCCACAAAATACACAGTCACTACGCTTTACAGGATATCCTTGTGAAGCGCTTTGAGGCAGCAGGCGTCTCTTAAGACCTATTAAGGCGCTCTATCAAATGCCAGGATTATTATTGCACGTGCACACACCTTCCAGCCCAGCTTTCACACCAAACAACGTGACAGATGTGGAGATGTAGAGAAATACACCATTGAAACGCCAGGAAAATAAAGTAGCTACTGGATCCACCCTGAGTCTGAGCAAATCGTGTTGGGCTGGTAGGTTTAATAGAAACAATTAAGAATGGCTTAAAATGCCATCTGTGTTTAAGCACCATAATCCTCTAAGCTTCCCCAGGTCTATACTCCAGTTGATACAGTAAACAGTCAATTCAATACACTTTCTGAAAATGCACTTAATTCTGTAGGTCAAAATTAATCATAGCTCTGAGGCACTATTCACAAAAACAACTCCCATATACAGGCTCAGGCATCTCAGAAACTTAACCCTCGCCTGTACAGCGTTTATATGTGAAACAGAACTATTACACCAATATAGATTTACTCCTCTCTTAAAGACCTCAGCTTCAGGATCCTTGAAACACGATACAGTGCAATTTACATTCATCCGCCGGCTCTCACCTGAGAGGGAGGACATTACAGCTGAGCTTTCTGTGTGGGTGTGTGTGTGTGGGGGGGTGGGGGGTAATGGGGGATGGAGGGGAATGGGGAGGAGGGGGGGCAAAATGATGGCTGTAGGAGTTTTAGTCCCTATTGTGTTCCTGCAGTGTAGAAATACGGCGTTTATACGAAGTGCGATATTATAATAATCCTCACATTTGATACGGCAGCGTCCACACTGGGAGACAACAACAACAACAACAACAACATGGCTAAATCTGCAGGACGTTCCAGGGACATCTCTCGCCCAATCCGTGGTGTAAAGCACAGCTAACATCACACGGCGAGACCCAGACCCACAAACAGTTATTAAATGATTGACCGATCTCGTCTGAGGGATTGTTGGCTGGGCTCCCTGTGTTATCATCCAGGATAGCGAGATTTCGCAACACACCGTGGAATTTGTCAGGAGAAAAATACACAAGCCATTAACTTTTAAAGAAAATAACACCGAAAGGATTCTTTACCCAGACAAAGCCCTTCCATTAATACCGGCTGACGTCATCAGCCTGGGGACTGCACCTTCCTTTTCATGCTAAATCCTCACACAAAGCTCTCGTAGCTGTAGCGAAGCCGAGCCGCGTCTCTCCCTGTGGGCCATACTCTGTCAAGAGGCTTTACAGGCATCCACACCACCCCCGCACCCCCCACCAACCCCCGCCCCCCACCTACCGAAGGGGAGGAAAACACAAGCTCACGGTTTGGGAAGAGAACCGTTCCTGCCAACAAACCGGACAACTCAGTGACACACACGGCAGGACATTCTGTTACAGGGCAAAAATACCCCCCACAAACACCCGGCCTGGCACAGCCTTCCAGAATAAGGAAAGCGGTCGTGCGTTTCTCAACTGGTTTTTATCCCTCTTGTCTCTTGTCTACCACCAACAAACACAGGCATTTATACAGCGCCCTTCACACAGAGTGCGGGGGGGTGGTGGCTGGTGGGGAGAAGTTGACCGTAATCCACATCGAACAAAAAACTGGGTCTCCACGTTTTGTGTGTCAGCCATTCACACAACCCGACAGCCACAGCCCCGCAAAGCTCACAGAGAATAATAATAATAATAATAATCCTTTCATTGGATATAGCGCATTACACGTCTTCTAGATGTCTCAAAGTGCTTCACAGAAAGTGATTTGACTGTATGTTTGCGGGTGAAACACGGCAGCCAATTGCGCACAGCAGCGTCCCCCACAAACAGCCGTTGATTGAAATGACCAATTTTATTATTGTTTGTTTGGAGGGATTATTATTAGGTGTGTGTGTGGAGTAAAGAAACTTGCCCAAGGTTTCGCCCTGACCTGCCTGGATTCGAACACGGCGAGCGTTCTAACCACTGAGCTACAGGAGCTCCTACAAAGAGGCCGTTCACTCGCTTGGTTCGTTCAGCCTGTGAGAACGGCGCTGACAAACGCTGAGAAAATAACCTATTAATAAAAGAGGAAACGAGGGAGGGAGGGAGGAGCCCGGGACAGGACGCCGACAAACACATTGGTGAAATAGACGCTCATTTCAGAAACTTGCACCTTAATTGTTCCCAGCTGAAATGTAAACTGCCTCACTCATCACTTCCAACGGCTCCCAGCACTTGAAATGAATGGGCTTTCACAGCATCGTTCCTTATTAATACCTCGCAGGCTCCTGCTGGGTGTTCGGTCTTTCGCTGACATCCAGATCCGTTATGTTCTGCACCCGACTCTCGCTACGTATGGCAAGTGGACCCTGACACCCACAATCGCTAGCCCAGCGCCACCACCACCCAGACTGACACTAAATCAACGGGCGAGGTCAGGGCGCGTTTCCTCACTCCCCACACAAATAAATAATAAATTGGGTCATTTCAACCCACGGCTGTGTTTGTGGGGGGGGAACGGGGGGGGGAACGCTGCCGTGCGCAACAGGCTGCTACGTTTCCTCCGCAAATGTACAGTCGATTCACTTTACAGTCTATCCTGTGAAGCGCTTTGAGACACGGTCTAGAAGACGTGAAAAGCGCTAAATCAAATGCAAGGATTATTATTATTATGGCAGCTTCGAGGAGGAGGAGGAGGACGAGAAGAGAAGAGAAGGGAGAATACACTCAAAACATACAGAATTTCATCCCACACAAAAAAAAATCAACCGAAGGCCCTAAATAAAGTCTGATTACCAAAGCATCAGACTCAAGTAAAACCATGAGCTGAATACACTCGGCCACGAGGGATCATCACAATGTGGCTAATTGTGACTCCGATCCAGTTAGCTGGGTCTAATTGCAGCTGGACTATTAAATGGAAAGTCTTTAAAAACCAGCTAGAAGTTCTGGTCGTTAATCACAAACAATAGAAATGGATCCACACTTTACACACAGGATCAGAACACTCACAGCGGGTAAAGCCGTTCTCCCCCGAGCGTCAACGCTGAGTGAGTGAGTGAGGCTCTCTCTCTCGCTCGCTCGACAACCAACCATCCCGATTTCCCAGTCAAAGTTACCACCGTATCACGATCAGTCTGCACTTCTGAAGAAGCGAGAATTTCCCTTGCAAAACACAGGCAGATCTCCACCAGATGGGCATTGTGCGGCAATGCCAGGCAGGGGAGGGGAGGGGAGAGGAGGGAGGGAGAGAGGAGGGAGGGGAGGGGAGAGGAGGGAGGGGAGGGAAGAGGAGGGAGGGGAGGGGAGGGGAGAGGAGGGAGGGGAGGGGAGAGGAGGGAGGGGAGGGGAGAGGAGGGAGGGGAGGGGAGAGGAGGGAGGGGAGGGGAGAGGAGGGAGGGGAGGGGAGGGGAGGGGAGGCTGTCTACCGGGGCCGGGGATAAGGGAATTGGGAGGAAGCCCTACACTATTCATCACTGGCACTGACTAACTGGCTGACTGACTGGCTGACTGACTGGCTGGGAGTCAGTTTGGAGCAGACCCTGGCAGAGGGGGAGGAACCTGTGATCATCGCTACTGATTTTTTTTTTGCAGTTTTTAATACAAATAATAATATTGTAAACTGCACACACATGCACCCTCACACCCACCCACACACACACACAACCACCCAGACACACGCTCACACCCACCCACACACACACACAACCACCCAGACACACGCTCACACCCACCCACACAGCCAACCACCCCCACTCACCCACACACTCACATCCACCCACCCACACACACTCACACCCACCCACACACTCATACACATTCACACCCACCCACCCACCCTGACACACACACATACACATGCTCACACCCTCCCACCCAGACACACACACGCTCACACCCAATCACACGAACACACACCCATCCACCCGCGCGCACACACACACACGCACACACACACACGCAAGCATGGCTGGAATGATTAAAGGAAGGCACATAAATTCAAAACAGCCATCGTTTGGAATTTCAGGCTGTGGTTACGAGACTCAGAAGAAATTAACGTCCGCTTGCATGCATGGCTTCAAAACCTCCCTGTGGCGTCTACACATTGTACAGTCAGATATTTACTCAGAGGCACTGTGACTGACTGACTGTCTCTCCTGCTGTTACTCTCAACTCTCTTCCCAGAACCAGAGAGAGAGAGAGAGAACGAGCGCTGCACCCCAGGCACAGGCTATTTGGTCTCACTAAAAAGCCCTCGCTGCTGTTCGTGATCCGTCCACGAGAGGCTAATCCCATGCTCCCGCTCGCTCCCACAGCCTTTGTTCTTTTTAAAGCATCAACATTCCCCCGGGAAGAAGAACCCGTACACACCACGTATCGATTGGGAGAAGTAGAGAGAGAGAGAGAGAGAGAGAGAGAGAGAGAGGGGGGAATGGCAAACGCGGATTCGAAAACAGTTCAGGAAATCAAAAAGGAGCTGGTTCACAGATCGTTGGGGTGAGAGGCTGGGAGGGTTCACAGAGAGATGGTGGTGATGGACGTGGAACCTACCTTTAGTCGGTGCCGGTGAGAAGAGTTTTTCGGAGCCTACATCTGACGCCTGTGGAAGAGGAAAGAGAAAACCATTAACGTCTTTTGGATGTAAACACTTGGCCTCCACATCTTCTCTCCCTCCGCGAATCGCCCGCGTCCCTACCACCACCCCACCCACCATTGCACTACGCACTACACAGACACGGCCAGTAGGGGGAAGTGTTTTGCCACCAAAGGCCAGCCCGGAGACGCTGCAATAAATACTTTGAACCAAAAAAAACACACACAAAAGGCGATAAAATAGATTTATCAAAATCCCTGGGCCTGGCTGCAAACAGAGATGAATAGCCTGCCCAACACAGTCCTGGATGTGGAGAAATAAACTTGGCCACAACCATGCGGAATGGGGGTGGGGTGGGCGGTGGGGGGGCACCTGAAAACCAAATGTACTTTGTCCACAGACAGACAGACAGACCCACCCACCCACCCACCTCCACGATTACAGAGGTGATGATAAGAACTTGCTTCACACGGGTTGTGAGTGACAATGGTGTATTGTGGCCATCGGTGGCAGGCAGGCAGACAGGTAGACACACAAACCTGAGCCTCTCCTATACACACACACGCACGCACGCGCACGACGATTTTACAGTTACTTTGTGGTTTGCGAGTGCCGTCGCGGTGGATCACGCATGGCGACTATATAAAGCCTGGGATTAAACAGCCGCTCACCCAACACTGAGCCAGTGGGCACTGCCTGGCTGAACACAGCCCTAAAGCCACAAGTCCTATCCGTGCAAAGTTGCAGCAAATTTCTCTGATCCCTGCTCTAACTTGGCGTTCTTATTTTTGAGAGTGCCATTTCGTCAATTAAACCCTGTCACTTTGATCCCACCCCCTCTTTGGCGTAAAGGGGGGGAATTGAACTTCCTTCAGGTTTCACATGCCAAGACTTCCCGCCAGTCCTCAACCCAACTTGTCAGCCTCACTAAGCCTTTTGTACTCAAAATTGATTTTCAATGAAAACCATCTGTGCTTACGGGATCCTCGAGCAACTGGGCTAATACTCGCAGCTTCACAACAATCGCTTAGTGCCAGCGAGAGGCGGTGGAGGAAAGGATTAGCTTGATATCCTTCAATAAAAGCTCTGGACATTAAAATACGCTGCGCAGTGACTCAGCCGTAAACTTTGCTCAACGTGTAGCGACATTGAATGGGTTTATAAACCCACCCCTCCCCCCCGAATCTCGCTGCAGGCCTCAGTGCTACACGAGCACCATTTCAATCGAAGACGTTTTCACTGACTCCATATTCTGGGTAAAACGTTACAAGTGAATTCCGAAGAAGAATTGTTCAACTTAAAATTTGGTGGATAAACCACTCACCAAAATTTAAATCCTAAAATCTCTCTCTCAACAAGTACCTATCTCGCCGCCCTTCAAAACAGGGGATCTGATGATCAAGATGTCCTCCTGACTTGAAGGCGAGCGATATCGCGGTGAATGATTTGTTGTTGTTGTTGTGTGAGAACGCTGACCCCCCACATCTGACCAGATGTTCTGGGTTCCTCTTTTGTCACACCCCCTCTCGACGAGAAGACAAGTCTCCAGCTTCCTTCCTGCCCAACATTCCCCTGGCCAGCTACACTTCCCCTCCACCCCCACCCCCCGCCCCCGTTCACAGGGTCTGACTGGCAGGGCTGCCTGGGACACACACTGACTGTGTGAGATAAACCACCCACCAACAATGGCATACGTAGCTCACTCCAGCACAGTCACTGTGAGACACTCAGTAACTCACTCCCTTCAGCCCAGTTGGCCTCAGATCTCCCCAACAGCCCCGATTCCAGTAGCTGGCGAGTTGCTTGAATTGTGCTTTTGTTAATGTATTAATGACTTATTCCCCCCCCTCCCCCCACTCTCCCCACCACCCCGTTGCCAATCACACGGCCCTCGCTCAGTGCAGCAACACAATGGCGAGCTCGGCCCAACGCCAACTTCACTTTTGAAGTCAATGGTTCCTCGACTGTATGCATTAAAGGCCAGGATCACTGCCTGGCTCCTCATTCAAAGGCAAACGGGAAGAAGAAACCACTTAGAAATTGGCAGCCAGGGCCCACTTCAGAGGCCGGGGGAGAACGAGTGCGTGTGTACACCAGTGCACTGTACACATGGCAACTACACGGTAAAGCACCTTACTCCACACATAAGCAGCGTGTATAATGAAGGAGGCAGCGAAGGCAAGCGAACCCAAGGATCGTTTGCACCCGTTTTCAATGCAGCAAAGAGAATCAATAGCACACGGCGTTCATTTTAGTTCTGAATATTCAGCAGGCATTTAGCACCACAAAACAACAGTGAATTATTCAAGAGGTGTTATGTCAACGCCCGACACAGAGCTCGCTGATTAGCGAGGGCTCGAGTGAGTGGCGCAATTATATTTGCAGAATTAACTTTCGGAATATTCAAGGCCGGGGCCGTCGTTAGGGACAGCGGCTCCCGATCGGGGCAGCAGCCAAACAATCTCTCCTGCAATACTAATGAATCAGGGAAATCAGTGTCGGGGAATAAATAGTGACAAAATGCCTCTCGTGTAACACTACGGTTATTTCGCTTGTCGCCCACCGTGGGTGGCGGGGTCGTCGGCAGCCCCGGTGATATTTACGGCAGGGTTTCCCCCTCCCCCCCACCCCCGCCCCCACTGAGTTGAGAAATCAGTTTCTGTGGCCGGCTCCGTCCCTGCTGGGGGAAATGCCCTGTTTAAATGGCCCGTTTCAACCAGAGTCGAGTTGGGAATAATAATAATAATCATCATAATAATATTCCTTGCATTTTGACGCAGCGCTTATTTCGCATCTTCTATCTAGACGGTGTCTCAAAGCGCTTCACATAAGATACTGCAAAGTGAATTGACTGTATATTCGTGGGCGAAACGCGGCAGCCAATTAACTGCACACATAACAGCGTCCCCCACACAAACAGTCCTGGATTGAAATGACCAATTTATTAAAAATTTTTGGGGGGATGGATTATTATTAGGCGTGTGTGTTGTGTGAGTGTGTGTGTGTGAGAGAGAGTAAGGAAACTTGCTCAAGGTTTCGCCCTATTCTGCCTGGATTCGAAACACTGGTCTCACGTTTGTAAGGCAAGTGAGTGCTCTAACCCACTGAGCTGCAGGAATAAAGGGCGGCTGAGCAAGACTGTTCCATCGTCCCACACCCAGTACAGGAAGGGAACGGCTTCGCTTGGGTGGGAAGATCTCTCAGCCAATCTCTCGCCTGCAGATCTCTCTCTAGAGAGAGCTGGGACGTTCCCCCCCCCCCCACCCCTCCCCGCCCCCACATACACTCTCCGAGCCTCTATCTGCTGTTCACAAGGCAGTGATTTTGAGGCCATGACGATTGTGGGATTCAAATATACTGCTTGAGCTTTGCTTCCGTGGTTTCTAATGCATTTGCAGCCCCTTTGATGAGATTACAGCCTCGTAATTACTGCCAGCGATCCATTGTGTTCTACTCCCCACCACCCACCCCCAGCAAACTGCAATAGTGCAAACACACACACACACACACACACAATCAAACTTCCTTTCCCATTTGGGTGCAAAAAAAATTGCGCCGATGAAAGGAATTCCCCCCCCCCCCAACCACCCCCCCACACACACACAAAAAGGGGAGTCTTTTATGCGGCTGTCTGTAAAGATTACGAGCACAGGCACCAATAAGCTAAATATTTTATCTGCTGGTCTCTGGCTGATCCTGTGGGGGGGAGAAGGTCTGTTCAGTGGATTTTACTTGTACAGCGCGCGCCCCCAAAGTGTATAATTCTCTTAAGTGCATACAATTTGAAAAAGCAAAGCCATTTCCTTCCTGCACACACTGGATTCATTTCTATTAACCAGACACTGCGCTAGTTTACATTCCTGGAAACATATAATTGTTTCCCCAGATTACACTCGTGCCCTTGTTGAGTGAAGATTACAGATATTCCTTGGCCTGTTTCCCCCCCCCACCGTCCGTCCGTCCCACCCCCCTCCCCCTCCGTCCACCCCCCCCCCCCCCCCCCCCATCCCAGAGTAGCACTTTTTTTGTGGTCTTTCCAACAGACTGGTTTGTTTTGAAAGCGGAGTTGAAGCAAGTCAAAAATTAAACAGAAATTGGAGAATAGGGCTTGCTCGGCTTGTGTCCGCGGTGGATTAAGTGTAACTAACGCACACTGCACAAAAAAAGTGCAGCATTTTTGTTTCGTGGAGTAAGGAAGGCAAAGGGACCAGCACGGGGAAGACCGGCGGGATTTAATCTAATGTATTTCTTTATTCCTGTACAAAAGTTTTTCCGGGAATAATAATATTTTAATGGATGGCGAACGAGGACAGGATCAGGGCTGTTTGAGGGAAGGCACGGCAATATAATATAATATATATATATATATTATAAATAAATAAGGAAATAAATAAAAACAAGTGTGGTCACTCGATCCCTGGATGTCTGTGGGACGCTGCTGTGTGCAATTGGCTGCCGCGATTTCCCCATTGACAAAAAAAAAGGGGAGTCACTCCACTTCACAGTATATCCTGTGAAGCGCTTTGAGACGTCTCCACGACGTGATAAGGCGCTATATCAAATGCAAGGATTATTATTATCATTGTTGGGGGGGGGGGGGGGTAACGGAATGGAAACCAAACAAAGGAAAAGGTGAACCTTGTTTTATCAATAGTGTGTGCTCACGATCCACAAAACCACCATTCCAACAGCGAAGCTATCAGCCGTCCAACCAAGCCATGATCAGCTTGACTCTAAACACAGTCACTACAGCAAACAGCCCCCCTGGAGCAATCAAACCCTCGGGAAGATTGAAATACACCCAACCCTCCCCTCCTGCTCTGGCTGACTCCGGGCATTAGCGAGAGACACTGGACATGGTCTGTACAGTGTCGTTTCGCTGTGTCTCTGAGCCCAGCAGCCACCCCCCCACCCCCGCCCCACCCCTTCTGGGTCAAAGCTGATAATAAACCCTGCGAAGTGCCAGAGAGGGAGGGGGGGGCTCATCACTGAGCTATCAGGGGCTAGGTGTGAGGACATGTGTGTGTGTGTCCCACTCCCAATTCTCCCCGTCTCCCCCACTCCCCCTCTCCCCCTCTCCCCCTCTACCCCAACAAAGTGATGGAGTTCCCAGTCGTGCTGACAAACTGCAGGAAGTTTGACCTTTGCATATTATGTCCACAATTTCGGCCTAAAGCCGCAGCCTCTCTCCTCTCTCTCTGGAGAGCCATCAGCTGCAGTTTTCCTTCCCTATTCCCTCCATTAGCTTTGCTTTATGAATCATCTTCCTCTGAGCTCAATAAAGCTTCCCTCAGGAAAGGGTTTTAAAAGCTCCTGAGGTCACAACCCTCTCTCCCTCTCCACCTCCCCCACCCACCCCCCGTACACACACACACACACACACACACGCGTGCGTACACACAGAAACACGCAGCATCCTGGGTGAAACAGAGGTAGAAGGCTATGAAGCCATGGGGGGAGTTGAGTAAGTGGCCTCCGCGCAGTTTAAGTGTCCCAGCGGGGAGCGCGCGGGATTTATCCCTTGATCCCGTGCCTTTCCGCTCCAGCCACACTTCACTCGGCAGCGTGAGTCCCACATACAGAGCTCCCGTTTCCTCACACCTTTCCATCCCCCACCCCCATCACTCACCCCCTCACTCACCCCTTACCCCCCCCCACCCCAGCCCCCAGCCTAACCCTCACACACTCGCATCCCAGGCTGGCTGTGGTGCAATGGGATGAGGCTTGGCAAGCCGCACAGAATGGCTCCCAGACACTCGGCAGCATCTATTCCGATACATCAGTGTAACAGCACAGAAGGGAAGCCTTGGCATGGGGACAGAGTATGGGGGGGGGGGGTGGGGGGGGGGGGGAGAGAACGCAAATTCTGCTGGCAGCAGACAGCGCTCTATACACACACATATGTCATTTCGCAGTCACGGCAACATTTTATCACTAACACGCCTCCTTCGCTCCCAACACTTGAACAGTTTCCAAACTCCGAGCACATGTTCCATTGCCTCTTATGTTATAAACACATTAAACACTTTTACGACCTCAGCATTTTTCGCACACAACCAAAATATCAGTCTGCTGCCAGTTGGTGTGGTGACTGTCCGCTCGTTCGTTCGCTCGCTCACTCACTCCACCATCAGCCACAACTCCTTCCCCCCCCACCCCAATCTCCGTTTTGCTACAGCCACAGCTGTTGCAGCTTATCATGGCTGCCTGTCCATTAACTTTACAAATGAACAGCCCATCAGGCCAACATAGGGTCCATTAATCAGTTACAACCTGCCTGACAGTTTAGCGCTTTCAACTGCTTGCCGCCTGGCCAGAGGTTAGCGTTTGGGACTGGAGAGAGAGAGACGCGCGCACACACACGCACGCACACGCATGCACACAGACAGACAGAAAGCAAAAGGAGTGAAATACATGATAAAAGTGATAGAACGCAGCTGGGGGTAAGGAGAGTGAGAGATAGCCACGGGAGGCTGAAAATTAGATGAGCTGCGAGCCCAGATAGCTGACAAGTCGGGGAAGAAAGAAGCTGAGAAAGACAGAAGATTGAGAAAGAACGAGTCAAATCTCCAGGAAAGACCATTTCTGCTCTATCAAAAACCCACCAACCAATCAATCACTCAACCAATCAATCAATCAACCAATCAGCTCCAAACCAAATTAACTTCACTCACTTTAGACCATGTGCACCAGGAAAGCAGAACAAATCCAATTAGCTGCAACCGAGTCAGATATCCTCTCACATTGACTCACACACACAGAGACAGGCCATTCCTGCCATGATTTAAACCATTCTACAGTGTGTGTGTGACCATATATACATCCATTATACATCATCTCATATATTATGGATCTTGTTTTATATATTATATATAGGGAATGCACACACACACACACACACACAACAACATCAACAAAATTAACATTTTTTTTAAAGCACCTTTCACGTCGGGAGGAAGGACGAACGTCCCAAGTCACTGGCCCATTAATCAGTTACAACCTGCCTGACAGTTTAGTGCTTTAAACTAAGGCTTCCCAAGGTGCTGGGACATACACACACACACACACACCCTACAAGTGATTTCTGGAATAATCTGCAGTATCTCTGGAAGTCCAGCACAGGTCACAGTGGGACTGGGTTACAGAAGTTGGAACCAAAATAGGCACCGGGCTGACCTCCTGAAATGCCGTACATGGGATCCCTGAATCCCAGGCCTCAAGTGCCAGTGTAAACAGGAGCCACCTCTGGGATTTGGCTCACGCCACTGTGCGTTCAGGCTAATGCGAGTATAATCTGCCAGGTCAGATTTCTTCCTCTCAGCTAACTAACTGACTAACCATCAGATTCCAGCCACGACCCTCTGCTCCCCTCGCTTGCAGATCAATGACAGACAGACCGTCCGGTGGCTTATACCCCCCCCCCCCCCCCACGCACCCCACCCCCCACTCCCACCCCGCCTTTTTGCAAACAGTTTGCATTCTTGTTGAAAAGCAGAGCTCAGGATTGTGTCACACAGAACAGGAAGCAGGAAAACCTCACCGGAGCTGCGCTTCTGATATTTTGCAAACCACCCCTCACCGCAATTACCACATTGTGCCTCGGTCTGTACATCGACTGTACAAAGCAGCGAGTTCTGCAAAGGGAGAGAGAGAGACAGAGAGAGAGGGAGATGCAGAGAGAGAGAGAGAGAGGGAGAGGGAGGAGAAATCATCTCTCAAACCTGTTAAGTGTGGTTTTCATTAAAACGCCATTTTTACCCTTGAACTGAGTAACGTGACATGCATCTGGTTAGCTGAAGGGACCCGCAGTCTTCGAGCTTGCTGCGGGTGACCAGTTTTGGGCCAGATTAGATACGCAGACGTGTGCAAAGTTCAGCATTTTGCATTCAAGAATAAAACAGGTGAGTTAAGATTGCACTAGCAATCCACGGCTGTGTGTGTGTGGGGGACGCTGCTGTGCGCAATTGGCAGCTGAGTTTCACCCACAAAATACACAGTCAATTCACTTTACAGTATATGCTGCGCGACACTTTTGAGACACAGTCTAGAAGACGTGACAAGGGGCTTGTGTTATTCTGATTGTTATATCTGGGAGGGTACAGAGATAACAAACCTGAAAACTACCTTTGCCTGGAATTACAACATGGGGAAAAAATGTGCTGGAGATTAAACAGCAATCCTTACACTGTAAAAAGATTATTAGGCAGCGAGGCAGCGAGGTTGCAAAATCTCGTAAGTGGCCGAATGTAGTTGTTAACTTTGACCCAGTACATTCTGATCTTAATAAAACACAAGCGCGAAAGGCGATGGAAATGAGATGGAAGTGCCCTTTCACAATGTTCAAAGCGAGACACGTTTGTGGTGCGGGTTCAGGTAATACCATCTGAACCCGAGAGAGAGAGAGAGAGACATAATTGTGGGTCGAATTAATCTTCATTTGAGGATTTTGCCGCTGAATCAGATAAAGATCTTGTGTTCAGGCCCTCCCTCCCTCCCTCCCTCCCACAGCTGCCAAACATTGGCATTGGGAGAGAGAAAGCACAAGCGAGGCTTGCCTGCCTCAGTGGTTGAGGTTTTATCGAGGGGGTGATGCTTCGTCGCTTGCATAATATTCATTTCCTCGACTTCTACAAACAGCAGTTACACAGCAGTTTAACACACGCCCAGTAAAATATACAAACGGTCAGAACTCCAGGGCCCTGGAGCCAGCCATGCAAATCCTATTTGGGCAACAGCGGCTGAAAAGGCAGACAGACTGATCTGTTCAGCCCTCACACTGGGTTTGCCCCCAACCAACCCTTGAGATAGGAAATCAGGACAGCCCATCGAGCCGGCTCCCCCAAACTAGGCCCCCCACCCCCCCCCTCCAAATACCACCTCCTCGCTGTCATCTATATATTTCCTGCGCCCCCCCCCCCCCACCCCACACGCCCTCCCCACCCCAGCCAGTTCTCAACAACAACAACAACTTTGATTTCTATAGCGCCCCCCCACGCCGGACGGCGTCTCAGAACGCTTTTCTTACGCGGATTTCTGCAACCACTTCCTCGTCGCTTCAGCTCGCGGCATCGCAGAAACCCGATCGCAGACGCACACACACACACACAGTGTATTTATTTACTTTTGTCCCAGAAACAGTTCGCTCTGGCAGAGAATAGCTCACTGCCATCTGGCCGGCCGAGGAGGGAGCACTGACCACCAGGTCCTATGAAAGGTGTTGGGTTTTGCCATGTGTGTGTATGTGTGTGTTGTGTGTCTGTATGAATAAATGTGCTGCCTACAAACGCCCGAGCCATCCAGAGAAAAATATTTCTGGGCAAACTGGCAAAATGTGCATTCATCACAATTCAATTACGGTCCCAAAACAGTGGCTCGGAATGTACTTTTTCGCACTCTTAGGAGCTACCGCTCTTTTACATTTTTTTAACAAGAGTTTGGGAATGTGACAGAAAGCTTCGCATTAGCAGGTGATTCAACACTCTAGGAAATGTGTGCGGCATTTAATTACATGTCAGCCTTTAGTCTCAAAACCCTTTTGTTAACCTTCTGAGATACGGCTTGTGGGGCGGGACCTAATAACCGTCAGAATAATTGCATTTGATGTCGCACCTTATCATGTCGCTGCCACATCCCAAAGTGCTTCACAGAACACACTGTCAAGTCTAGTGACTGTATTTTGCGAGCCAAAAATGTATTTTTATTCCTGAATAACTGACTGATTCCATCGATGGTTTATTCCACCTGGAACTTGGTCAGTCACCCATCACATCGGAGTTGAGGGGGGAGTGGGTTGGGGGGGTGTGGGCGACTTTGTGACATTAACTGTTGCCCTTCGCAGAGAGGTGGTCTCTCTCGGACCTGACCAAACCAGGATGTCTGCGGTCAGGAGGCGCTACTCGGGAACAGGCGAGGTATTCTGCAGACGGTTCGCCCCCCGACCACAGAGCTCTGGCTAAACTGGCCAAGTTTCGTTTGGAAACATCACTCTGCAGACTGAGAGGACGTGATTAGCACAAACTTCCCCCAGCAAACAGCTCCAAAACACCAACGCAAATCACCAATGCCGCCGAATGGCTAAAAAAAAGGGCCACCTTTAAAATTTACTTGAATCCCTCCCCAGCACCGTTTTTACTCCTGCTACTCTCCCCCCCCCCCCCCCCCCCCACACACACACCCACCCCGCTCCCATTTCCTTCCCCAGTGCACTATTGTTGCTGCGTGATTTGACTAAGGAAACACGGCTGGGGTCTGATTGACACATTGGCAGCAAGTTTCCCGGGAGTATGGCTTCCAGCAGTCGCACAGACAAATCTGAGGCTTGTGGTAGATAAACTGGGTGGCTGCTCAATCCATAGTCCAAGCTGGAGGCTACATCCCACACCTCGAGAGGGAGATCTGTCA
The DNA here is from genome assembly GCA_035084275.1 of Hydrolagus colliei. Taxonomy (NCBI): domain Eukaryota; kingdom Metazoa; phylum Chordata; class Chondrichthyes; order Chimaeriformes; family Chimaeridae; genus Hydrolagus; species Hydrolagus colliei. Next base: position 927,091 of record CM068761.1, on the reverse strand, counting down.
TGTTAATGTTCCTCTTCCTATTCCCACTCCCACGCAACTCCCTGTACTATCAGCACTGCCCTATACTAACTGTTTAACCAATTATCATGGGCTTAGCGTGAGATATTATGTATTTGGTCTTTAATATGAAGTCGCTTGCCTGACATCTGACACCGGCCCAAGATAAGCACAGCTCAACGTGTGGGGCAAACCACCACTCACATCCCACCACTTTCCACCCAGACACTGGGAGTGAATAGTAGTTTAGTTAGTTAGTTACTATAGTCAGTCAGTCAGCTGAAAGAGGTAGAAAGAAGGGTGTTGCCCTTTTCAACAACGCACGTCGGAAAGTCGGATCCGAGCCTTAACTGGTCTCTCTCCCGTTCAGGGCTTGTTTGCCCGTAGCTCGGTAGCGCGTTCGTTAAACACACCCAACCCAACCCAACCGCAGCATGGATCCTCAGTGACTTGACTATACGCTGGAAGACATCGCTGATTGGTCTGAATGTAATTCGCGCACAAAACAAGAGAAAGCAGCTTGGCACTGTTTGGATCTTATGTTTCACATGGTGACATGTGGCTGTACAGGTCTGCTCTGTTCCTGTCCCCCACTCCCCTCCACTTCCCCTCCCCTCCCCTCCGGACTGAAACACACACAATTCCTCTCCCCCCCCCCATCCCACCCACCCCCCTCCATTCACGCACCCCCGATATCTCTGGATTTGCATAGATTATCAAGCGGCTGCAGATTTGTTCTCTCGAGGTGTCGAAACCTATTTGAATTTCTCTTAACAAATACGGTTAAACCCACTGGGCAGAGGCAGAGATGCCAGAGACTCACTGGAAACGGTTCTATTTCAGGTCATCACAAAACAACCACTCAGTCTTGGAGGAGGAACTTCAGTTTGGCTTCAACCTCAAAGTGACAACAGAATTAGAGAAAAATCTTAATTTGGAAGTCGCTTTCCTGATAAGAACTGACA